>CM046954.1:72432019-73032019 GCA_025698515.1 Gossypium sturtianum
TGCCGGAGACTCCTGCCATGCCTTTCAAACCATACAAACACTTAAAATAAACTCTTAAAAACTTTTTGGGCCTCCGCCCACAGTAAAACCTTTGAACCTCGGCTCGATACCACAATTGTAACACCCCAAACCCGGATAGGACACCACGTCCGAATGCGGTATGTTACGAGGAAAACGTTTTTGAGAGATAAGATTTTTCGTTTAAAAGCGGGGCGAAAACATAGTGAACTTGAAGAAAATTGGAGTAGGCCTGTTTGATTAGATTTTGAAAACTTATCCAAAGTATATAGTAAAAAAAAATGAGTTGATTTCATTTAGCATTTCCAATAGTTTCTCAGTACTATTTTGAAACATTTTTGACTTAGTAGAATATCGAGTTTGGTTTGAAAATCATTTGAGTTTACTTTATAGCAAAACATAGTGAGATACCCGATGGTATAGTTTAAAACACATTGTGTTATAGTTTCGAAAACATTATCTTACCATATTTTTAGTAAAATTTCATACCAAGTTATTTGTTAAGCAGGTTGAGAATCTAATTAAAACATAACCATCATAAAACATAATTTAAAGGCCTTTTACAAATCCAAATTAAATCTCAAATAAAAATAAATAAGCTAAAGTACCCAAAGTGAATAGTCCAGGCAAAACTTTTATTAAAGCATGGCATGTGCACCTTGAGTCCACCCCGGCTCCATGTCCGCGTCTACGGGTCACCTGAAATGTCAAAGGAGAGGGTGAGTCGAATGACTCAGTGCATAAATCCCGCTCCCGATGAAACAACATGCTAACACACATTATACATAGCAACATAATTAATGCAACCCGATCCTAACCATCCGTATCTCCTTTTTCTACCCCGTGTGGTACCAAACCACTGGTGGTGCCAAACCACTGGTGACATATAGTCACAATGTGTTACCAAAACACTGGTGTCCCAAAGACACAATATCCATCAATGTGGTGCCAAACCACTGGTGTCCCAAAGACACGTTTGTGCTACCAAAGCACTGGTGACCGAAGTCACAAATCCAATGATGGGGCCAACCCATCGTGTGATACCCAATCACTAGCGAGCGATCCCATATCTCATGTGGGGCCAACCCACGGTGGTGTCAAACCACGTGGACGAGTCGCAATGAGGTGCCCAACCTCTGGTGTCCCAAAGACACAAATGTGGTACCAAACCACTGGTGACCGTAGTCACAATAATCGAGTGATGGGGCCAACCCATCGTGTGATACCAAATCACTAGCAGACGATCCCATATCTCAGGTGGGGCCAACCCACGGTGGTGTTAACCACAGGGACGAGTTGCAATGAGGTGCCAAACCTCTGGAGGTGCCAAACCTCTGGTGACCCAAAGTCACAAAGTGTGTTACCAAAACACTGGTGTTCGTCAGCACAAAATATCACTGCTCCCTCCACTCATATCACCCATCATCATACCGACTCATGTGATCATGCATATCATACAAGTCATGCATATCATGCCAACATGTCTAGCATTACATCTCATAGCATACATAACATAGATCATAATACCCAAGGTATCCATAATAGAACTTGTAATAAATTAGACTTACCCGGATACGTACACATACCCCGTTTGGGTATCCAATTATCCGTCATCTTTGGTATAGTTTTTAACGAGCAAACGAGTTTATTAATAACATTACTAGGTATCAGTGTGTTAGTTTACACACCTGGTAACAAAAGCCTTAAACCTCACGAACTGATCTAAGCCCCCCTGATTATCTTGTTCCTATAACAATCAGTCAAAACATAGGTTAGCCTTCCCCACCTTTCGGCTAAGACCAAATAAACCAAAGGGTTTAATGTTGAACCCTTACCTTTACACTTGATTTGGTTTCCTACCAAATCCGAACCCAACAATGGTTCTTCTCGATAATCGGCCAACACCTATCAAGAACATAGTTAATCCTTAGTCACCCTTGCCTTAATCGAAACCAAAGAATTGGACTAATAATAATATATCAACCACTTACCCTTACTTACCAACCAACTAATCGAAAGAAGGAGGCTTCACTTAACTCCTCGACAAACCGTATGTCCTACAACAAAGTCGATTACCCAGATTAGCCTTCGATCAACAGATTGACCAAAATCATCCTTAGCCTTACCAAAAGCGATAGAGCACAAGAGAGAAAAGAAAAAGAACATTCGGCTAGCACTCACCTTATTCCAAACCCGATTGGACACCACACAAGAGAGGTCCACCCCACTCCAATATTCGGCCAAGGCAAACTCTTAGGTGAGGGATTGATATTCGGCCAAAATGCAACAAATGATAGAGGGAAATTTCGGCAGCACAAGGGAGGGATTCGGCTACAAAAGTTCAAAAGAAAGAGAAAAGAAAAAAAAAGAAACGAAAGAGGTATTTTGAAGGGTGGAGTTTCAAGACAAGTACTTTAGGAGAAAAGAATGGATTATGAGAAGGAGAGAAGAGAGTGTTCGGCTATCAAGGTTCAACAAGAAAGAAAAATATGATAAGAGAAGACTTTTACTTTCTAAACTTACTCAAGTGAAAACAAGAAGAGAAATGCAATCTTGCATTCGGCTATACACACACCAAATGAAGCAAAACAACCCGGCAACTAAAGGGACTAGGTATTTCGGTTTCTTGCTTTTGACAAAATGAGAAGAACCTTGTTTGACACCCAAAAAGTGACCGAAAATCACCCCCACAAAGCCAATTGAATTTCGCACACCCTTTCCCCACACCAAGCCGTCCTCCCCTCCAACTCCTCCCTAAAATTCGGCCAAATCCCCACAACACTCCACTCCACACATTCAAACAACATGACCAAGTCTCCCTCCTACAAATGCTCTCCACCTTTCATTTGAAAGGTATGACTTGGTCCAAGGTAGAATTCAACTTGCCTTCTACCTCTCCCCCATGCCGTCCAAAAATAAAGCCAAAATGGGGACTCTGCAGCTCGAACACTAGACCTCCACTCCATGTAGATGACGCCACGCCAAGCTCCCCATGTAACGCATGCTTTGCCACTAAGCTAGCTCCTCTTTTGTACAACAAAACAACAATTAAAATTCTTAACCCCAGCTCCAACAGCTCCCCTCCTATAAAGCCTAAAAACTAAAATTCTCCCATTCACTCAGGCATACCCCTAGCCTACAACCAAGCCCCCAAAACATAGAAATAGCCACGCAGCACACTAAACACATGCAATAACATGCAACAACAAACTAGCCCCTAACCCGGGATATTACATTTATGATCAGTGAATATTCGGCATTTCTCACCATACAATTAATGTCTCCAGATTTTCAATGCAAATACAATAGCAACTAGCTCAAAATCATGTGTCGGATAATTTTTTCTCATGTGGCTTTAACTGTCTAGAGGCATAAGCAATTACCCTTCCTTCCTGCATAAGTACACAGCCTAGTCCATTCAAGGATGCATCACTGTAAATCACAAACTCTTTACCCGATTCTGGTTGTACTAAGACAGGAGCTTCAGTCAATAATGCCTTTAACTTGTCGAAACTCTGCTGACACTTCTCAGTCCATTCAAACTTGAAAGCTTTCTGTAGCAATCTTGTCAATGGAGCATCTATCATGGAAAATCCCTCTACAAATTGTCTATAATAACCGGAAAAACCAAGAAAACTTCTGACCTCTAATACATTCCTAGGAGGCTTCCAATCAACAATGGCTGAAATCTTGCTCGGATCAACTCTAATACCTTCACGTGAGACAATATGTCCAAGAAAATAGACTTCCCGTAACCAAAACTCACTTTTTCTGAACTTGGCATAAAGTTGATTATCTCTCAAATTCTGTAAAACTGTTCTCAAATGCTCTACATGCTCAGTCTCATCATGAGAATAAATCAAGATGTCATCAATGAACACAACTACAAACTTGTACAAGTAAGGTCTGAAAATTCAGTTCATTAAATCCATGAAAATGGCGGGAGCGTTAGTTAAGCCAAATGGCATCACAAGAAACTCATAGTGACCATACCTAGTTCGGAAAGCAGTCTTCGGAACATCTGACTCTTTAACTCACAACTGATAGTATCCGGATATCAAATCTATCTTAGAGAACACAGTGGCTCCCTTCAATTGATCAAACAAATCATTTATTCTAGGCAGTGGATATTTGTTCTTGATGGTTACCTTGTTAAGCTATCGATAGTCTATGCACAATCTCATGGAACCGTCCTTCTTTTTCAAAAATAACACTAGTGCACCCCATGGTGAACAACTAGGTCTTGCAAAGCCTTTATCAGTTAATTCTTGTAGCTGAGCTTTCAATTCTTTCAATTTTATCGAAGCCATTCTATAAGGAGCAATAAAAATAGGTGTGGTACCTGGAATCAATTCAATACCAAACTCAACTTCTCTGATAGGAGGCAAACCCGGTAGTTCTTCCGAAAACACATCAAGAAACTCACTTACCACAGGCACTGATTCAATTTTAAACTCTGAATCTTTAGTATTCAACACAAAAGCAAGATAAGCTTCACATCCTTTCCTCAAGCATTTCTGAGCAAACATAATAGAAATCATGGTAATTGAACTATCTGACTCATCTGAATTAACCCGAAGAATTTCGCCATTTTCACATTTCATCTCAATGAATTTATTTCCACAATTCACTATCACATCCTATGCTGTTAACCAATCCATACCAAGAATCACGTCAAACTCATCAAATGGCAATAGCATGAGATTGGCCGGAAGCAGTAACCTCTAATCATCAAAGGGCAATTTTTACATACTTTGTTTACTAACACATACTGACCTAATAGATTCGATACTTTAATCACAAATCCTGTAAACTCTATGGGCATGTTCATACTAGGCATCAATTTCATGCAAACATAGGAATGGGTTGAACCCGGATCAATCAAAGTAATAACATTAACATCATGAAGAGAAAATGTACCCGTAATTACGTCGGGGGAAGATGCCTCTTCACGAGCATGGATAGCATAAGTCCTTGCGGGTGCTCTAACATCTGATCTCATTGCCGAATCTCTAAATGTACCTCTACCTGCCCCTATTACCAGATTTCTCTAAGGTCTGCCTCTAACGGGGGCATTGCCTGATCTTACACTCGATATTACTTCTCTTTTAACCATCTCAGGACACTCCCAAATGAAATGATCCGGTGGACCACATCGGAAATAACCAGTCTCAGTTGCTCGACATTGACCTGGATGACGTCGACCACATTGAGGACACTCGGGTCTATCAGATTGAATACTGCCAACACTCGCAATCGAAGTGGTTTGAGCTTTCGGACCCATAAATCTTCTACCTCTATTTCGGCTGGAATACCCGACTGAAAAATTAGATCTCGTAGAGAACTCTCTAGGCCTCTTGGATGTAGACTGAAACGACTTGCTCATTTGTCTTTTCTCCGTATCTTGCATCTCAATTTCAGCTTTACCCTTTCCTTTCAACAACTACTCTGCCTTACATGCTCGTTCAACTAAAACAACAAACTCTTTTATCTCTAGAACACCAATTGACAGTCGGATATCATCATTGAGCCCATCCTCAAATCTTTTGCACATGATAGCCTCTGTAGACACACATTCTCGAGCATAATTGCTGAGTCCGACAAATTCACGTTCATACTCGGTCCACGATCATCTTACCACCTGTTTTAACTCAAGGAACTCTTTTCTTTTACGGTCAATGAACCTCTGACTGATGTATTTCTTACGAAACTCCTCCTGAAAGAAATCCCAGGTAACTTTTTCTTTCGGTACTACTGACACAAGTGTCTTCCACCACTGGTAGTCTGAATCTCTAAGAAGTGACACAACACACTTAATACACTCTTCCAGTGTGCAGGATAACTCGTCAAAGACTCTGATAGTATTCTCGAGCCAAAATTCAGCTTTCTCTGCATCATCATCTTTGGTAGCCCGAAACTCTTCGGCCCCTTGTTTCCTAATCTTGTCAACGGGTGGCTTCTTTCTTCTGACTGTATTTGTGAATGGGGAAGCTACATGGATGGTCTGAGGATCATGAGGGGGTGGAGGTCTAACGGCCGGATTCATACGAACGAACTCAGCAAACCATTCATTCATAACTTGGAAGAAGGCTTCTCGAGCCCCTCCTCCCTGACTAACTATAACGGGCCTTTCACTACTATCTGGTGGCACCGTCCCTTCTACGGGAGCGGGTGCATTACTCTCTACATCATCTGGACCAGCTCGTTCGGGATCCATAACTATAAAAGAAAGAACATTTTTAAAATCGTCAGGAGTCGTCACACCATCAAAATATAAGTATGGCATGTATAGCTAGACTCTTACTCATACTGAATATTCCAAGAACCGACTAAACTCTCACTCTGATACCAATAAATATAACACCCCTTACGCGAGACCGTCGCCAGAGTCAAGCACGAGGCATTACCAGACTTAACTTACTAGTTCGGGGCATAAAAATTTGCTTTTAAAGTTAATTCATTCACATACATCCAAAATGTTCCTAAAAAGGGGCCTTCGAGGCCCTAAAACATGCAATTGAAACGGTTCGGGACCAAACCGGAAACATTAAAATTTTTTTGATTTCTTAAACAAATCAAAATAATTTATTTACCTATTCATAATAAAACTTTCCATTTGCATCATAGTCACTAAATTAACTATAACTTGAGTTACGAAACTCGAAATTTAGATCCGTAAATTTTCCTTAAAACTAGACTATTATATCTTATTACTATAATTTTTCAAGAATTTTTTGGTGTGGTCAATTAGTACAGTTTATTAGTTAAAATCTCCCCTGTTACACTGTCCGACAGTTCTGACCCCTCTTCACTAAAAATCATTTATCTCATAATATAAAATTCTTTTGCCTACAACGTTTCTTTCATATAAAAATAGACTCAATAAGCTTTAATTATATACCTCATTAACACCCTAATTTTATTTCTACTATCCTTAGTGATTTTTCAAAATCACGTCACTATTGCTGTCCAAAAACTGTTCCTTTGCAAATTTTACTCTTTCATAAATTCTTTGTAATAACCATCATTTAGGCATACATAACACCCAAAAAATGTTATTATTTAGCAATTTTAATGGATAATCATTATCAAGTATTTACAAGCCATTCTTTATCCATATCATAAGGACATACACACAAAATGTCTAAGTCCCTATACATGCCATAACTTAAAACGTTTCGAGTCACAAAATACCGAGATAATCCTTTGATAGTGTGAAACGATCTACGACGTCCTTGTGATCCCCGAGTTGGCTTGCGATACTATAAAAAGAGAGAAAGGAATGGGAGTAAGCATAAATCTTAGTAAGTTTGCATGTAAATGAATAAAAACATTCTTAATGAATTATCTTATTCTTTTCTTATCAAGATCATTTAAGCTTTTAACTCAATATGCTTAAGTTTTGAATTCTTACCTATACCTTTTTAGCATGAACTTGTCTTACCTTTCCTGTGGTATACTCTTTGAATTTTCCGTTGAACCACTTGGAATACTAAGGAAACACGGGTACCTTTCCTTTTGAAACTTACCATTGCCATGTCTTGACATGGTCTTACGTGGTATCCTTGCCTTATGAACTCACCAATGCCATGCCTTGTCATGGTCTTACATGTGATCTTTCCCTTATAGTAACTTATCAATGCCATGTCTTGACATGGTCTTACATGATTTCCTTAAACCCTAATGTCATGATATTTGTATCCTACACATTCCTAAGGTTCAACCGGGACTTTTTGAGATTGCTTCTCCGTCAATTCATGCTTGAGTCTTTAAATGATAAATTTACAGAATAAATATGTAAATGCTGGAATTTAATAGTATTAAATGTAAAATAATAGAATATTGCATTTATTTATCGCAAACTTACCTCGAAACAAAATACGATCAACTATATTGATTTAGTCCACTATCTTTTTCTTTCCCCGGTCTAACTACGGATTTCGTTCCTCTTGATCTATAATAGCAAATTTAGCTTATTTAATACTCACATTTATTAAAACAGTCCTTGACTCTAACTTTGGCAAAATTACGATTTTTTCCCCTAAACTTTTACATATTTACACATTTTCCCCAAAGCTCGGAAAGTAAACTTTTTCCCTTATTCTTATGTTTTATGACATGCTGATCATTTTTCCCTTCTATGACAACATCAAATTCTCACTCTAACATGTACTTGTGAACATTAGGTATTTTTACCGATTAAGCCATTTTACTCGTTTTCACTTAAAATCGCTTAGCAAAAGCTGTTTAACATAATTTCAGACTTCATATACTATCATAAAACATCAAAATAAACACATTTCACCTATGGGTATTTTTCCAAATATGAACCCTAGGTTAAATTATTGCTAGATTAAGCTAAATCAAGTTACCGGGACTCCAAAAACGTAAAGAACATTAAAAACGAGGCTTAGATGCACTTACTATGAGCTTGAGAAGTTGAATAAACCCTAGCTATGGTGTCCTCTTTGAAATTTCGGCCAAATGAAGAAGATGGACAACATTTTGCCATCTTTTTCCCATTTAATTCCTTTTTAATTCCAAATGACTAAAATGCCCTTTATTAAAACTTTAGTTATTTTTATCTATGTATGTCCATTTTTGTCCATGAAAAATATAATGGTCTAATTACCATTTAAGGACTCCTACTTCAAACCCCCATTTCAATCAAGTACTCTATAAATTAGAACCCCTATTTAGAAACTTTTGCAAACAAGTCCTAATAGGAAATTTAAGCATGCAATCAATAAAATTTCTTATCGATACTCTAACACATGTATTTAATCACTCGGTAAATCATAATAATTAATCGTAATAAACTTTTCTATCTCAGATTCGTGGTTTTGCAACCACTGTTCTATTTAGGCCCTACTTCGGGATGTTACAATTTTGATTATCAATTAAAATCGTTCCTAGATCATTTTATGTGGCTGTTCAATAAATTTCTATTTCTACCCGAGAAGGTAAACTCAACTTATATTTTTGAGCCTGCAATCGATTCATATGTTTCCTTTGTGAATCTGGTTTCAGCATTTTCCTTTGAGTCCACCATTCATGATGACATTCACCTTCTTCATTATTATGGACACAACACTTTGAAAAGCGTGAATTGTCTTTGTGTTTACCACTCATTTCAGGTTGATTTGACCAAGAAGTTTCGATTACACTATACCCCCGAGGAGCGAAGGTTTGTGTTGATCGAACAAGGTAAAACCGATCTTTGTTTTTCTACTTCTAAAGGTAAGACTCTTGAAATTTCTGAAACATCTTTATTCTCCTCGGATGGTGACAAAAATCTTGTTGTTGATTTTGTTTTTGAAAGATACTTAGATCGTGATGTGGTTAACTATTTTGCTTCGTTTGAACACGATCTATCTATTTTGGTTGTTGATAAAAAGATTATTGTTTTTGATCATTGTGATTTTGTTGGCGAGCATATGACTAAACAGACATTACAAGGTCCAACTAAGCAAAACAATGAATCTTGTAAATCTTTTTGTTTGCCTGTTTGTGATGCCTACGTACATCTTTTGACTCATTACTCGCATTCCCATCATGACTTGTGGAAACAATTTGAGTCATTTGAATGCCTTAAAACATGTCCATTTTTGTTTCGAACATTTGACGAGGCATTGGCAAGTAAATTAATTTGTTTGCATGGTTACAAACATGGTAATTTGAATTTGTCCATTTGCATGCTTTATACTTGTCTTGTTATGCTTATGCTTGGACTGCAAGTTTGTTTGCATTGCTTTTTGCTAACTCATGGTTATAAATTCCAGTTGACTCATTTGCCATTTGCCCCATTCATCTAAGGCAAGTCGAGAAAACATTTTTGAGAGAACCAACGGCTCAACTTGAGGACAAGTCGCTTTGAAGAAGGCGGGAATGATGTGAGCACACCCGGGGCTCCCGCGAATACATTTCCCGATCCTCTTGAGCTCTCTAAAGGCCCCATGACTCGAGCTCGAGCTAAGCGAATGCAAGAGGATATTGCGGCTTTAACAAGCCAATTTTGGAACGAATTCCAACCCAAAGAAGATGGGCAAGCTCGGGTCCTTATTTTGAGCAAACCTTGCACCTTAGTGCAAGCTAATTTCAGCTCGGTTCAGCTCACTTGAGCTCCAGTTAGCTCACACGAGCTCAATTCAGCTCATTGAGCTCGTTTTAAGCTCTTTTTAGCTCATTTATTTTAATGTCGAATAAATTAAGTATTTTATTAACTTAGTTTAAATTACTACAGCTCATAATTATGTATTGATCTATTACATGTTTTAAATGTGTCTTAGCCGAATTTAATATGTCTTGTTTAAGACTTTATTAAATTTTTCTAATTTAATTTATATGTTAATTAGTGTGTCTAAATCACATTAATGTTTGATTCAGCTGAATTTTATGCGATTTAATTTTTGTTCATGTGTTTTGCAGGTGAGCTAAATGTGGAGTGCATTTAAGCACGGTTCATGCACATTAGGTTCAATGTATGGGACGATGCATGCATGGCCACCTTTAATAGATCTTGAGCTGATTGTTCACTTCCCCAAGCACCTATTCGGCTAAGGAACAGCTGCATAATGAATTCCACAAGCTTGACCGAATGTCTTCCCAAGGTAGCCCCTATGCGTTCACATTTGTTGTTCACACCATGAGTCCAATCGGCTGGCCTAGTTCATATTCAAAAGACTCTTCCAGCTTGATATTCACACATTTTGGGATGTTCAAAGACCTTCTTAATTGCTCCTAACTATCCAGCCAAGAGGTGCCAATTAAATGATCCAATTTAAGGCTATGGCCGAACCTAGACATGGCCATTGGCCTTCCTATGCATTCATCTCTTCAAGTACATTTGCTTAAGCCTTAAGCTGTCCATTGGAGCTCTCCATTCAGCCGAACCAAGACTCAGCAAATTGATGGTTTTTATTCTAGAATAGTCTAGCATATTCCAGCCTCGAATTTTGCTTAGCTATTAAGCTTGTATTTTGGCTATTCGGCTAGCTAGCTAAAAGACTATAAATAGTTGTTCATTTTGTTTGTAAAAGGACTTTAGACTTTTGCCAATTTGTTTAATGAACATTTTTTTCTTGAGTGAGTTTATCTCCTCTCAAATTTTGTACAAGTCTCGTTGACTTATGTAGCGTGCTAGTGGCGTCTTCCGACTTGTTTCTGAACTTATCACCGTAACCCGATATGGCGTTCACCAACCTACCATTTTGCAAATCCACCTTAAACGATATAGGAATCGGGGTGACACTCTTTAGTGTTGAATCATTCTTGAAGTTTAAGATCATTTTCCATTCCCACCATCTATCCTTTAATTAACTTGTTAATTAAACCGAGCCCTTCCAAATAGCCACCTTCCTTTGATTCTTTCTTAGCCGAACCTACCATCACAACTTAGCCAACTTTTAAACCATTTTGATAAGCTTCCGCAACCCTTAGCCTAAATCATCCCGTTTCGAAAACTTAATCTTCTCCTCGTCGATGATCGGGCAAACTAGTGAAATGAATCGATTAACCCGGGCTGAATCACATCACTATCATAGCTTATATATGGCATGTATGGCTAGACTCTCACACATGCTACGTTAGTCCTAGAATCGACTAAACCATAACTCTGATACAAATAAATTTAACACATCTAACCCGTATCCATCGCCGGAGTAGGGTTACGAGGTATTACCGATCAATACACATCATTTAACATACATAACTCATACATTTATGCATTCATACTCAAATACCATTTAATCACAAACACATCGTCCTTTCTAAGGGCCTACAAGGCCTTAAACATGCTTTAGAAGTGGTTTGGGACTAAACCAATAACATATGAAAATTTTGGAAACTTAGAAAAATTTCAACTATATAAAGGTCACACGCCCGTGTGAACAGGCCGTGTACCTCACACAGCTCTAGACACGCCCGTGTCTCAAGCCGTGTGGAAAAGGGGCATACATACTGACTTGGGTAACACGGCCAACCACACGCCCGTGTGTCTAGCCCGTGTGCCCTTCGAAGTGGCCACACACGCCTGTGTGCCAAATCGTGTTTTAGGTCATGCCAAACCTGTAGGATATACTGACTTATGCAACACGGCCAAGTCACACGCCCATGTGCTAGGCTGTGTGCCATTTAGGGGGTGTACTGACTTGTGCCACACGGTCGATCACACGCCCGTGTGTGAGACCGTGTAGAGCATACTGACTTCATTTCAAGTTCAACATCAGGGGACACAAAGCCATGTAACATGACCGTGTGTCACACTCAGCTGAGACACACCTCCGTGTCCCTGTCTGTTTAGACAAAAATAGGCTATTTCCCAAGCCATTTTGCCACCCATTTTGTACATACCTACACAAGCTCAATTGGTACCAATTTAAGACACAAATATGCAGCCAAAAGTCATCAACCAATACACAATGATACTATATCCATTTCAATACTCAATTCAATGCCATTTACCTATTCAAATACATATCAACTCATCTTGCTTTACTAGACATAATTCACATATATGATTCATTCAATAAAACCATTCCAAATATGCATTATCAATTCAACCTCATTCATTCATTATAGGTCAATTTACCTAATTCAAAACAAAACCATTCACACATCTTTATACACTAACCAAATCATCAACACAAGCCAACTTAAATGGCCCAAAATACATGTTCATCAAACATATCAAAATGACTCAAGCCTATACATGCCATATACCATATATACACAACTCAAAAGTACCAAAATAGATGTCTGATAGTGCGATGAAGTTCCTGACGATCCCCGGTTCCGAGCTAGCATCGATATACTATAAAACATAGAAGAAATAAACAAAGTAAGCTATAAAGCTTAGTAAGTTCGTATGTAAATATGAAATAATCTCATCATTCATTAACATTTCTAAATGGAAAACATAAATTGCATTAAATCATCAATCACTAAATTAACATAAAATTCTCGACTTCCATCAACTCGTTACTTGAATAGTTTTCCGTACATACCTGTACTGATACATATCTATTCTCACCAATTTAATTATCAAATCACTTTGAGTTTATGAATGCTTATGATACGAGTACGTCGATTTTTCGATGCCATAGTCCAACTATGGTCTTACACATACATTGCCAAGGCCCTGCCGTGGTCTTTCATTCACATGCCATAACCTGGTTATGGTCTTATTATTCGATTTTGCCATAGCCCGGCCATGGTCTTATTCAGTAATTCGTTTACTTAAACCGTGCATTTAATTTAATATCTCCACATTTATCTAATAGAATAAATACTATCTCAATTTCATCCATCAAATAAATAGATACACATTTAAGTTCAATTATACGAACTTACTTCGTATACGAAAATGACGGATCGGGTCGACTACTCGATAACCTTGCTTTTCCCCCTATCTAAATCTGAATTCTTTCTTTCTTGATCTATATGAATTCAAAATTAACTTATTCAATCACATATTCTTTCAATTTAGTCCATATCACACTTTAAAGCACTTTTACACTTCTGCCCCAAGTATTTCACAACTTTTACAATTCAATCCTTATTACACAATATCACAAATTGATGTAATTTCATCAAATCATATCCTAGCTGAATTTCCCTAATACACATATCAACCCACATTTTTAATTTATTCACATATTTAACCACATATTTTCAACATTTCCAAATTTAGCCCCTAATTTGCATTTTCATCAAAAATCACTTAACAAAACATGTAAAACTATCATCAAGCTTTCATATTTCAACATTAAAAATCAAAGAACACATAGATTCAACAATGGTAACTCTCAAAATCTTTAACAGTTTCGAAATTAAAGGTACGGGTTAGCCAGATTGAGCTGCAACGATTACAAAAATATAGAAATCATCAAAAATGGATCAAAAACGGACTTACAATTGGGCAATGCAATGACCGAACCCTAAATAGCTTCCATGGCTTCTTCTTTCCTTGAATTTTTAGTTAAAGGAGATGATAATGGATGAAATTTTGTTTTATTTTACTTATTTAATCATTTAGTTACTAAATAACAAAATTAACCTTATTACTAATTCAAAATTTCATTAATGCCATGCCATTATCATCCACTATCATAATAATGGTCTATTTACCACTTAAGGACCTTAAATTTAAGGTTCTATAGCTATTAGACACCTTTAGCTATTAGAACACCACTTTTGCACTTTACGCAATTTAGTCCTTTTTATCAAATTAACCAACCAGTCGATAAGATTAGCTCACAAAATTTTCACACATATCAAATAACATGCCGTAAATACCAAAAATTATATTAAAAAAATGTTTTGACTTCGGATTTGTGGTTTTGATTTAGCTAAAACTGGGCTATTACAATTTTTTCAACTGTTCAAAACTCTTTTGGCATGTCTCAGACCACTCGAATTTTACATCTTTCTGTAGCAATCTAGTCATCGGTGTAGCAATCATCGAGAATCCTTTTACAAAATGTCGATAGTAACTAGCTAATCCCAGAAAGCTTCTGACTTCAAACACATTTCTTGGTGGTTTCCAATCAACAACTGCTGAAACCTTACTCGGATCAACTCAAATGCCTTCCGCTGAAACAATATGTCCAAAAAATCCAACTTCTCGGAGCCAAAACTCGCATTTGCTGAATTTAGCAAATAATTGCTTATCTTTCAATGTTTGTAGCTCAATTCTCAAATGTTCAGCATGCTCAGACTCATCTTGGGAACTGATCAGAATGTCATCAATGAATACAACAACAAATCTATCCAAATACGGTCTAAGGATTCAATCCATCAAATCCATAAAAACTGCAGGAAAGTTAGTTAATCCGAAAGGCATAATAAGAAATTCATAATGCCCGTACCTTGTTCTTAACGCAGTTTTTGACACATTTGAATCTTTAACTCGCAACTGATAATAGCCAGATCTCAAATCAATCTTTGAAAACACTGTTGCTCCTTTCAAATGATCAAACAAATCATCAATTATTGGTAAAGGATACTTGTTCTTTATCATAACCTTGTTGAGCTGATGATAATCAATACAAAGTCTCATCGATCAATCTTTCTTCTTTACAAACAACACTTGTGCACCCCAGGGCCAAAAACTAGGTTGTGAAACCTCTATCTGTTAATTCTTGCAACTGAAATTTCAACTCTTTTAATTCTGTCGGAGCCATTCTGTACGGAGCTATCGATATCGGTGATGTTAGCGGTACTAATTTAATAGCAAACTCGACCTTTCTACTCGGTGGTAACCCAGGAAACTCTTCTGGAAACACATCCGGATACTCACAGACTACTAGCACTAATTCAATCTTCGATTCAGACACTTTGGTATCCAAAACATACGTAAGGTAAGCATCACAACCTTTTCTCACATATCTCTGAGCTGACATCGACGAAATCACAATAGGCAATCCACTCGACTCATTTGATTCAATTCGAAGGATTTCAGTATTATGACATTTCAATTCAATAGTCTTTCGTTTACAGTTCACAACAACATCATGTAGAGTCAACCAATCCATGCCCAAAATCACATCAAATTCATCAAACGGTAAAAGCATCAGATTAGCCGAAAAACAGTAACCCTGAGTCATCAAAGGACAATTCTTGCAAACTTTATCAACTAGGACATACTTGCCTAAGGGGTTCGATACTTTAATCACAAATTCGGTAGACTCAACAGGAAAGCTCTTATTAGACACTAAATTCATACAGATATATGAATGAGTCGATCCAGGATCAATCAAGGCAATTACATTAGTGTCATAGAGAGAAAATGTACTGGTGATAACATCTGGTGACGACGCATCTTCGTGAGTGCGAATAACGGAAGCTCTAGCTGGCGCTCGAGCCTCAGATCTCACAGCCAAATCCTTTGTCGTACCTTTGCTACTAGTTACATTTCCCGTATTTATAGGTGGTCTCCCTCTAACAGCTATGTTTCTCAGTCTTGCATTCTGAAATTTATCTTTCTTGGCTAACTCAGGGCAATCTCGAATAAAGTGATCTAACGAACCACATTTGAAACAAGCTTTGTTATTCATCCAGCAGTCTCCAAAATGTCGTCGTCCACACTGTTGACACTCGGGTTTGTTGTTTCTCACACTAACCACACTCGACACTGAAGTAGCCTGAGCTTTAGGACTCGTGTATTGCTTTCCACGATCTCTACTTGAATTTTCTACTGAAGTTGGTGAACGATTATATGAATCCCGTGATTTCTTTGACGAGGATTGATAGGGTTTATTCATCGATCTCTTTCTAGAATCTCTAGCTTCGAAATCAGCTTTTCTCTTTTCTTTACCAAGTTCCTCGGTTTTGCAAGCTCGGTCGACTAATACAACAAATTCTTTCAATTATAGAATCTCGACTAGCAATCTGATGTCTTCATTCAACCCATCTTCTAATCGCTTACACATAATTGTCTCAGTTGAAACACATTCTCGAGCATATTTACTAAGTCTTACAAACTCTCTTTCGTACTCGATCACTGACATTCGACTCTGTTTCAGCTCCAGAAACTATTTTCTCTTTTGATCAATAAACCGTTGACTGATGTATTTCTTTCTGAACTCGGCTTGAAAGAATTCCCACGTAACTCTTTCTCTCGGTACCACAGATATCACAGTATTCCACCAATGATATGCAGTGTCTCTCAGAAGTGATACAACACATTTTACACATTCAGCTGGTGTGCAAAAAAGTTCATCAAATACTCTAATAGTATTCTCAAGCCAAAACTCAGCTCTCTTAGTATCGTCATCAATAGTAGCTCTGAACTCTTCAGCCCCGTATTTTTAGATTTTATCAATAGGCGGCTTATTCAATCGTAGAGGTTCTAAACCTTGAGGAGCCACGGGAACCGGTTGGGGATTAGGTGGGGGTGGAGGTTTCTAAGCAGCTGGATTTGTTCGAACAAACTCCGTGAACCACTTGTTCATCATTTGGAAGAAGGCTTCCTTGGCCTCTGATGTGAGCACGGCCGGGAGCTTGTTCAATTCGAGCAATGACTACACAAAGCTGTTCAATACTCCTTTGAATCCAGCTAGAGCCAGCAACTTAAGGACTCCATGCACCTTAATGTAAGATGATTTCAGCTTATCTTCAGCTCCCCGAGCTCCGTCCAGCTCGAATCAGCTCATTTGAGCTAATTTAAGCTCGTTTGAGCTCAACAAAATTTATTTTCAGCTCGTTTCTTTAATCATTTGAATAAATTAAATACTTGTGTTATTATAATTAATTTTCTACAGCTCATAGCCGAATTCCCTAGCTCAATCAGTTCACTAATTGTTTTCACTTAGTTTGAGCTAGCTGAATTTATTAAGTTAGCTAGTCTTTATTAATTATATCTTAATTTAGCTTAGTATGTTAATCAATATGTCTTGATGCTATTTGCTCATAGTTCAGCCGAATATACATTTAAATTTAATGAGCTCATTGTGTTTGTAGGTTGGCCGAATACATGAAGCATCAATTAATACAAGTTCATGAATGGTTCAATACACCGAATGGGGACATGCATGTATGGCCGGATTCATGGATGGTTGCTCAACTATTAGTTTCCTCAAGGTGTCTATTCAGCCAAGAGACACATACTTCATTAATTTCCAAAGGATGGCCGAATGTCTCCCCAATGCTCCATCAAGCCATTCACACCAATGTGTTCACACCTAGTGACCATTCGGCTAGAGTGTTCACATGCAAGTGGCTTTTCAAGGCTGGCTTTTCTCACCTTAATTGGCTGTTCAAGACCCCTCTTTAAGGCACATACCCATTCGGCCAAACAACACCAAATCAATGCTCCAATTAAGCTCATGGCCGAACCTAGACAAGTGCATTGCACTCTTCAAGCTTCCAAATACATCCAAGCTAATTTGCTTAATCAAGAAGTTGTCCATTGGTTCTCCAATCAGCCAAACCTAGCCTTAGCATTTTAATAGTTTAATTCTAGATTATTCTAGCACATTCATAGCCGAATTACTTAGCTATTAAGCTTGTTCATTCTGTCCATTCGGCTATCTCTTGTAAGCTATAAATAGTTTGCTCATTTCATGTAGTTTAGACTTTTGCCAAATTTTATATGAACTTTGTGTTCTTTGTGAGGTTTCCTCATCTCAATTTCGTACGAGTCTCGTGTGACTTATCTAGCTTGCTAGTGGCGTCTATCGAACTTGTTTTGAACTTATCACCATTCATTTGGTGTGGCGTTCACCTATCCTTCTACCAATCCATCCTACCACCTTAAACAATATAACAACCGGGGTAACACTCTTTATAGTGTTGAATCGCTCTTGACGTTTAAGTTTGATTTCCATTCCACCCACTATCCCGAATTTGCTTATCTTTATTTTCTTGTTAAACTGAACCTATATTATTCATATATTACTTATCTTTACTTCTTTATCAAACTTCCTCTTTTACCTTAACCAAAATTAACCTTTTTCAATGTTACGAACAATCTTCTCGTCGACGATCGGGCAATCAAGTGAATCGACTCAACTTTCTCGAGCCGGATCACATCATTTAGCATCAGAGCTTGTAAAATAAGGAGTGCCGACGTTCGTATTCATCCCGAAATAGGTTTGTAAAAAAAATTCTAATTAAAAAAATCATGTTGTATTCAAGTTTCTTGTAATCAGCATATTGTAGAAAAAAAGTATACAAAATTTAAAATATATATATATTTGAGTAAAAAAAAAGAGAAAGTATTGAAGATTTTTATGTCCATTATTCTTCTTTGTAATCCCGATCAATCGAGTTATTCAATTTCCATCAATTTCCCTCCCCTACGCCACACTCAAACCAATTTTTTTTTCTTTCTTTCAGCCTACCTACACCATACACGAAATATCCCTTGAAACCACTTTGAAACCGACCCCAAAGCAGCAAATAGGTCTAATCGAGACGAAATACAAAATTATAAGAGTGAGGTCAAGTGGTAAAAGGCTAAGAGTGAGTGAGTGTATTAGAGAGGAGGAAAAAAGCCTAAAAACGAGTGTAAACACGAGCGGAGCAAAAAAATTTTATTTTTCTTTTCGAGTGATTAGTGAGATTTTGAAAGTGAGGTTTTAAAATTTCTTATGTCAAGAAGCCCAGAGAAGAATATGGCGGATAGACCCGAGAGGCAACCTATTTGGAACGTCCCGGACTTGAATCTACAAGCCTTACTACGCAAGGTTTAACGCCTATTTGACCGAAAGTTGGAACCAATTCAAGAAAGACTTGATCATGTAGAAGGAAGAGCCAATGAGAAAGGACTCCTCTAAGTCCACCGAGGAATTGAGGCCGACGACGAGTTCAAGACGATAAACTATCCGAACCAAGTGAGGCCGAAAGTTACCAAGGTTCGAACATAAGCGACCGATGGAGAGGCCAATGACACCGAGGCCAACGAGATCGAGAGAGATATGATGATGACTTAAAAAGCATTAAATTGGTGATACCCCCATTCCAAGGCTGTTCGGATCCGGAGTGATGTAAGCACACCCGGGGTGACCTCGGATTCGAATTTCGATCCTCTCGAGCTTCCTAAAGGCCTTGTGACTCGAGCTTGAGCTAAGCAAATGTAAGAGGCTATGGCAGCTTTAACGAGTCAATTGTGGAATGAATTTCAACCCGAAGACGAAGGACCAGCTCAGGCCCAAATTTGGAGCAATTCGTGCACCTTGGTGCAAGCCGAATTTAGCTCGGTTTAGCTCACATGAGCTCACTTCAGCTCATTGAGTTCATTTAATTAATTCCAGCTCATTACTTTGATATTTGAATAAATTAAATATTTCTTACAGCCTATAAATATGTTTATGTTATTACATGTTTTTAATATGCTATGTCCTAAGCCGAATTAATTGTGTCTTAACTTAATTAAATTTGTGTTAGTCTATTACATGTTTTTATTATGTCCAAGTCTTTGCCGATTTTCAATGTGTCTCGTTTAAGTCTTATTTAATTTGTCTAAGTGTTATTTAATATGTCTAAATTATGTTTTAATTATGTCCAACTAAAATTAGCTTAATTTAATGTGTTTCTTTGTGTTTATTAGGTGCAGCCGAATCTTGGAGAACCATTAAACAAGGTTCATGCATGTAGATTCAATGTATGTGGAAGGTGCATGTTCGACTGGTGCAACGCATGGAGGCTGATCCCTTTTGGCTCCCCAAGGCACCCATTCGGCCAAGAATCACCAACCATCAAGCTCCCCAAAGCTTGGCCAATCCTCTTCCCAAAGCAGCACAATTCTTTTCACACCATGCGTTCACACCTCCATGACTATTCAACTTGATGTTCACATGGAAAAGACCTTTCAAGGCTGGCCATTAACACTCAAAAAGGCTGCTCAAATTCAACTTAAATGCTGATAACTTTTTAGTTTAAGATAGCATTTTAATGAGTTCAATTAACCCTTAGTCGAACCTAGCTACTGCCATGCACCAAGCAAAATTCTCCAAATTCATTTGCCATTCTAGAAACCATCCATTGAGCTCCAAATCAGCTAAATTTAGCTACAGCAAATTAAGACTTTATTTCTAGAATTTTCTAGTTCATTCTAGTTTAATTTTGCTTAGCTATTAAGCTTTTGTTAGGGCCATTCGGCTACCCTAGCTAGGTATTATAAATAGTTGTTTAATTTGTTTGTAAAAGGACTTTTTCCAAATTATTGAATGAACATTTTGTTCTTGAGTGAGTTAAACTCCTCTCCTATTTTTGTACAAGTCTCGTTGACTTATCTAGCGTGCTAGTGGCATCTTCTGACTTGTTTCTAAACTTATCACCATAACCCGGTGTGGCATTCAACCAACCTACTATTTTGCAAATCCACCTTAAACAATATAGAAATCGGGGTGACACTTTTTAGTGTTGAATCATTTCTGAAGTTTAAGTTCATTTTCCATCCCCCACCATTATTCCAAGCTACCTATCCTTATTATTTTTACTAAGCCGAGCCTATCCCAATAGCCACCCTACTTTATTTCTTTCCTAGCCGAACCTACCATCACAACTTAGCCCATCTTTGAACCATTTCTTCAACAATAAGCCTACTTAACCTATTAAAATCGAATTGAAGATTTTGAGAATGACTCTCCTCGTAGACGATCAGGCAACTCCGTGAAGTGACTCGTATCAACCCGGGCCGTCTCACATCATTTGGTATTAGAGCTAGAAAACGAGGAGCTCCGAAGATTGAAGTAATCCAGGAATAGGTTCGTAGAATTAAAAAAATTCGAAATTAAAAAAACTAAAAAAAAAAAAATTCAAGTTGTATTTTATTTTTCGTGTATTCAGCATATTGTATTGAAATATTAAAAAAAAAAAAAACATGAAATTTTTTAAAAAAAAAGATAGTGAAGTTTTTGAAAGTTTTTGAACTCCTTTCATCTTTTCTACTCCCGATCATCGTATTCTTCTTCCATTCCCAATTTTTCCCACCCCAACGCCACACTTAAACCGAATCTTTTTTTTTTTCCACCTACCTACACCCGTAGCATCACATCCCTTGCATCCAATTTGAAGCTGACCCCAAAGCCGCAAATAGGTTTATTCGAGACAAAATACGAACTTACGAGAGTGAGAAGAGCGGTAAAAGGAAAGAGAGTGTGAGATCATTCGAGAGAAAGAAAAAGCCTATAAAAGAGAGTGAAACACCAGCGTGAGTGCAAAATTCTTATTTCTTTCCGAGTGATTGTGAGAATTTGTAGTGAGGTTTTAATATTCTAAGTCTCGAAGTCCCAAAAGGAATATGGCGGAAAGGCAACCTGTTCAGAACGTCCCGAATTTGAATATGCAAGCTTTATTACGTGAAGTCAAGCGTCTATTTGACCGAAAGTTGGAGTCGATCCATGAGCGACTCGATCATGTGGAAGGACGATCCCAACGAGAAAGGACTCCCTTAAGCCCTCCGAGAAATTGAGGACGGGGACTAGATCGAGATGACGACTTGTCCGAGCCAAGTGAACCCGAAAGTGATCAAGGTTCAAATGTAAGTGAACAGAGGAGAGGTCCACGCAACCAAGGCCAACGAGATTGAGAGAGGTTCGATGACGACCTTAAGAGCATTAAGTTGTCAATTCCCCCATTCCAAGGTCGTTCGGATCCCGAAGCTTATCTCGAGTGGGGAAAAAAGATCGAGCTCGTATTTGAATGTCATAACTATTCCGAGGCCAAGAAAGTTAAGTTGGCCGCTATCAAGTTTTTAGATTATGCAATGATTTGGTGGGACCAACTTACGACAAGCCGAAGGTGAAATGGCGAGCGTCCTATCAACACATGGGCCGAGATTAAGGCTGTGATGCGCCTAAGATTCATCCATTCGTACTACCACCAGTAGTTGTATCAAAAACTCCAAAATCTCACCCAAGGGACGAAGAGTGTGGAGGACTACTACAAAGAGATGGAAGTCGCTATGATTCGCGCGGATGTGCAAGAAGATCGCGAGGCGACTATGGCGCGATTTTTGACCGGACTTAATCGAGAAATAGCCAACATCATCGAGTTGTAACACTATGTGGAGATCGTCAACATGATGCATATGGCGATCAAAGTCGAAAAGCAACTAAAAAAAAAGGTGTTGTTCGAGGCTATTCCACTTCGAGTACACCTAAGTAGAACCAAGGCCCTAGCAAGAATGTTTCGATGAATCAAGCGAAAGAATCCGCGGTGCCGGTGAAGTCCACCAAGTCTTTGGCCGAATCTAGCAAAGGTAAGGCCATTGAAAATGTTCAAACCCGATCCCGAGACATTAAGTGCTTTAAGTGCCAAGGAAGAGGGCACATAGTGAGCCAATGCCCAAACCATAACACAATGGTGATGCTTCCTAATGGCAAAATCGAATCGGAAGAGGAAATAGACAAGAATGAAGATGAGGTCGAAAATCCATCCGATAAAGAAGACGAGATAGAATTTGCTGTTGAAGGCGAGATGCTCGTAGTAAAGCGGAGCCTTAATGCGCAAAGCACTGCAAGCGAGCCCCAACGAGAAAACTTGTTCCATACCCGTTGTCTTGTTCAAGGAAAGGTGTGCAGCATTGTAATTGAGGGCGGGAGTTGCACAAATGTCGCAAGCACACTCATGGTTGAAAAATTATCTTTGCTGACTACTAAACACCCGAGACCGTACAAGCTGTAATGGCTCAATGAGGGTGTCGAACTAAAAGTGACTAAGCAAGCGTTGATTCCGTTTACCATTGGAAAATATCAAGACGAAGTCCTTTGTGATGTTGTGCCCATGCATGCGGGCCACTTACTGCTTGGAAGGCCATGGCAGTTCGACCGGCGAGTCAAACACGACGGTTTTTCCAATCAATATTCTTTCAAGCACAAAGGCAAAAATGTCACTTTGGCCCCTCTATCGCCCTAGCAAGTTTTGGAAGATCAACAACGCCTAAGATAATCCATGGAGAGTTTGAAAGAAAAGATTAATTATTCAAAAGAGAGAAAAGAGGAAAAATTGAGTGAAAAGAATTTGAGTTATGAAGAAAATAAGAGTGAAGAAAAAGAAAAGAAAATGAAAATGAAAATGAAAATGAAAGAAAATTGAGTGAGAAAAAGAAAATTGTTTTAATTAACCGATGCTTTCATGATTTTTCTTCTTTTCAGGTCAATTACACCAAGGAGCTTTGATTGCATTACATTCCCGAGGAGAGAAGGTTTGTGTTGCGAGAAAATGGTAAAACCAATCCTAAAATTCATAATCTCAAAGGTAAACAAGGTTTGGTTTCTGAAAAATCAAAAACAACTCTGTTTTGTTCAAAATGTGATGAAATCAATGATGAAGATGAATTTGATGAACAAGTGAAAGATCATTGGCCACTACTAAGTTTAAGTATGCAACATTTGAGTCGATTAAATGATCTTGTTCGTCTTGGCCAAATGATACTAGTTCCACATGTCCACTCGAAAGTCTTCTTGTTGAACTGTTGTTCTTTAGAATCAATTCATCCATTTGATAAGATTTTTCATGGTGAAATTGTAATAAATCCTTTTGGTTGTTTAACTTTTGTGTGTTCGAATCCATGTGACCGAGTGAGATGTGAAACATGTGTTACTTGGAATGAGTTTCTCATGCTTTTTGAACTATTTCCCATGTTTCGATCCTTGGTGAACTTGGCAAATCAAGTCAAAAAGGTAAGATCCCATTTTTACTTAACCTTTGGTCACCAACCATCTGCTTCTAATCCGACAAAGGTAAGTCCAACGTAAACTTGTTCTATTATCAATTCTTTGCTCTATGACGTTATTGAGTTGTTTCCTTGTCAAGTGCTCACTTTCTTCCAGATATACGAGAACGCATTTACCCCGTCCATCCAAATAGAGTTGATTGCGAAAGAATGTTATCAATCGAACAAGCGACTCGACTTGAGGACAAGTCGCTCTGAAGAGGGGGGATGATGTAAGCACACCCGGGGTGACCTCGGATTTGAATTCCGATCCTCTCAAGCTTCCTAGATGATACGATCGTTCCCTGGAATGTACCTAGCTTGAGTAAGGACCCAATGGTGCTGCCCCAAGGACCAATTACACGGGCTCGAGCTAAGCAATTCAAAGAGGCCATTTCGGCCTTAGTCAATCAAGTATGGGGTGAAACGTTGGCTGGACAAATTGAGAGAGCTTGGACCAGCTCAACAAGGATTCCTTGCAACTTCTTGTAAGTCGATTTCAGCTCATATTCTGCCCCACGAGCTTTGTTCAGCTCAATTCAGCTCGATTGAGCTCATTTCTACTATTTTAGTTCTTGCGTTTATTAGCTAAAATAAACTTAAGTTTTTAATTAAATTAGTTAATTTAGTTACAGCCCATAATTCTGTTTATTACATGATTTTAATGTGTTTTGTTCCAGCAAATTTAATATGTCTTAATTTAATACATGTTATTAATATGTTTTAAAATTAAAACATGTTTTTAATATGTCCTAGTGCAGTCGAATTTAATATGTCTGAAAGTAATTAATTTGTTCATTTGATTTGTGCAACACATGCATGGACGGCATTAAAGGGAGGGTGTGCTGATGCTTGGACTCTCCCAAGCACCTATTCAGCCAAAAAGCATGACCTTTGAAATTTTCCAGCAGCTCATTAAGTCCCCAAACTATTTAGCTGATCAAGGCAAGCAATTAAGCCTCCTTAAACACCATGGCTGAACCTAGCCAAGTCCAATAAGCTCCCCATCATTCCAAATTAATTTCAGCTAAATGGGGCCTCTCTAGATGCTGTCCAATGGCATTCTTAAGGCTGGAGTAGCTTTATGGATCCTTCTTGAATTATTATAGAATTTTCAGCTCATTAAAAAGCTAAAATTAAATGTCATATTTTCCCTTCACATGACTATTCAGCTAGCCTTATATTTTGCCTATAAAAACTTTGTTATTTGCTATTTGTAAGGTCTTTTTGCTTTTTGAATGAATTTTATTATTTTTGTCAGAATTTCTTCTCTCAAATTTCGTCCAAAGACTTAGCTTGGCTTATCTGATTGTCAGTGGCGTCAACCTTTGTCTTTTCTTTCCGAACTTATCACTTTATCGCGAGTGTGGCGTTCACCTATCTTATACCTTTGGTTCTTACCTTGCTAGGTAACGGGTCAAGGTTCCCTTTCCTCCATAACCGAACCACCTTAAGTCATATAAGCCCGGTCAAGCATTTTTGTTAGTGTTGGTTCGTTCTTGGCACTTAAGTTCATTCGTCCATTTCACCTAAATTATTATTTAACCTATTTCCCTTCTTTGATAGCCGAACCTATAACAACAATTATTTAACCATTTGTAAGCCTATCCTTCATTTCTATTCCCATATTTAGCCAAATACGCACTTTGCTTGCAATTGGAATGATACTTTCTCGTTCGATGATCGGGCATCAAAACGACTCAACTCAAAACATCGAGGCGAGATTGTATCATTTGGTATACGGACGTTCGGAGCAATCCCAGAGTAGGCTCGTGAAGAAAAAAATCTAAAACAAAATTTCAAAAAAAAAATTATTATTTCATGTATTACAAGTACATTGTAATTATATATATTGAAAAAAAAAAAAAAAGAAATTCAAAATTAAAAAAAAAAAAAGTGATTGAAAGTTTGTGTTCATCTAGTCGTAATCCCGATCAAGTAAGTTTTCTTTCTATTATCATCATCTACCCTACACGCCACATTCAAAGCCAATTTTATTTTCTTTCAGCCTACACTACACCTTTTATATCGCTATCGTTGAACCCCCATTTGAAGTCGACCCCTTGACTTTCTTTAAAGCCTAAACAAGCCTTTCTACAAAATCACGAGAGAAGAAGTGAGTGGAAAAAGGCATGAGTGAGCGAGCGCATTAGAGAGAAGAAAAATCCAAGTAACGAGTGTAAACATGAGTGAGAGTGGTGCTATATCTTTCTTTTCGAGTGAATTAGTGAGATTTTGAAAAGTGAGGTTTTAAAATATCTTATGTCAAGGAGCCCGGAAAGGAATATGGTGGATAGACCCAAAAGGCAACCTGTTCGGAATGTCCCGTACTTGAATCTACAAGCCTTACTTCATGAGGTCGAGCACTTATTTGACTGAAAGTTGGAGCCAATTCAAGAAAGGCTTGATCAAGTCGAGGAGAGAGCCCAATGAGGAAGGTTGCCCTAAAGTCCGCTAAGGAACCGAGGCCGGTAACGAGTCCACGAAGACGAGTTGTTTTACCCTAGTGATGTGGAGAGTGACCAAGCGTCAAATCAAAGTGAGAGACGACATGGTCAAAAGAATCGGGGCCCTCAAGAACGAGGACGTGCTGATGATGTCGTGAAGAACATCAAGCTATCAATTCCACCCTTTCAAGGCCGCTCGGATCCAGAAGCTTATCTCAAGTGGGAGAAGAAGATCGAACTAGTGTTCGAATGCCATAACTACTCCGAGAACAAAAAGGTGAAGTTAGCAGCAATCAAGTTTTTAGACTACGTGATGATATGGTGGGAGCAATTATCCACGAGCCGTAGATCGAATGGAGAACCACCAATACGTACATGGGCCGAAATGAAGGCGGCTATGCACTGGAGATTCATTCCGTCTTATTACTACCGCGAGCTTTATCAAAAGCTCCAAAACCTTACACAAGGGTCGAGGAGCGTGGAGGATTATTACAAGGAAATGGAAGTCACCATGATTTGAGCGGACGTGCAAGAAGACCGCGAGCCGACTATGGCTCAATTTTTGGCCGGATTAAATTGTGACATTGCCAATATTGTGGAGTTGCAACACTACATCGAGGTGGTGGACATGGTGCACATGGCCATCAATGTGGAGAAGCAATTAAAACACAAAGGTGTTGTCCGAGGCTATTCCACTGTGAACACTTCGAAATGGAGCCAAGGTGTTGGCAAAAACACACCATCAAATCGAGCCAAAGAGCCAACAGTGCCAGTGAAATCAAATAAGGCCATAGCCGAACCAAATAAAGGCAAGGCAATCGAAAGTTCCTCCAACCGTTCGAGGGACATCAAGTGCTTCAAATGCCTTAGAAGGGGGCATATAACAAGCCAATTCTCAAATCGAAGCACCATGGTGATGCGCGCGAATGGCGAAATTGAGTCGAAAGAAGAAATTTAAAATGAATCTGAAGCATCATCCGACGAGGAGGAAGAAGTAGAACATGCTGTGGACGGTGAGCTTCTTGTTGTCAAAAGGAGCCTTAGTCTCCAAAGTTTGGAAGATGAGCAACAAAGAGAAAACATCTTCCATACGCGGTGCCAAGTCCAAGGGAAGATATGTAGCGTCATCATAGACGGTGGGAGTTGTACGAACGTGGTGAGCACTCTTATGGTGGATAAACTAGGTTTGCCGACCACCAAGCACTCGAGCCCGTACAAACTTCAATGGCTCAATGATGGCGGTGAATTAAAGGTGACAAAGCAAGTACTCGTATCTTTCACCAACAAAAATATGCGGATGAAGTACTTTGCGATGTTGTTCCCATGCACGTGGGTCATTTGCTACTTGGACGCCCATGAAAATCCGACCGAAGAGCCATCCACGATGGGTATATTGATAGGTATACATTTAAACATTTGGGAAAGAACGTGACGTTAGCACCGTTGACACAGAAGCAAGTCTACGAGGATCAAATGAAATTGAAAAATTCTATAGAACAAATGAGAGAAAAAGAAAAGAATGAAAATGCAAAAGAAAAGAAAATTGAAAAAAGAGAGGAAAAACAATAAAAGAAAGTGAAAAGAAAGTGAGAAAAGAAAAAGATGAGAAAGAAAAAGAATGTGAGAAAATGAACGTGTTGGAAAAAGCGAGTGATGTACGAAAGGCTTTGAGGTTGAGACAATCCCTCCTTGTGCTAATGTACAAGGAAAACTTGTTTACTACTAATGACTTACCCGAAACCTGCCCTCTTCTATTGTGTCTCTTTTATAGGATTTTCAAGATGTGTTCTCGGAAGAAACTCCGAGTGGGTTGCCACCTCTTCGCGAAATCGAGCATCAAATTGATTTCGTGCCCATAGCTGTTATTCCAAACCGACCAGCCTATAAGACGAATCTCGAAGAGAATAAGGAACTACAACGGCAAGTAAATGAGTTGATGGAGAAGGGCTACATTCGCGAAAGCCTTAGTCCTTGTGCCGTGCCCGTCTTGTTAGTGCCGAAGAAGGACGAAACGTGGCAAATGTGTGTGGATTATCGAGCCGTGAACAAGATTATCATTAAGTACTTGCATTCGATACCTCGCTTAGGCGACATGCTAGACAAATTAAGTGGTGCCAAATTATTTTCGAAGATCGATTTGAAGAGTGGTTACCATCAAATTCGCATGCGAGAAGGCAACGAATGGAAGACGACCTTCAAAACTAAGCACGGTTTGTATGAGTGGTTGGTCATGCCGTTCGGCTTAACCAACGCTCCAAGTACATTTATGAGGTTAATGAACTATGTTCTAAGACCTTTCATTGGTAAGTTTTTGTGTTGTTTATTTCGACGATATTCTTATCTATAGCAAAACTTTGGAAGAGCATATGACACATCTTAAGTCTATTTTGGAAGTCCTATGTAAGGAAACTCTTTATGCGAATCTTAAGAAATGCACCTTCTATTCTGATAAAGTTATCTTTCTTATGTGAGACGGCCCGGGTTAGTCGAGATGTTCACTTGTGTGCCCGATCGTCTACGAGGAGTGGTTTGAAAACTCAGAAAGATAGGTGTTTGAAGAGTTGAAGTGCGGAAGCTATGTTAAGTTTTGTAACTATATTTGTTTAAGTTAAGAATGGAGGAATATGATAGGGATGGGTTTTGGTTTAGAAGTCGGAAGAAGAAGGTTCGGTTTTAGATAGGTTAAAGAAAAAAAGGATGGATGAGGAATGGTTAATTGATGATTCGGCTTAAAAATGAATAAAGGAAGATAGTTGGATGGAAATGGAAAATAGAGCTTAATCTGAGAATCGATTCAACACTATAGAGAGTGTCACCCCGGTTCTAGACGACTTAAGATGGAATGATGGAATTATCGAGAATGGGTTGAACGCCACACTGTAAGGTGATAAGTTCAGAAACGAATTTGGAGACACCACAAGCTCGCTTAATAAGTCACCAAAAACTCGTACGAATAAGAAGAGGAGTAATCTCACTCTTGTGAACAAAGTTCATATAAAAATTTGCCAAAAGTTTTTTTTTACAACTGAAACTGAACAGCTATTTATAGCCTAAAAGGGCTAGCCAAATAGACACTAAAATACTTAATAACTAAGCTAAATTCAGCTAGAAAATGCTGGAAAAATCTGGAATAAACTCATTAAAATGCTATGGTAAGATTCGGCTGAATGGTAGCTCCTGGGATAGCATCTAGAAGGCTGAATGTATTTGAAGTAATTTGCAAGTTCATGGCATCAGCTAATTTCGTCCCTTGCTTTAATTGAGCTCTTAATTTGCTCTCTCTTGGCTGAAAAGTGACCAGCAATAAAGGAGCAGCTGAGCAGCTATTTTGGGTGTGAACAAAGAGTTTTGAACAGCCTTGGTAGTGTGAACATGGCTGAACCGAATAGTCATAGTGTGAACAACAAGTGTCAAAGCATTAGAGGTTGTCTTGGGAATGCATTCGGCCACCTTGGGGAGTTTAAATTGCTGGTGATGCTTGGCTGAATGGACACTTTGGGAAGCCAACAATCAGCTTAATTTTCGTTGAACTTGGCCATGCATGCATCGTCCCATGCATTGAACCAAACCCATGCATGTATCTTGCTTAATTGCACTCCTCACATTCGGCTGAACCTACATGCACAAGGAAAACACATTAAATCAAGATAATTCAGCTGAATAACATTTAAAACACTAGCTGGACATTTTAATTAATATTTAGACAAATTAAATAAAAGTAAATTTGAGACATATTAAAAATCTGCTAGGACTAAGACATCATTAAAACATGTAATGACTCCAACATATTTATGAGCATTCTAACATATTTATGAGCTGTAGTAAATTGACTAAATTAACTTAATTATTTTATTCCAGCAAGAAAATTAATGAGCTGAAAAGAATTTAAACCGAGCTCAAATGAGCTGAATTAAACTTAAACCGAGCATCAATGAGCTGAAATAAACTCATGTGAGCTTAACCGCATGGAAAGAAGTTTAATTGAGCTAAAAATGAGCTGGAATCAGCTTGCACTAAGGTGCACGACTTGCTCAACGATTGGCCTTCGGAGAGCTCGAGAATATCGGAAAGCGAATCTCGGGTTGCCCCGGGTTGGGTTACATCATCCCCCCTCTTCAAAGCGATTCGTCCTCGAATCGAGCCATTGGTTCTCTCGAGCATAGTTCCTTTTACTTGGCTTTCCTCGGTCGAACGGGGCGGATGGTAATCGAGTCACCTAAAAAGAATAACCATGAGTTAGCAAATAATGCTCCGAACAAATTTGCAACTCAAGCATAATCGTAACAAGACAAGTATGACGTATGTGGATGGACAGAATCAAATTATCATGCAAACGAAATAATGCCTTGTCAAATGTTCAAAACAAAATTGAATAGGTTTCAAGGCATGCATACGACTTAAATGGATTCCACAAGTCATGATTGTCATGCGAGTAATGAATCAAATGGTAGACATAATCGTCACAAGCAGGTGTTTGAAAAGATCCACATGGTTCACAAAGTTGCACAATCATACCGTGCATTAGATGATTGACTATAGATTCTCTCACACATGCATTATAAAAATTATCAAAGACAAGAATCTTCTTATCTACCATCATAACAGATAGATCATCAATAGGCAAAATAGGACAACTAAACACATCACGATCTAAATGTTTTTCAAAAACTAAGTTATCAACATGATTGTTAACACCATTCGAGGAGAACAAAGATATTTTAAAGTTTTCAAGTGTCTTACCTTGTTCGTCTTCTAGAGCAGGAAATCAAAGATCGAATTTACCTTGCTCGATCAACACAAACCTTCGCCCCTTCGGGGGTATAGTGTAGTCAAAACTTCATGGTTTAATTAACCCTTTCCAAACGGATCGCGAACTTCATGTACAACCACAGGAATTGTTTAAGGAACGAATGTATATTGAAAACAAATTTATCAAATCTCATTACCTTATTCAAAAACCAAGTATCAAGATGATAGAAATTGTTCGCACACAATCGATGTTGCTTGATTTTCCAACAAAATGAATCAAAACAAATTTCTCGGTTTAAAAACATGATTTTGACTACTTATGTCGTAATGTAGCAAAGGGTTCATTAAATCAATCATGCTAAACCAATAGGACTTGTGCATACTCTAGAACGAACAAGCAAAACTCCTTGAAACAGATTTGCAAGAACTCGAGAATTTCAAACAAAATGATAAATGATTCACATAATTATCACAATTGAATAAATTGAGATTCTTACATGAAAATTCCTTTCCACGCAAGGTCGAGTTTCGATTAAACACTACTTCACCTTTGAGTTGGTTAACGTAAAGATTGGCATTGGAAAACTCGTCTCACCACCATTTGAAATTTTAACAATAATCGAAGAAGGAAAACTAACCATTCCTTGGCACAGAGCTTTTACAAAGATGAAGTCATCAACAAGGGGTTTACGCACATTCAAGGAAGATAGTGGAAACGCAAGTGTGAAAAAATCCTTACCTAACTTACCTTCGAACTCGTATGGTTTATTCTCGACTTCAACCTTACCTTTGCTGATCAAACGAAAGCGTCTTTCATCGGAAAGGTATTGAAGTTGGAAATTATCGTCACTTGGCCTTTCGAAAACCTGAAAAGAAGGAACAGAACAAGAGCAAACATCACGGGGGTTAGTTAAAATATCACTCTCTTTTTCTTGTTCTTGCTCACTATCTTCATTTTCTTTCGTTTCTTTTTCGACATCTTTTTCTTTTTCACTTTTTTTCTCAATCTCACTTTCTTTTTCAATTTTCTTTTCTTCGTCTTCTTTTCTCTCACTTTTTCAATTTATTTTTCTTCCTTTTCAATCTCTTTTCTTTTTCGTTTTCTATTTCTTTCTCATTTTCCTTCGAGAGTCTTACAGACGCTTTCAACTTTTTTTGATCTTCAAGAACTTGTGTCGGTGTCATTGGGGCTAAAGTAATTTGCCTTCCCAAATATCGGAACGTGTACCTATTGGTGTAGCCGTCGTGGATAACTCTTTGGTCATATTGCCATGGCCTTCCAAGCAACAGGTGTCCCGCATGCATGGGCACGACATCACAAAGTATTTCATCCTCGTACTTTCCAATTGAGAAGGTCACTCGAACTTGCTGGGTTACCTTAATCTCACCATCATCGTTGAGCCATTGAAGCTTGTATGGACTCGGGTGTGGGGTGGTTGACAGACCAAGTCGTTCAACCATCAGGGTACTCGCCACGTTGGTGCAACTGCCACCATCGATGATTAAACTACAAACTTTTCCATTTACTTGGCATCGGGAATGAAAGATATTCTCCCGTTGTTGTTCGTCCTTCGAGCCTTGGATGCTAAGACTCCTTTTGACTACGAACAGCTTGTTTTCTCGTATGGCCAAAGACATCTCTTCCTTGTGGCAGATTACTTCGGCTTCGTTTCCACTCATACTTCGATCCATACTCAAAATATGAAAGAAATTTATTTCTACCTCACCACAAGTCTCACAAGTTCTCTCACAAAGAAAATTTGCTCACACTCGTGTTTCACTCGAATATGGCTTTTTCTCTAATGTAAGCACTCGTGCCTTTTACCACTCAAATCTCTCTCACAAATTCGTACTTTGTTTTTAGAAGTCTTATCGCAGCTTGAGGGTTTGCTTTCAAGTGGTTCAAGGGGTAATGTCGGGTGTTTGGATAGGCTGAAAATAAATGTTAAGGAATGTGTGGCGTTGGGTGAAATGGAGGATTCCAAATGATGGTAAAGGGATCTTGGATGATCGGGGTAGAAGAATGAGGAGCAAAACAAGAACTTTTCAAAAGAAAACTTCACTATTTTTTTTCGTATTTTCTCTTTTTTTTTAACTTCAATACACGAATTTAAATACAATAGGAACTTCCAAATACAACTTGAATTTTTTTTAATTTTGATTTTTTTCACGAACCTATTTCTAGGAGTGAATACGAACGTCGGCGCTCCTTGTTTTTGTAGCTCTGATACCAAATGATGTCAGACGGCCCGGGTTAGTTGAGACGTTCACTTGTGTGCCCGATCGTCTACTAGGAGTGGTTTGAAAACTCGAAAAGATAGGTGTTTGAAGAGTTGAAGTGCGGAAGCAATGTTAAGTTTTGTAACTATATTTGTTTAAGTTAAGAATGGAGGAATATGATAGGGATGGGTTTTGGTTTAGAAGTCGGAAGAAGAAGGTTCGGTTTTAGATAGGTTAAAGAAAAAAAGGATGGATGAGGAATGGTTAATTGATGATTCGGCTTAAAAACAAATAAAGGAAGATAGTTGGATGGAAATGGAAAATAGAGCTTAATCTGAGAATCGATTCAACACTATAGAGAGTGTCACCCCGGTTCTAGACGACTTAAGATGGAATGATGGAATTATCGGGAATAGGTTGAACGCCACACCGTAAGGTGATAAGTTCAGAAATGAATTTGGAGACGCCACAAGCTAGCTTGATAAGTCACCAAAAACTCGTACAAATAAGAAGAGGAGTAATCTCACTCTTGTGAACAAAGTTCATATAAAAATTTGCCAAAAGTTTTTTTACAACTGAAATTGAACAGCTATTTATAGCCTAAAAAGGCGAGCCGAATGGACACTAAAATACTTAATAACTAAGCTAAATTCAGCTAGAAAATGCTGGAAAATCTGGAATAAACTCATTAAAATGCTATGGTCAGATTCGGCTGAATGGTAGCTCTTGGGACAGCATCTAGAAGGCTGAATGTATTTGAAGTAATTTTCAAGTTCATGGCATCATCTAAATTCGTCCCTTGCTTTAATTGAGCTCTTAATTTGCTCTCTCTTGGCTGAAAAGTGACCAGAAATAAAGGAGCAGCTGAGCAGCTTATTTTGGGTGTGAACAAAGAGTTTTGAACAGCCTTGGTAATGTGAACATGGCTGAACCGAATAGTCATAGTATGATTAGCAAGTGTGAAAGCATTGGAGGCTGTCTTCGGAATGCATTCGGCCACCTTGGGGAGTTTAAATTGCTGGTGATGCTTGGCTGAATGGACACTTTGGGAAGCCAACAATCAGCTTAATTTTCATTGAACTTGGCCATGCATGCATCATCCCATGCATTGAACCAAACCCATGCATGTATCTTGCTTAATTGCACTACTCACATTCGGCTGAACCTACATGCACAATGAAAACACATTAAATCAAGATAATTTAGCTGAATAACATTTAAAACACTAGCTGGACACTTTAATTAACATTTAGACAAATTAAATAAAAGTAAAATTGAGACATATTAAAAATCTGCTAGGACTAAGACATCATTAAAACATGTAATGACTCCAACATATTTATGAGCATTCTAACATATTTATGAGCTGTAGTAAATTGACTAAATTAACTTAATTATTTTATTCCAGCAAGAAAATTAATGAGCTGAAAAGAATATAAATCGAGCTCAAATGAGCTGAATTAAACTTAAACCGAGCATCAATGAGCTAAAATAAACTCATGTGAGCTGAACCGCATGGAAAGAAGTTTAATTGAGCTAAAAATGAGCTGGAATCAGCTTGCACTAAGGTGCACGACCTGCTCAACGATTGGCCTTCGGAGAGCTCGAGAAGATCGAAAAGTGAATCTCGGGTTACCCCGGGTTGGGTTACATGACTTTCTCAATTTTGTAGTTAGCTCGAAAGGTTTAGAAGTGGACCAAGAAAAGATAAAAGCTATTCAAGAGTGGTCGAGATCTACGAATATCAGCCAAGTTCAAAGCTTCCATGGTTTGGCTAGCTTTTATAGACGTTTCGTGCCTAACTTCAGCACTATAGCCGCGCCCTTGACGAGTGTAATGAAGAAGAACTCAACTTTCTATTGGGCCGATGAGCAAGAGAAGTCTTTCATTGAGATTAAAAATTGTCTTACAAAAGCCCCTTTGTTAGCATTACCTGATTTTTCTAAGACTTTTGAGATTGAATGTGATGCTTCAGGTGTTGGGATCGGGGCTGTACTTACTCAAGATGGAAGGCCTATTGCGTATTTCAGTGAGAAGCTTAATAGAACCGCACTTAACTATCCTATCTACGATAAAAAAATGTACGCGTTAATTCGAGCTCTCGAGACGTGGCAACACTACCTAAGGCCGAAGGAGTTCGTGATTCATTCCGATCACGAAGCGCTGAAACACATCAAAGGCCAGCATAAGTTAAATAAGCGTCATGCAAAATGGGTCAAATATCTCAATTTTTTTCCCTATGTCATCAGATATAGGAAAGGTAAAGACAATATTGTAGCTGATGCACTTTTGAGAAGGTAAGCTTTATTATCACCACTTGAATCTAAATTGCTTGGATTTTCTTATTTGAAAGAATTGTATGCCAATGATGAAGATTTTGGTGCGATATTTGCTGCTTTCGAGAGTTCTTCTATTGAGAAATTTTATAGGTACGAAGGCTTCCTTTTCAAGGAAGGAAAGTTATGTATTCCTCAAGGTTCCATTCGGAACTTACTTGTGCACGAGGCGCACAGCGGGGGTCTCATGGGACATTTTGGTATAGGTAAAACTCTATCAACACTCCAAGAACACTTCTATTGGCCTAAAATGAGGAGGGATGTTGAACGAGTCTGCGAGCGTTGGTGACATGTAAGAAGGACAAATCCAAGATTCAACCGCACGGCCTTTACACTCCACTGCCCATTCCCAAAGGCCCTTGGATGGATATATCCATGGATTTTGTCTTTGGATTGCCTAAAACAAAGATGGGGAAGGATTCCATCTTTGTTGTTGTAGATCGATTCTCAAAAATGTCTCATTTTATTTCTTGTACGAAAACTAATGATGTTGTTCATGTTGCTAATCTTTTCTTTAGGGACATTGTTCGATTGCATGGCATCCCGCGAACCATAGTATCTGACCGAGACGCAAAGTTTTTAAACCATTTTTGGAGATCATTGTGGGCTAAACTTGGAACCAAGTTGTTGTTCTCCACAACTTGCCACCCCCAAACGGATGGTCAAACAGAGGTGGTCAACCGCGTTCTGTCTACACTACTTCGAGCAATCATCCGGAAGAATTTAAAGTCGTGGGGGGACTGCTTACCTCATATCGAGTTTTCTTACAATCGATCCATTCATTTGGCGACTAAATATTCACCCTTTGAAATAGTTTATGGTTTTAACCCGTTAACTCCATTGGACTTGATACCTTTGCCTAATGATCAATTAATTCATTCTGATGCTAGGAAAAAGGCTGACTTTTTCAAAGAGTTACATCAAAAGGTTCGGGCCAACATAGAAGCGAGGACCGAGAGCTATGTTCAACGGCCGAAAAAAGGTCAAAAATGAGTGGTTTTTGAACCCGGTGACTAGGTTTGGGTTCATATGCGCAAGGAACGATTTCCAGCCCAACGTAAGTCTAAGTTGTTGCCTCGAGGAGACAGACCTTTCCAAGTCCTAGAATGAATTAATGAAAATTCTTATCGACTTGACTTACCGGGTGAGTATAACATAAGTACGAGCTTTAATGTTTCTGACTTATCTCCCTTCGATGCAGGTTCCGACTTGAGGACAAGTCACTTTGAAGAGGGGGGGATGATACAATCGCGCCCCGAATGTACCTAGCTCGAGTAAGGACCCAATGGTGCTGCCCCAAGGACCAATTACACGGGCTCGAGCTAAGCAATTCAAAGAGGCCATTTCAGCCTTAGTCAATCAAGTATGGGGTGAAACATTGGCTGGACAAATCGAGAGAGCTTGGACCAGCTCAACAAGGATTCCTTGCAACTTCTTGCAAGTCGATTTTAGCTCACATTCTGCCCCACGAGCTTTGTTCAGCTCAATTCAGCTCGATTGAGCTCATTTCTACTATTTTAGTTCTTGGGTTTATTAGCTAAAATAAACTTAAGTTTTTAATTAAATTAGTTAATTTAGTTACAGCCCATAATTCTGTTTATTACATGATTTTAATGTGTTTTGTTCCAGCAAATTTAATATGTCTTAATTTAATACATGTTATTAATATGTTTTAAAATTAAAACATGTTTTTAATATGTCCTAGTGTAGCCGAATTTAATATGTACATGTTATTATTATGTTTTAAAATTAAAACATGTTTTTAATATGTCCTAGTGCAGCCGAATTTAATATGTCTAAATGTAATTAATTTGTTCATTTGATTTGTGCAACACATGTAACAGCCCGATTTAGACCCTAGTCGGAACAGTTGTTTTGAGACCACAAATTCGAGATCGAAACAATATTTTAATATTAATCTTGGTGTTCATTATATGTGATATAGCCTGTGTGAAAATTTTGTGTGGTAATTTTAACTATTGTGTGTCGAATTATGAGAAATGACTTAATCACATAAAATGCAAAAGCTATGTGCTGATTTATAAGTTCCTAATTGTGGTTTTTTTAATATGGAGGCTTTATGATGCAATTTGACCATTATTAGTAATAGTGGGTGGCAATGGACTAGAACAACCTTAATATATAAAGGTTATATATGTTTAATAAAAGGGCAAATTTGTAAAATGATTATTTAGTTAATATTAAACAAAACAAAAACATTTGGTGGCCATTTTTATCATCCATCTTCCACCGAAGTAAGAACAAAAGAAGAGAGTTTGAAGCTTCGATATTTTCGGCTAGGGCTTAGCTTGATTGAGGTACAATTTGAGCTCGATCTTTGATAATTTCTACGTTTTCTTAATCGTTGCTTTGTGCTCTAGCTAACCCATGTCTTAATTTTGTGAATTGATGATGTTTTTGAAATGTGCCATTGATGAACGTGTGAGTTCTTGGATGTTTTATGGTGAAAAATGAAAGATATGTGTTGATTAATTTAGTTTGTCTTTGGAGTTTTGATGAATTTGAGCAATTTGGTTGTAATTGAGAAAAGTGTAAATTGAAGGATTAAAATGTGAAATAAATGAAATATTTGGTCTTGTATGAGTATAGTAAGAATTCGGCTAGGCATGGGTACAAGCAAATTGTGTGTATTTGGTGATTTGATGAATTAGGGACTAAAGTGTCGAAATGTGAAAATGTGAGGGCTATTTTGTAAAATGCCCTAAATAAGTGTGTGTGGACTAAATTGAATGAATTGGTGATTGAATAAGTTGAATTTGAATGTGTATAGACCAAGAGAGGAGAAGTTCGGATCGAGATCGAGGCAAAGACAAAATACTCGATTAATCGACCGTTTCGGTATTTCGACATCCGAGGTAATTTCGATATAATACTAGTTGTAAACTATATCTTTGTGATGTGAATTGAATGAATATATATATTAACTATGAGATTGGAAATTCTATGTGCAGAATTGAAATTGAGGGCACTAAGTGTGCGAAATTAGAAACGAGATAGGGACAATTAGCACTGTGTGTGTGAAAAGATAGAAGCTTCGGCTAAACGAATTGGCACTATGTGTGCGATACTGATACAAGTTTGGTTTAACGTGTTGGCACTAAGTGTGCGATGACAATTATGTTTTGATTACAAATTGTCACTAAGTGTACGAGTAAGTCAAAATAATAGCAAAGGTTGATTGAAATTGTAAAGTCGAGAGGTTGAGTACCATGGTAGGTGAGTAACTATGTGTTGGAAAAGGTATGTATGATACCTATGTGGTTGGTGAAATTGAAAGTAGATGAATGGTGTATCATTGATAAATTATCTATGTGATGGTTCAATTTGTACATTGATTTAGTTCAATGAGTTAATTGTATTGTATCTTGAACTTACTAAGTTTTGAAAGCTTACTGTGTGATTTGTTTCTATGTTTTACAGTGTCGGTAAAGCTAGCTCAGATCCGGGGATCGTCAGCATCTCTATCACACTATCGGCAATCTATTTTGGTACTTTTGAAGATGTGTATATTTGAATATGGCATGTATAGGCTAGTTGTTTTGAAACATGTTTAAGATGTGGAAATAGCCATGTGATGTGGCTAGATAAATGTTGGCAATATACATGTGTGGATTTGGTATATTATGCATATTATGTTATGTCTTAATGGCAATGAAAATGTCTTATGAATGGTATGTTTAGTGATGGATTGATGCTATTATGATCTAGTGATATTGTGGATGAATCATGCTTGGTAATGTATGAGTTCTAATTGTGCAATTTGGTATATAAGTTCACATGAATAGAAATGAGATTTGAGGGGATGATATGTTGATCATTTGACATGTATTTGGTTGCAAAATTGTGTGTGGGAAGATGTTTAATTGTTCTTGTAGGGAAGACCCAAATGTGGGTGGCAAATTGGCTTTGCAAATAGCCTATTTTGCATACATGGCCAAGAGACACGGGCGTGTGTCTCTACTGTGTGGTTTAAGGATCACTTCTAGGTGTGTCTGGACAGGGCCACGGCCAAGGCCCGCGGGCGTGCATGGTGGCCGTGTAATTAAGTCAGTAGCTAGCCTAATATCACACGGCCATGACACACGGGCGTGTCTGGTAGCCGTGTGAATAAGTTAGAATGTATGCCCTGTTTTGGCACGGCCAGGACACATGGATGTGTCTGATAGCCGTGGGAGGCACACGGCCTGACTGCACGGGCGTGTGACCTTTACAGTAATGAAATATGTTGTAAAGTTTGGAAAATTTTCTAAGTGATTGGTTCAGTCCCGACCCTATTATATAGCATGTTTGAGGTCTTGTTGACTTCGATAAGGGACTATATGCTTGTACTTGAATATGTTTGATTGGCGATTGACTTTGTGTCGTGAAATGGATGTGAAATGTTTCGATTGTTTGGTAATGCCTCTTAACCCTATTCAGGCGACAATTTCGGGTTAGGGGTGTTACAGCACATGCATGGACGACATTAAAGGGAGGGTGTGTTGATGCTTGGACTCTCCCAAGCACCTATTCAGCCAAAAAGCATGACCTTTGCAATCTTCCAGCAGCTCATTAAGTCCCCAAACTATTCAGCTGATCAAGGCAAGCAATTAAGCCTCCTTAAACACCATGGCCGAACCTAGCCAAGTCCAATTAGCTCCCCATCATTCCAAATTAATTTCAGTTGAATGAGGCCACTATAGAAGTTGTCCAATGGCGTTCTCAAGGCTGGAGAAGCTCCATGGATCCTTCTTGAATCATTCTGGAATTTTCAGCTCATTAAAAAGCTAAAATTAAATGTCCTTTTTGCCCTTCACATGACTATTTGGCTAGCCTTAGATTTTGCCCATAAAAACTTTGTTATTTGCTGTTTGTAAGGAATTTTTGCTTGTTGAATGAATTTTATTATTTTTGTGAGAATTTCTTCTCTCAAATTTCGTCCAAAGACTTAGCTTGGCTTATCTGATTGTCAGTGGCGTCAACCTTTGTCTTTTCTTTCCGAACTTATCACTCTATCGCGAGTGTGGCGTTCACCTATCCTATACCTTTGGTTCTTACCTTGCTAGGTAACGGGTCAAGGTTCCTTTTCCTCCATAACCGAACCAACTTAAGTCATATAAGCCCGGGTCAGCACTTTTCTTAGTGTTGGTTCGTTCTTGGCACTTAAGTCCATTCGTCCATTTCACCTAAATTATTATTTAACCTATTTCCCTTCTTTGATAGCCGAACCAATAATAATAATTATTTAACCATTTGTGAGCCTATCCTTCATTTCTATTCCCATACTTAGCCAAATACGCACTTCGCTTGCAATTGGAACGATACTTTCTTGTTCGACGATCGGCCATCAAAACGACTCAACTCAACACACCGAGGTGAGATCGTATCACTAAAGGCCCTGTGACTCGAGCTCGAGCTAAGTGAATGCAAGAGGCTGTGGCAGCTTTAACGAGTCAATTGTGGAATGAATTTCAAACCGAATACGAAGGACCAGCTCGGGCCCAAATTTGGAGCAATCCGTGCACCTTGGTGCAAGCCGAATTTAGCTAGGTTCAGCTCACATGAGCTCACTTCAGCTCATTGAGTTCATTTAATTAATTCCAGCACATTACTTTGATATTTGAATAAATTAAATATTTCTTACAGCCTATAAATATGTTTATGTTATTACATGTTTTTAATATGCTATGTCCTAAGCCGAATTAATTGTGTCTTAACTTAATTAAATTTGTGTTAGTCTATTACATGTTTTTATTATGTCCAGGTCTTAGTCGATTTTCAATGTGTCTTGTTTAAGACTTATTTAATTTGTCTAAGTGTTATTTAATATGTCTAAATTATGTTTTAATTATGTCCAGCTGAAATTAGCTTAATTTAATGTGTTTCTTTGTGTTTATTAGGTGCAGCTGAATCTTGGAGAACCATTAAACAAGGTTCATGCATGTAGATTCAATGTATGAGAAAGGTGCATGTTCGGCTGGTGCAATGCATGGAGGCTGATCCCTTTTGGCTCCCCAAGGCACCCATTTAGCCAAGAATCACCAACCATCAAGCTCCCCAAAGCTTGGTCGATCCTCTTCCCAAAGTAGCACAATTCTTTTCACACCATGCGTTCACACCTCCATGACTATTCAGCTTGATGTTCACATGGAAAAGACCTTTCAAGGCTGGCCATTCACACTCAAAAAGGTTGCTCAAATTCAACTTAAATGCTGATAACTTTTCAGCTAAAGATAGCATTTTAATGAGTTCAATTAACCCTTGGCCGAACCTAGCTGCTGCCATGCACCAAGCAAAATTTTCAAAATTCATTTGCCCTTCTAGAAACCGTCCATTGAGCTCCAAATAAGCTGAATTTAGCTACAGCAAATTAAGACTTTATTTCTAGAATTTTCTAGTTCATTCTAGTTTAATTCTTCTTAGCTATTAAGCTTTTGTTAGGGCCATTCAACTACCCTAGCTAGGTACTATAAATAGTTGTTTAATTTGTTTGTAAAAGGACTTTTTCCAAATTCTTGAATGAACATTTTGTTCTTGAGTGAGTTAAACTCCTCTCCTATTTTCGTACAAGTCTCGTTGACTTATCTAGCATGCTAGTGGCGTCTTCTGACTTGTTTCCGAACTTATCACCGTAACCCGGTGTGGCGTTCAACCAACCAACTAATCCGCAAATCCACCTTAAACAATATAGAAATCGGGGTGACACTTTTTTGTGTTGAATCATTTCTGAAGTTTAAGTTCGTTTTCCATCCCCACCATTATTCCAAGCTATCTATCCTTATTATTTTTACTAAACCGACCCTATCCCAATAGCCACCCTACTTTGTTTCTTTCCTAGCCGAACCTACCATCACAACTTAGCCCATCTTTGAACCATTTCTTCAACAATAAGCCTACTTAAGCTATTAAAACCGAATTGAAGATTTTGAGAATGACTCTCCTTGTAGACGATCGAGCAACTCCGTGAAGTGACTCGTATCAACCCCGGCCGTCTCACATCACGGAGGCTTATCTCGAGTGGGAGAAAAAGATCAAACTCGTGTTCGAGTGCCACAACTACTCCAAAGCCAAGAAGGTCAAGTTGGCAGCAATTGAATTTTCTGATTACGCCATGATTTGGTGGGACCAACTCACGACGAGCCGGAGATGAAATGGCGAGCGTCCTACCAATACTTGGGTCGAGATGGAGGCCGTGTTGCGACGAAGATTTATTCCTTCATACTATCACCAGGAGTTATATCAAAAGCTCCAAAATCTCTCCCAAGGGACGAAAAGCGTGGAGGATTATTAAAAAAAAGAGATGGAGGTTGATCGTTGTTTTCGCGATGTCAAAGTCTTAAAATTTATAAAAAGAATGATCGAACCTGGAAACTAACTATGACAACAATTTGAGGCAAGCGCACCTATCGAACAGTAGTATAGCTTAGGCAAGATCGGATTGTCGAACCCAAAGGAACCAAAAGTACTAATACTAACTTTCTTTTTATTATCTACCCTAAAATAAGTGAAGTTGTTTTTTTTTAATCTAAATTTAACTAACTACTAAGCTAAAGATGCAAAGACAAAAAGAATGAATTGGGGAAATACCGTTGGAAAAACTCAGTTGATTAAGACGATACCCTTAGGAAGAATCCACCTAGACTTCACTTGTTATCTAACTCTGAACCAGACGATTTATTCACTTGACTTGATCCGTAAGACTCCCTAATGTATATTAAACCCTCTCTCGAAGCGAATAACGTATAACCCTAGGTTGATTAATTGAAATCTCTTTCTAATTAAAACCCCTAGAATTGCATTAACTCGATCTATGGACTCCCATATTAGGTTTCACCCTAATCCGGTAGAATCTCGTCACCCTATCTCTAGGCGTGCGATCAACTCCGCTTAATTATGCTAGATCTACTCTTAAGCAGGGGCTTTTGCTCCTCCACCTAAGCACATCAAACTTGAATCAATATCCTGGAAATATCAACACAAGAATTAAGGACACATAATTAAGAACAAGTCAAATATTTATCATATAGTTCATCAAACGATAACAAGATTCATCTAAGTTTCATCCCCTTCAGGTATCTGAGGGTTTAGTTCATAACAATAAAAGAAAATATCTCAGATGAAAAGATAAAACAAAACATAAGAAATCCCTAAAACCCCCTGAAGGAATTGAAGGAGAGATCCGCCGTCTTGAGTAGAATTCTGGCTTCTTGAGATGGATCAACTAGCTATCTTCGAGTGTTTCCCACAAATCTGACCTTTTCGGCTCGGCTCCTTGGCCTAGCTCACCGCCCCCTCTAGGTTATACTTAGGGTGTTTATATAGGCTTTTGAAATAGGTTTCTCTGCCCTTAAGTATCCTTTTCCGTGTGAAATTACTCTTTTCCGCGGCAGGGACACGGCCATGGCACACGCCCGTGTGAATCGTCTTTAGGCCGTGTTCAAACTTTTAATGAGGTGACACGCTCGTGTAAATCGTGATCAGGCCGTGTTCTAGTCTATCAATGAGACACGACCGTGTTGGCTCAAGTCGAGGTCGTGTCGATTTTCACTTCGGCCCAATTTGGTCTGTTTTAAGCCTGTTTCTCGTTCTTTTCATCCTCCGTTGCTTTCCTGAGTATAAAACATGAAAAGAAAGGATTAAGAGCACCTTTTTACATAAAATTAAGGGATAAATCATCCAAAAGTATGCTAAATGTGGGATTAAAATATGTTACTTTTACGGTTTATCACATACCCCCACACTTAAGCTTTTGCTTGTCCTCAAGCAAAATTCTCAACTTACAATTAAAACGAACTTTCCATGATTCAATATTTCTATAAAAAATGTCTCATCATAATTCATAGATAATTTATACATGGATAATTTAAATCAAAGAGACCTAAAGATTTAAACAATATAAGTCATACATTTGTAGCACAAAACATAGGTGTTTCCCCTCATCTAAATAATTACCTCTGATCCAAAACCTACAAGGATTGACATCCTCACAAAACATTCACTCAAATCACTCGAAGTGTATAAGGTTCAGAATTAAGCACTCAAATGTCAAACCTGAAAAGTTAATCCCATAGGCTTGCATGAAAATCAAATCTCCACCACTGTAATATGAGATGATGCACAAATCAAAAGGTCTTTATCAGGGTTGTAACGTGGCTTGGGTTAAGATGTGGATAAAGGCTGAATTAGAGGGTTAGAATCGAGATCGACCTGAAAATTTACCTAACTAGAAACAACGAACTGAAAAATAAATAATTACATGAATTGAAACTTTGAAACTAATAATACGAGCTTCTTCTTTAATAAATAGACGTTAACTGTACAAGCTCGCTTTTCATTATACTAATACTGAATATACTTCAATTTTTTATTAATATTTTTTTTAAGAACAAATAATCAAATATTTACAATAATAAGAAGTACTTTAACAACTAAAATATAGAACATAGTTAGGCAACTACTCAAAATCAAATCTCGACAAAAAGGGTAGTCAAGAAGAATGGTGATAACAAATACAAAGGGTTTTGGGTTAATATTAGTGGGTGAGTCAATAAAAAGGGTTGTTAGGATCAAAGGGGTTCACTAAGGGTTAATTATGAAGGTAGGCTTTTTATGGAGTAAGTGGGTTAAATCCTAGGTGCCTTTATCATTTTTGTATATCAAATCAAAGATGTGGTCTCAACATGTATAATCGAGGCAAGTTCTAGAATAACAGTTCAATGTTGACACACTCATAATCAAGAAGTGAGCATGAAAAAGGATATATGCTCTTATAAGGCTCAAAATCTCACAAAAAATTATGGGTATTTTGATATCAACCTCGTAAATTTCAAATTTCAAAGTAATATTCAAATTCAGGTAGACAACCTAGAAAAAAAAATTATTTCTTGAAAAATAGATTTATCATTCTTGATTCTCTAGTATCTTAAAATTTAATTATCAATGCACAATTAACTATGACTTAATCTAAAACATATTAATAAAAATCATCAATTATGGGAATTTCATTCTAATGATAATATGAGAAATTTACTTTAAGACAAGGCATAATTCAGGGATTTGAGAACAATGCAAAAAGTTTGGCACCTAATTTTAGGAATTTGAGAATAATGAAAAAAATTAGGCACCTTTTTAGGTTGTTCACCCCCCACACTTAAGATGTACATTGCCCTCAATGTAAAAAGATATATATATAGACAATTAAGTATAAATCCAAAAGATATGGAGAGAAGTGAAACTCCCTGAATGATGGATGAAATCCTTGAAGGATGTGGAAAATACGTTGGAATTTTAGCCCGAGCTGGATTTGGCAGTGGTCATGGTGTGGTGGTTTCCCACTATTGCTGCGCTAGATGAAGAAATTGGGTAGCTCATGGAGGATTAGCCAGGAATTATTAAGACACATTTAAAATAAACTAAATATATGATTAAAGACAAGAAAGATAAAGAGAAAGAAAACAGAAAGTAAAATAAAATTAAAAGAAAAGATGGATGGATTGAGGGGTCCTTATTGTTGGATGGTTCGCGAGGTGGGTGTGACCTCTAAGGCTGCGGAGGTGATGGCGGTGGCGGAAGTGGCGTGATTCCCAAGCAGCCTGAAGAACCTGACACTAAGACACTAAATTAAAATAAACTAAATTAAGCATAAGATAGTCAAAGAGAAGGAAAATAAAGGAGAAGATAAAAGTAAAAGAAAAAATAAATGGTCTCAAAGACCCTTGGCTTGGTGAGTGATTGAAGCGGCCGGCATGAACTTATATAGATCGGTCTCCTTGAGGAGACTGTGCTTGATTCCTTCCGCTTCTTCGGCACTTGGTGTAGCTCAAGGGTTTTGGGAATGTATTGGAGAAGAAAAGTAGGGAGAGGGTTGAGAAAGAAAAGAAAAACTAAATGGGCTGAATGGGTGAGAAGAGGGAGGGGTGGGTGGTTTAAATAAAATTCTCAAGTCAGGTACATTCACACGCCCGTGTCTCATGGGCGTGGCATCTCACACGGCCGCATCGCACGGTCGTGGTGGGCTTTGTTCGTTTCTCCCACGCCCATGCTCAGGTCGCCACGCCCGTTGGTGATAAGTCAGTGTCGTCCACGGTCGCGTCGCACGGCCGTGTGTTTTGTCGGTGCTCGTGGGGTGGTGGTTGGAGTCCGTGACTCTGAAGATTTGATTCTTTCTAACTTGTACCTCTTACCGCCATTGTCGATCACGAAGATTCTCAGACTCCACACCACCACGGCCACGGCCCGGCCCGTGTGCAAGGCCATGTGGGCTGGAAATCTGCACTTTTGGTTAGTTTAAAACTAGGTGTTTAAGACTAAGATAAGAGAAGAAAGTAAAATGAAAACAAATACGAAAGTAATTAGGGTTAGTGCTCGGGTTGCCTCCCGAGAAGCGCTCATTTAAAGTCTTAAGCTAGACTTTCCTCATATTCACAACAAATCAGGGTGGTTTAAAAATTTGAATATCTTCCCTCATGATATGAGTTCTATTTCCTTGATAAAGTTTAAGTTGAGAAGCATTTATATTGAAAGTACCAAAAATAGGATTACTTACCTCGACTGTTCCGTATGGGAAAATACTGGTTACCCTAAACGGTATTTCTTTGTTTGTGTTAGGGTCAGGAGGAGATGTTCAAGGGTCTGTTTTTTCTATCAATACCTGATCTCCGATTTTGAACTTGTTTGCTTCGTGGAGTGGCTCTGGTTCTGCTTCGTGTATTCCTAATTTTTCCTTGAAATGCATCATCCACTCGTCTAGATCATCGACCTGAATCCCTTGTTCTTCGTGTGTTATTTCTTTGTTGGCACATGGTATAGAATCGGGTTCAGTTGTATTCTTTCCTGGTGTTTCCTGAAAAGAAGGGTTAACCGAATGGTTATCAATAGAATTTGTTTTCTCACCTGGATTACTCGATGTTCTAGCCGAGTCGAGAGCTTGGAGAGTGACTGTCTCATTACCTACACGAAGTACTAGTTCTCCTGCATCAATGTCGATTTTAGTTCTAGCTGTTGCTAAGAATGGTCTTCCTAAAATTAAGGGAATCGAATTATCCTCATCCATGTCTAAGATAACAAAATCTACCGAAAAATGAATTTATCAATTTTTACAAGAACATCTTCGATAATACCCCTAGGAATTCTAACAGTTTTATCAGCTAGTTGAATGCTCATCCTAGTTTGTTTGGGTTTCCCTAGACCTAGTTGTTTAAACAATTTATAAGGCATGACATTTATGCTTGCCCCTAAATCAGCTAACGCATTATCAATAGGTAAACTACCAATTAAACATGGAATCGTAAAACTCCCTGGATCTTTTAATTTCCGTGGTAGTTTATTTTGCAAGATTGCCGAGCACATTGCGTTCAGTTCCACGTGTGATGCCTCGTCTATCCTTCGTTTGTTCGTCAAAAGCTCTTTTAGAAATTTTCTAGAATCTGGTATCTGTGAAAGAGCTTCAAGTAACGGTAAGTTAATATGTAATTTCTTTAAAAGTTTAAGAAACTTACCAAACTGTTCCTCTGTGTCGTCTCTCCTTAATGCTTCGGGATATGGTATGCGAGGTTGGTACTCTTTGATTATCGGTTTTGGCTTATTATTACTTACCTCAGCCTTACCTTCTTTGACCATATTCTCTTGCTTTGAATTGGGCTCGTCTAACCCTTCACTTTCTTGAGCTGATATGGCTTGGATTTGCTCCTTTGGGTTAATCTCAATGTTGCTCGGTAGACGCCCTTGTGGTCGTTTGGAAATTATCTTTGCGAGTTGTCCAACTGTGTTAGTAAGTTGTCCAACTGTCTTAGTGAGTTCCCCAACTTGGCTCTCGATCCCTTTAATTGATGCCTGTTGATTCTTAAGGGTGGTCTCAGTGTCTTGGAGACGGTTATCTGTAGCTGCCATGAATTTTGTCAGCATCTCTTCAAGGTTCGGCTTCTTCTCCTGTGGATAGGGCTGATTTTGGAAATTTTGAGGAGGTTGTTGTCTTTGAATTCCTTGATTTCCTTGACCTCCCCATGAAAAATTTGGGTGGTTCCTCCAACCTGGATTATAAGTATTGCTATAAGAGTTATTATTAGATCTGAAATTATTACCTATATAGTTCATCTGTTCGCTTTACTGTGCCTTGGTAGGGGGGGTACTGTCAGGATTCACCACGCTTCCACTTGCGTCGCCTGCGCATTCATCGGATGTACTGCGAAGAACACAAACTATCAAGCTTTTTATTCATCATCTCTACCGTGTTGATAGCATGGTTACTTGCGTCGAGGTTGAAAACTCCGGCTGATTTTGTTGGTTTTGTCTAGTAACTCGCCACCGATAGTTATTCAGTGACATCTCTTCAATAAACTCGTAGGGTCGCCAGAGTTCTCATTGTTCGTGGTTCCACCGTGGTGAATCAATTAGTTGCCTCATTGAGGGGTTTACACCATTATAGAAAGTTTGGACTTGGAGCTACAAGGGTAAACCATGGTGCGGACACCTTCTCAAGAGATCCTTGTATCTCTCCCATGCGTCGTATAATGTCTCTAAATCCATCCGCACAAAAGAAGAGATATCGTTCGTAATTTGGCCGTTTTAGCCAATGTGGGAAATATTTTAATACAAAATTTTCGGTCATTTGATCCCATGTAGTGATTGACCCTCGTGGTAACGAAAGTTTAACCACCGCTTGGCTTTATTCCTTAATGAAAAGGGAAATAACTTGAAGCCTTATGGCATCATCAGAAACGCCATTTATTTTGAAGGTATCACAGAACTCTAAAAAATTAGCTATATGAGTATTTGGGTCTTCGTCCTGTAAACCATCAAATTGAACAAATTGTTGAATCATTTGTATAGTGTTAGGTTTTAATTAAAAATTATTAGCAGCTATAGCAGGCCTAACAATACTTGATTCTGCTCCTGTTAAATAAGGTTTAGCATAACCATACATAGTACGCGGAGCATTATTTTCTGCCACATCTTGTGGTGGTGGATTATTCTCGTCCATCCCTTCAGTAGGATCGAATCTACCTTCTCGCTCTTTTTCTGTGTAATTTAGGGCTCGCCTAATTTCTCTGCGATTCCTGCGAGCGGTAGCTTCAATATCACTATCGTATACTAGTGGTCCTCTCGGGTTCCTTCTAGTCATAAACTAGAGGTACCTGCTAGGAAAAGAAAGAAAGAAAAATTTAGCAAAGTAAAAAACAAAATCAAAATCAAAATCAAAATAAAATTGTAGAAAATAATGGCTAAAGTAATAAAAATAGAGCTTTCTTAATATTTTAGTTCCCCGGCAACGGCGCCAAAAACTTGATCATTGTTTTCGCGATGTCAAAGTCTTAAAATTTATAAAAAGAATGATCAAACCTGGAAACTAACTATGACAATGATTTGAGGTAAGCGCACCTATCGAACAGTAGTATAGCTTAGGCAAGACCGGATTGTCGAACCCAAAGGAACCAAAAGTACTAATACTAACTTTCTTTTTATTATCTAGCCTAAAATAAGTGAAGTTGTTTTTTTAATCTAAATTTAACTAACTACTAAGCTAAAGACGCAATGACAAAAAGAATGAATTGGGGAAATATCGTTGGAAAAACTCAGTTGATTAAGACGATACCCTTTGGAAGAATACACCTAGACTTCACTTGTTATCTAACTCTGAACCAGATGATTTATTCACTTGACTTGATCCGTAAGACTCCCTAATGTATATTAAGCCCTCTCTCGAAGCGAATAACATCTAACCCTAGGTTGATTAATTGAAATCTCTTTCTAATTAAAACCTCTAGAATTGCATTAACTCGATCTATGGACTCCCATATTAGGTTTCACCCTAATCCGGTAGAATCTCGTCACCCTATCTCTAGGTGCACGATCAACTCCGCTTAATTATGCTAGATCTACTCTTAAGCAGGGACTTTTGCTCCTCCACCTAAGCACATCAAACTTGAATCAATATCCCGAAAATATCAACACAAGAATTAAGAACACATAATTATGAACAAGTTAAATATTTATCATATAGTTCAGCAAACGATAACAAGATTCATCTAAGTTTCATCCCCTTCTGGTATCTGAGGGTTTAGTTCATAACAATAAAAGAAAACATCTCAGAAGAAAAGATAAAACAAAACATAAGAAATCCCTAAAACCCCCTGAAGGAATTGAAGGAGAGATCCACCGTCTTGAGTAGAATTCTGGCTTCTTGAGATGGATCAACTAGCTATCTTCGAGTGTTTCCCACAAATCTGACCTTTTCGGCTCGGCTCCTTGGCCTAGCTCACCGCCCCCCTCTAGGTTATACTTAGGGTGTTTATATAGGCTTTTGAAATAGGTTTCTTTGCCCCTAAGTATCCTTTTCCGAGTGAAATTACTCTTTTCCGCGGCAGGGACACGGCCATGGCACACGCTCGTGTGAATCATCTTTAGGCCGTGTTCAGACTTTTAATAAGGTGACACGCCCGTGTAAATCGTGATCAGGCCGTGTTCTAGTCTATTAGGGAGACACGGCCGTGTTGGCTCAAGTCGAGGCCGTGTCGATTTTCACTTCGGCCATATTTGGTCCGTTTTAAGCCCGTTTCTCGTTCTTTTAATCCTCCGGTGCTTTCCTGAGTATAAAGCATGAAAAGAAAGGATTAAGAGCACCTTTTTACATAAATCAAGGGATAAATCATCCAAAAGTATGCTAAATGTGGGATTAAAATATGTTACTTTTACGGTTTATTAGAAGTCGCCATGATTCGTGCGGACATACAAGAAGATCGTGTGGCGACTATGGCTCGATTTTTGGCCGGTCTCAATCGCGAGATAGCCAACATCGTGGAGTTACAGCATTACGTGGAGATCGTCGATATGGTTCATATGGCCATTAAGGTCGAGAAGCAACTCAAGAAAAAGGGTTCTGTTCGTGGCTATTTGACTCCAAATATGTCTAAATGGAATCAAGGCATGAGCAAGAATGTCTCGGCAAGCCAAACGAAGGAACCCATGGTGCCCGCAAAAATAATCAAGCCCGTGGCCAAAACTAGCAAAGGCAAGGCCATTGAAAATGTTCAAAACCAGTCGTGCGATATTAAATGCTTTAAGTGTCTCGAAGAGGTCACATCGCGAGTCAATGCCCAAATCGAGTGCGATGGTGATTCGACTTAACGATGATATAGAATCAAAAAGGGAAGATGAGGAGAATGAATACGAGATCGAAAACCCCGCCAATGAAAATGAAGAATTAGAATATGCGTGGAAGGTGAGATGCTCGTAGTGAAAAGAAGCCTAAGAACCCAAAGCACCGAAAGTGAACCACAACGCGAAAATCTATTCTATACCTGCTGCCATGTATAAGGAAAGGTTTGTAGTTTGGTTATCGACGGAGGTAGCTGTACAAATGTTGCAAGCACCCTCATGGTGGAAAAGTTAGCATTGCCAACTATTAAACATTCGAGTCCGTACAAGTTGCAATGGCTCAATGAAGGTGTTGAATTAAAGGTGACCAAACAAGCCCTAATTTCATTTTCCTTTGGAAAATATCAAGATGAAGTCCTTTGTGACGTGGTGCCTATGCATGCGGGGCATTTACTGCTAGGAAGACCATGGCAATTTGACCGGAGGGTCAAACATGACGGGTTTGCCAACCAATACACCTTCAAACACCAAGGCCGAAATGTTACTTTGGCACCCCTTTCGCCACAACAAGTCTTGGAGGATCAGAAACGATTAAAGCAATCCATGGAGCGCATGAGAGAAAAAGAAGAAAATCAAAATGAAAAAGTAAGAAAAAAGGAACAATCGAGAGAAAATAATTCGAGTTGTGAAAAAAATAAGAGTGCTGAAAAAGGAAAAGAAAAAGAAAAAGAAAATAAAAGAAAAATGAGTGAGAAAAAGAAAAATGTTTTAATTAACCAATGTCTTCATCTCTCTTCATCATTTCAGGTTAATTCGACCAAGGAGTTTTGATTACACTACATTTCCAAGGAAAGAAGGTTTGTGTTGATTGAAAAAGGTAAAATCGATCCTTGCTTTCCTGCTCTTAAAGGTAAACAAGGTATGAACTCCAAAAATTTTAAACCCTCTTTGCTTTATTTGGATGGTGACAAAAAATTTGTTGATGATTTGGCTTTTGAAAATTACTTGAATCATTAACTATTCTACTTTTCTTGAAGATGATCTATCTGTTTTGGTTGATGATAAGAAGATTTTTGCTTGTGATAATTGTGATGTTAATGAAAGCATGGGCGAGAATTTGGCCAAACGGCGATTGCAAGATTCAAGTGTGCAAAACTATGAATCACGTGGATCTTTTCATTTACCTATTGGTGGTGACGACTTACACTTTCTGACTTATTGCTCGCGTACCATTTATTTAAACAATGACTTGTGGAAACCATTTGAGATGTTTGAATGCCTTAAAACATATTGATTTTTGTTTCTAATAATTGATGAGGCATTGGCGAGTAAAACGTTTTGTTTGCATGATTGTAAAAATGGTGTTTTGAATTTGTCCATTTACATGACTTATACTTGTCTTGTATGATTAAGCATGGTCTGCAAGTTTGTTTGGATCGCTTTTTGTTAACTCATGGCTGTAAATTTCAGTTGAATCATTTGCCATCTTCACCACCGAATTTGGAAAGTCAGCTTGAAAAGGCCTACAGGAGACCATTCACCCCATTCGTCCGAGGAAAGCCGCGTAAGAGGAAATATGTACGAGTGAACCAACGGCTCGACTTGAGGACAAGTCGTTTTGAAGAAGGGGGAATGATGTGAGCACGGTCGGGAGCTTGTTCAATTTGAGCAAGGATTACACGAGGCTGTTCAATACTCCTTCGAGTCCAGCTCGGGCCAGCAACTTAAGGACTCCATGCACCTTAATGCAAGATGATTTCAGCTTATCTTCAGCTCCCCGAGCTCCATCCAGCTCAAATCAGCTCACTTGAGCTAATTTAAGCTCGTTTGAGCTCAACAAAATTTATTTTCAACTCCTTTCTTTAATCATTTAAATAAATTAAATACTTGTGTTATTCTAATTAATTTTCTACAGCTCATAGTTGAATTCCCTAGCTCAATCAGTTCACTAATGGTTTTCACTTAGTTTGAGCTAGCCAAATTTATTAAGTTAGCTAGTCTTTATTATTTATGTCTTAATTTAGCTTAGTATTTTAATCAATATGTCTTGATGCTATTTGCTCATAGTTGAGTCGAATATACATTTGAATTTAATGAGCTCATTATGTTTGTAGGTTGGCCAGATACATGAAGCATCTATTAATACAAGTTCATGAATGGTTCAATGCACCGAATGGGAACATGCATGTATGGCCGGATTCATGGATGGTGGCTCAACTATTGGTTTCCTCAAGGTGTCTATTTGGCCAAGAGACACATACTTCATTAATTTCCTAAGGATGGCCGAATGTTTCCCCAATGCTCTATCAAGCCGTTCACACCAGTGTGTTCACACCTAGTGACCATTTGGCTAGAGTGTTCACATGCAAGTGGCTTTTCAAGGCTGGCTTTTCTCACCTTAATTGGCTGTTCAAGACCCCTCTTTAAGGCACATACCCATTCGGCCAAACAACACTAAATCAATGCTCCAATTAAGCTCATGGTCGAACCTAGACAAGTGCATTGCACTCTTCAAGCTTCCAAATACATCCAAGTTGATTTGCTTAAACAAGAAGCTATCCATTGGTGCTCCAATCAGTCGAACCTAGCCTTAGCATTTTAATAGTTTAATTCTAGATTATTCTAGCACATTCATAGCCTAATTACTTAGCTATTAAGCTTTTTCATTCTGTCCATTCGGCTATCTCTTGTAAGCTATAAATAGTTTTCTCATTTCATGTAGTTTAGACTTTTGCCAAATTTTATATGAACTTTGTGTTCTTTGTGAGGTTTCCTCATCTTAATTTCATACGAGTCTTGTGTGACTTATCTAGCTTGCTAGTGGCATCTATCGAACTGGTTTTGAACTTATCACCATTCATTTGGTGTGGCGTTCACCTATCCTTCTACCAATCCATCCTACCACCTTAAACAATATAAGAACCGGGGTAACACTCTTTATAGTGTTGAATCGCTCTTGACGTTTAAGTTTGATTTCCATTCCACCCACTATCCCGAATTTGCTTATCTTTATTTTCTTGTTAAACCGAACCTAATTTATTCATATATTACTTATCTTTACTTATCTAGCTTTCTAGTGGCGTCTATCGAACTTGTTTCTTGAACTTATCACCATTCATTGGTGTGGCGTTCACCTATCCATCTACCAATACATCCTACCACCTTAACAATATAAGAATCGGGGTGACACTGCTCTATAGTGTTGAATCATTCTTGACGTTAAGTTCGTTTTTCCATTCCACCAATTTTTTGAATTTAACCTATCTTTATTTTATTGTTAACCCAAACCTATTCCATTCATCCATAACCCATCCTTATCTTTTTGTACCCGTTGTTAAACTTCCACTTTTACCTTAACCAAAATTAACCATTTTCAACGTTACGAACAATCTTCTTGTCGACGATCGGGCAATCAAGTGAATCGACTCAACTTTCCCGAGCCGGATCACATCATTGGCCTCTCCTCCTCGACTACCTGATACGAGTCTTGACTCAGATTGCGCTACTCCGTGAATGGAGGTTGGTGCATTACTTTCAACATCATTAGCTACAGCTCGATTGGGATCCATTTACTATATAGAACACGATTTAAAACTGTCAGGAGACATCACACTATCACAAGTTATATATGGCATGTATAGCTAGACTCTCACATACGCTACTTTAGTCTTAGAAATGACTAAACCATAGCTCTGATACCAATAAATGTAACACCCCTAACCTGTATCCGTTGCCAAAATAGGGTTACAGAGCATTACCAAACTTATTACACAAACGAAAATACATTTCACATATATTTTCCATTTCCATACAAACATATTCATAAACAATCACATTGTCCCTAATACGAGCCTACGAGGCCCAAAACATGCTTTAGAAGTGGTTCGGGATTAAACCAATAACTTAGGAAACTTTTATGAAAATTAGAAAATTTTGCAAAATACTGGGGACACACGCCCGTGTGGCCCGGCCGTGTGTCTCTGTAACACCCCAAACCCGACCTAGACGTTATGAATAGATCTAGCATGCCACCTCAGGTGTTGTTTTAAAAACGTTTGAAAACTCATTTACGAATCAAACTTTCTATCGTTCAGAAATCCCATCTCTCGTGGCTTATAGCCAAAACAAGTTTCAATCAAAACCAACCCTTTCCAATTATATTATTATACATTTACCAATCTGTTTTTGAAACCTTGTTCGTTACGAAATTTTGGTTTAAACAGTTGGAGAACCATGTTGTTTTAAAAATAGTAGTTAAGGTTTTAAAACCCGCGTTAAGTAAACTTGCAGTTTGTAAAGAATTACAAAATAAAAGTTAAAAACAATTCCAATAGCCTTATTACAAAAAATTATAGCCCAAAAATCAAAGAAAGGTAAACTAAAGTGAAATAGCTAAATTAACCCCAGAAACATACAGGACGTGTGGCCACCTCCGAGTCCCTCGCAGCTCCAAATCCTTAAAGACTAGGGATTACCTGCACAGTTAAGGAGAAAGGGTGAGTTACGAGAACTCAGTGTGTAATCCCCTATCACACCCACAATCTGGGCCCAAGCCCATACGGTATCAATCTGGGCCTAAGCTCTACTCAGTATCAGTCCGGGCCTAAGCCTCAAAATCATGCTAATGCAACAAAAATGCAGCCCAACCCCATCCAACCATCACACCACCCGTACCAACCCTACACACCATGTGGGGACCAAGTCGACCCACCCAGCCCTACACACCAATAGCGCAGTCGAGCTGCTAATATCAACGCAAAGAAAGCCGATAAGAATAGTATACGTGGTCGAGCCACTAAAATCGTATATCGTGGCGAGCCACCGAATCGATATAACGTGGCATAGCCACCAAGACAAGATTTCCTCCAATCACATAACCCAACCCAATGCAACATGTCGTGACATATTAAAATGATGCATGAAATAAATTACCATCATAAACAATTAAACAGGTTGCACATACAACACTAGATCTACCACTAGGGGTATAATGGTCATTTGGTCGGTTGGGGGTAAAATAGTAATTTACCCCTCGGGGGTATTCCAGTAATTTCAACCCACTAGGGCATTTTCGTAATTTTACCCTTTAAGGGTATTCTTGGTAATTTTACCCGCCGAGGGTATTTCAGTAATTTTACTCGCCGAGGGTATTTTGGTAATTTTAACATCCACGGCCTTTCCGGAGGCCAACTGTTACCTTGAGCGACGCCGGTTCCATTATCGGTCAAAACAACGCAATTGGGCCTAGAAACCAAATTCAGCCCAAACGGGCCCACACGCTTATGTGGCCCATTCTGCTTGTTTTCAATCTCGGTTCTACAGACTTCGCAGTCGCATTAATCATCCGGCGCTTCCCATGAATTTCGCCCATGTGGGCCCATTTGGCCCACTACGGCCCAACAAGGCCCGTTACGGCCTACGCCCGTGAAAAAGATCGTGGCACTCCCAAAGGCCTATCGTCAACGTACGTGGCTCGGTTTATCACTACGAGCGCTCGCACGCTCGAGTGATCTCAGTTGTCAATATTTTGGCTTTTCGATATTTCAGCTTTTATCCGATTCATAGATCATAGCATTAGCAGATTAAACGGAGGTGTGAGATTACACACCTTGATTACGATTTGTGATTTCCACTGCTTCCAAGACACCGGAGAACTACAGAATCCTTGCTATGGGAGAGTATTCGGCTTACACTTCCTGATTAAAGAACAGAGTCCCAAAAATCGGAAGAGATTCCGAAGCAGTTTGAACCAACGAGAAGAAAGTATTTGCACCCTAGAGGATTCGGCCTACCCAAAAAGTCGAGGCTTACTACTTGTTTAGCTTAGCAAGACCAAGGGGAGAACAAGAGAAAGAGAAGAGTTGAGTGTTCGGCTAAAGAGGAATTGAAAAGAGAAGGTGAATGTTCGGCTTTTGAAAGAGAAAAGAAACAACAAGTATAACCAGAAAAAGGGGAGGGAGATGTGTTGCTATGGCTTAGAGGTAAAGAAAAGAAGTGATCGGTAGGAAGATGAGAATTGAGAAAGATGAAGGAAAGGGGAATGAAAGAATAGGCTTACCAATTCGGCACTCAACAGAAGGAATGAAGGAGGAAGAAAATAGGAGCAAGGTGAATTGAGGAGAGGATAACCTGAAATGCTAAAGAAAAATGCCCAAAATGCAAAGACTACTAAAAGAAATCCAAAAGAAATTCAGCACACTCCCCCCCTCTCCAAACCGAATATGCACTCCCCAATTACCCACCTTGGCCTAAATTGCCTAACTCCACTTCCCCACATTCGGCCAACACTCCCTCACCTCTTCATCCCTTGATTTCCTCCACTTTTTCCTCATACAAGTGCTCCCCTCCTTTCATTCAAATTATTTGACCAAGTCTCCCTCTCCCCTTGCAGAGTTTTATCTGAACTCTGCTTCCTCCACTCACCTGACACAAAATAAAAGCCTCCAATTTACAACCTGTGGGATTTGAACCCCTCCCCTCCTTGCTCTCCACTTGACGCCACACCACTTCACCACATGCTCAACTTGTGTTAGCAAAACACACCTAAATATACTTAAGTCCTACCACTGCCAACTCTCTTCACTTTAGGGTCAGAAACCAAAATTTTTCCAAGGCTCCAACTCGAACCCAAGCCTCCTTAGGACCCCCAAATACACTCAAACAACTAGTTGAGCAAGCACAACATACAATTAAGCAAAACAAATTACAACCCCTAACTTTTGGGGTGCTACAACTCTACCCCCTTAAAGAAATTTCGGCCTCAAAATTTACCTGATCAAAAGAGATAGGGGTACTGCTGTCGCATCGCCTCCTCAGGCTCCCACGTGGTTTCCTCTGAACCGTGATTATGCCACAGCACCTTGACTAACGAAATAGATTTCCTTCTCAGCACATTGACCTCACGGTCCAAAATCTACACCGGTTCTTCTTCAAATGACAGATCAGGTCTTATCTCGATCTCCTCCACGGGCACTCTATGAGAAGGATCAGAACGGTAGCGCCTCAGCATAGGAACATGAAATACATTATGTATACGATTTAACTCAGGAGGCAGTTCCAGCTGTTAGGCGATCGGTCCTACACGCTTCAATATCCGGTAATGTCCAATAAATCTAGGGCTCAGCTTATCCTTTCGCCCAAATCTCAGAATCTTCTTCCAAGGTGAGACTTTCAAGAAAACAAAATCTCCCACCGAGTACTCAACCTTTTTACGCTTTAAATCAGCGTATGACTTCTACCTATCAGATGCTTCTTTTAACCGACCCCAGATTAATCTTCTTTCTCTTCGATTTCAGAAACTAGTTCTGGACCCAACAGTTGCCGCTCACCCAATTCTATCCAACAAGTAGGAGTACGACACCTACGACCATATAACGCCTCGTAAGGTGCCATATGAATACTAGATTGGTAGCTATTGTTGTAAGCAAATTCTGCCAACGGCAAATAATCTTCCCAACTACCCTTGAAATCGATCACACAGCTTCTTAACATGTCCTCCAAAATCTGTATTACCCTCTCCGACTGACCATCAGTCTGCGGATGAAATGCTGTGCTAAAATCCAACCTTGTACCCAGAGCTTCATGTAACACTCTCCAGAATCGAGATGTGAATCTAGGATCCCTATCCGATATGATAGACACTGGTACCCCATGTAACCTCACAATTTCTGCCACGTACAATTTGGCCAACTTCTGTAAGGAGTAATCCGTGCGAACCGGTATGAAGTGGCCCGATTTAGTCAGCCGATCAATAATTACCCATACAGAATCCTTCTTAGTAAGCGTCAAAGGTAGCCCACTAACAAAATCCATAGTTACCCTCTTCCATTTCCAGAGTGGAATCTTAACAGGTTGCAGTAGTCCCGAAGGTAGTTTATGCTCAGCCTTCACTTGTTGGCATGTCAAACACTTACTTACAAAATCAGTAACCTCACGCTTAAGTCCTGGCCACCAGTAAAATTCACGTAGATCTCTGTATAATTTGTTTCCACCAGGATGCATAGCGTATGGGCTACTATGTGCCTCCCGCAGAATCGACTGCCTTAGCTTAGAGTCCTTCGGTACACAAACTCTTCCACGAAAGCATAATACTCCTTCACTATTTAGCTCAAATTTTTTAGTCTCTCCCTTCTTCACCTGTTGAAACCAAGGAACCAATGACTCATCCAACATCTGCTTCTCTTTAATTTGAACTACCCTCGTCGGTTTCACCTGAAGCTCCGCTAACAAACTACTGTCCTCAAATAGGCTGAGGCAAGCGAACACTGCTCTTAGTTCAGATACAACCTTATGACTCAGTGCATCCGCTACCACCTTGGCTTTTCCCGGATGATACTTGATCAAACAATCATAATCCTTAAGTAACTCTATCCATCTTTGTTGCCTAAGATTCAACTCCTTCTGAGGAAGGAGATACTTGAGACTCTTATGATCGGTATAAATGATCGACTTTTCCCCATATAGGTAGTGTCTCCAAATCTTTAGTGTGAATACCACCGTGGCTAATTCCAGGTCGTGAGTAGGATAGTTCACCTCATACGGCCTAAGCTAACGGGTCGCATAAGCCACCACTTTACCCTCCTGCATCAGCACACAGCCCAAACCCATGTGCGACGCATCACAGTAAACAAAAAATTCCTTTCCAACCTCTGGCTGAATTAGTACCGGAGCTTCAGTCAGAATCTTCTTCCAACATTCACCCTGACGGGATAACCCACACACAGCGCAAGGCTACGCAGTCTGCCAGCAACAATCGAAACTCTAGTTCGAACCGCCCATCAAATCTAGGCCTCTTAATAGGACCACCAGAAGAACTTGGTGGCCCAAAACCCCTCTTATTTCTGCCCCTTTCCTTCTCACAGTTATGACGCTCTGAGCATTTCACATCCTCGGCAATCTTAGCCTTCTCAACAGGGCAGCAAAGTCTCTTTCAATCTGCGGGGCTATCAGTACTCGCAACTCATCCTGAAGACCATCTTCAAACTGCACGTAGCGCTCATATTCTGTTGCAACTATGCCCCGAGCGTACCGGCTCAAGCGCAGGAACTCTGCCTCATACTCCGCTACGGATTTATTCCCCTGAACCAGATTCAGAAATTCTTTTCTCTGGGCGTCCATGTAAATTTCCCCGACATACTTTCCTTGGAAGGCCTCTTTAAAGAAATCCCAAGTCACACGGTCAGCTTGCGTACCTTCCCTCACTGTAAGCCACCATTGGTATGCCTCATCTCGTAGTAGGGACACTGCTCCCTTCAGCTTTTGTTCTACCGTGCAGTCAAGGTAATCCATGATTCGCTCAACCACCTCCAACTAGTATTCTGCTACATTTGGGGCTACACCAGATATGCCCCTAAAGATTTCTACCCCATTTGACCGGAGACGCTCAGAAATGGACCCCCGGGGCACTGACCCAGTACTCGCTCCAGCAACCCTTTCCAGAACTCGTAGCATCGCTTGAGATAGGACATCATCCCCACCTACTCGGTCATGAGACTCCGCCTCAGTCACAGGTGATGCCGGTGCTTCCCTTTCAGGCATATGTCCCGATGCTGAGGACCCAGCCCTAGCACCCCGGCCTCTACCACAGTCACGTGTACCTCTTCCACGACCTCTTGTACTCATCCCGATTTAACGTATTAATTTGTTTAAGAGTTTTATGAATTAGCTTATGGTTCTCATGATTATTAACAAGTGTTTTATGAAAAACAACAATAAGGGTTGTTTTCGCAGATCAAGTTTACTACAGTTTCAGTCTCTATAGTCTTAGTTTCTATAACTAAAGAGTTTCAGTATACTACCACTATCCTTAGTAGTTCCTCAATACAGTCATTTCCTCATATAATACAGTATAGAGAAAGGAAACTTACGTATTCGGTGCCGGAGACTCGGTGTGCCACACGTTCACTAACACTACTACTTTTCTAAACAAGAATTTAAACAAATTTGGACAGTTTTCAAAACCCATTCCACAACCGAGTTTTTCAACCTGGCTCTAATACCATTAAATGTAACACCCCAAACCCGGCCTAGCGTTATGACCGGATCAAGCGTGCCACCTCAGGTGTTGTTTTAAAAACGTTTGAAAACTCCTTTACAAATAAAAACTTTCTATCGTTCAGAAATCCCATCTTTCGTGGCTTATAGCCAAAACAAGTTTCAATCAAAACCAAACCTTTCCAATTATATTATTATACATTTACCAATCTATTTTTGAAACCTTGTTCGTTACGAAAATTTGGTTTAAACAGTTGGAGAACTGTGTTGTTTTAAAAACAGTAGTTATGGTTTTAAAACCCGCGTTAAGTAAACTAGTAGTTTGTAAAGAATTACCAACTAAAAGTTATAAACAATTCCAATGGTCTTATTACAAAAATTTATAGCCCAAAAATCAAGGAAAGGTAAACTAAAGTGAAATAGCTAAATTAACCCCAGAAACATACAGGACGTGTGGCCACCTCCGAGTCCCTCGCAGCTCCAAATCCTCTAAGACTGGGGATTACCTGCACATTTAAGGAGAAAGTGTAACAGCCCGATTTAGGGCCTAGTCGGAATAGTGGTGCGAGACCACTAATCCGAGGTGAATTTATGAGTTTTTAAGGTTCATGCCATGTTTGCATGTTAGTGTGAAAGTTTCATGAAGCAATTTTGCTAAACTAAAGTTTAATGGTAAAAAAGGACCAAATTGCAAAAGTTGAAAAATGTGAGTTTCTAGAAGCATTTTGTATGAAATAGCTCTAGAATAGCAATTATAAGTCCTTAAATAGCAATTTTCCCAAATCATAATTTTTGGACAAAAATGGACATGAGCTAGTAAATGGTGATATTTTTAAGAGAAGGGCATTTTGGTCATTTACCTATTAAATGATTAATAAAGGAAAAAGATGATAAAAATCATTCATCTTCTTCCTTGTGTGTGCCAAAATTTTGAAGAACCCATAGCTAGGGTTTTTTCATCTTTCAAGCTTGCTAGTAAGTTCATCTTAGCCCCGTTTTTGATATTCTTCGTATTTTTGAAGTCCCGATAGCATGAGTAAGCTATTTTTAGCTATAAAGTGAGCTAAAGTGCATGTTCAAAAACATACCCATGATTGATATGCATGTTAAATGATGTTTTATGGAAGTTTATGAGAGTTTGATGTTAGATAAACATCTTTTTCTAAGTGAATTTCATGAAAGATGATAGTATGGACCATTTTGTAATAGTTATGAAAATTGGTCATACATGTTAAAAATAGCAAGAACTGATGACTGTTATAGTAGAGAAAATGATTCATCTAAGCATGAAGTTTAAGAAAGTTGAATGAAAATGATTTTACGAGCCTTGGGGCAAAAGTACAAATATGAGAAAGTTTAGGGGCAAAATAGTAATTTTGCCAAAGTATGATTTAAGAGTCAATTTAGTCAATGTGAGTATTAAATGATCTATTTATGACTATAAATCAAGAAAAATGAGGCCCGAATCGAAACCGAGGCAAGAATAAGGTCGAGGACTAAATTGCATACCTAGCTACATTTTGTATATTGAGGTTAGTTTGTATGATTTCTAAGCTTTATGATTTATATCATTGAATTTCTTAGTATAATGTACAATGTTGTTATGAAATTATTTAATGTTAAGTTCAACAATGAAATTAATGAGATCAAGTATGAGAAAGTCCGTATAAGACCAAGCCAAGGCATGGCATCGGCAATCAAGCAAGTTATCATGTAAGTCCAAGGACCCAAGCTTGGCATTGACAAGTTTATCATGTAAGTCCAAGGACCCAAGCTTGGCATTGACAAGTTTATCATGTAAGCCCAAGGACCCAAGCTTGGCATTGACAAGTTTATCATGTAAGTCCAAGGACCCAAGCTTGGCATTGAACAAGTTATCATGTAAGTCCAAGGACCCAAGCTTGGCATTGACAAGTTTATCATGTAAGTCCAAGGACCCAAGCTTGGCATTGACAAGTTTATCATGTAAGTCCAAGGACCCAAGCTTGGCATTGAACAAGTTATCATGTAAGTCCAAGGACCCAAGCTTGGCATTGACAAGTTTATCATGTAAGTCCAAGGACCCAAGCTTGGCATTGAACAAGTTATCATGTAAGTCCAAGGATCCAAGCAAGGCATTGAACAAGTTATCAAGAGGAAGATTTCATATCAGTCCATGTCAAGACATGGCCTTGAAACCAAGAGGAGATATCCCATGTAAGACCATTTCCAAAATATGGCTTTAGCATCAAGTTCATGGTAAGAGATTTGGTATTCTCGGTTATTCATAGGAATTCATCGGGCAAATGAGATAAGCTCACAAGAGATAACAAGAAAGTTTAGTAAGCAAAATCATTATCAAGTGGGGACAAATATTAGTCATATTATGAATGATAAAATAGAGATTATGATTACTGTGTTAAAGTATGCTGATCAATGTGATCAAGTGATACAAGTATCTTGTTTACTTCACAAGTATGAGACTAGTAAGTATTACAAGGCATGTAAGAACCAAGTATGAGCAAATAAGCTTTATAGTTGAAATTATGATACCATTGATTATGTCAAATGGTTTATTTAAGCAAGTATGTTGATATGTGTTTCATATGCAAACTTACTAAGCTAAATGCTTACGTCTTTAATTCGTTCTTTTCATGTAGTCCCGCCAAGCTAAACTGTGGATCATTGAAGTCGGAGCTCGTAGCACACTATCAATCGCCATTTTGGTATAGCCAAGTTGATTTTAAGTATGGCATGTATAGGAAACATTTCATTTTGAGTATATGCCTTAGAAAGGGGCAAAAGTATGGGCTGTCAAGTTTATTATTCTTTTGTAAATGGCTAAGTGATTGGCCAAGTTTGACTAAGTATGTATGTTATTAATATCAATGAAGCATGTTATATTGTTCATGAAAGATGTAATAATTGAGTTGCTGAATTGAGCTTGAGTTTGGTCTTAATTTCAGGATGGCAATTGGCTTGGTAAATAGCCTCTAAGTGCCTACACGGTTAGACACACGGGCGTGTGTCTAGGCCGTGCATAAACTGCACCTTAGTCTTATAAGTAAGAATAGGCGAGGGACTAATCCCATGGCCGTGTGTTAAGGCCGTGCATGACACACGGTTAGAACTTGGGCGTGTGCCCGGTCGTGTGAAATAAGTCAGTATATCAAGATGTAGTACACGGTCTAAGTCCACGGGCGTGCCATGGTCGTGTGTTATAAGTAAGAATGCTAAGGTTTTTCACACGAGCTAAGACCACGGGCGTGCTATGGCCGTGTGGAAATTGGCAGAATACTGAGTTTTAGGGCACGGTCTGAGGACATGGGCGTTTATGCCTATGCACATGCGTGTCTTATATTACACGGGTGTGTAACCCCTGTTTCAAAGAAAAGTTTTTCGATAAGGTTCCGAAAGTTTACCAGTACAAGTTTAAGGCCTCGTAGGCCCATGAAATGTACGAATTGTTTAAGAATGAGAAGTTTTAATTTCGGAACCAAATTTTTATAGCCCGTAATGTCATGATTAAGCAAGTTCAAGCATAGTAATGTCTCGTATCCGGTTTGAGCCTCGGACTCGGGTATGGGGTGTTACAGAAAGGGTGAGTTACAAGAACTCAGTGTGTAATCCCCTATCACACCCACAATCTGGGCCCAAGCCCATATGGTATCAATTTGGGCCTAAACCCTACTCAGTATCAGTCCAGGCCTAAGCCCCAAAATCATGCTAATGCAACAAAAATGCAGCCCAACACCATCCAACCATCACACCACCCGTACCAACCCTACACACCATGTGGGGACAAAGTCGATCCACCCAGCCCTACACCAATAATAGCGCAATGAGTCGCTAATATCAATGCAAAGAAAGCTACCAAGAATGTGATATACGTGGTCGAGCCACTAAAATCGATATATCGTGGCGAGCCACTGAATCGATATAACGTGGCATAGCCACCAAGATCAAGATTTTCCTCCAATCACATAACCCAACCCAATGCAACATGTCGTGACATATTAAAAGATGCATGAAATAAATTACCATCATAAATATTTAAACAGGTTACACATACAACACTAGATCTACCCCTAGGGGTATAATGGTCATTTGGTCGGTTGGGGGTAAAACGACAATTTACCCCTCAGGGGTATTCCAGTAATTTCACCCAACTAGGGCATTTCCATAATTTTACCCTTTAAGGGTATTCTTGGTAATTTTACCCGCCGAGGGTATTTTAGTAATTTTACTCGCCGAGGGTATTTTGGTAATTTTAACATCCACGGCCTTTCCGGAGGCCAACTGTCGCCTTGAGTGACACCGGTTCCATTACCGGTCAAAACAGCGACAATTAGGCCTAGAAACCAAATTCAGCCCAAATGGGCCCACACGCTCATGTGGCCCATTCTGCTCGTTTTCAGTCTCGATTTTGCAGACTTTGCAGTCGCATCAATCATCCGAGGCTTCCCATGAATTTTGCCCTGTGGGCCCATTTGGCCCACTACGGCCCAACAAGGCCCGTTACGGCCTACGCCCGCGAAAAAGATTGTGGCACTCCTAAAGGCCTATCGTCAATGTATGTGGCTCGGTTTATCACTACGAGCGCTCGCACGCTCGAGTGATCTCAGTTGCTGATATTCTGGCTTTTTGATATTTCAGCTTTTAGCCGATTCATAGATCATAGCATTAGCAGATTAAATGGAGGTGTGAGATTACACACCTTGATTACGAGTTGTGATTTCCACTGCTTCCAAGACACCAGAGAACGACAGACTCCTTCCTATGGGAGAGTATTCGGCTTACACCTCTTGATTAAAGAACCGAGTCCCAGAAATGGGAAGAGATTCCAAAGTAGTTTGAACCAACGAGAAGAAAGTATTCGCACCCTAGAGGATTCGGCCTACCCAAAAAGTCGAGGCTTACTACTTGTTTAGCTTAGCAAGACCAAGAGGAGAACAAGAGAAAGAGAAGAGTTGAGTGTTCGGCTAAAGAGGAATTGAAAAGAGAAGGTGAATGTTCGGATTTTGAAAGAGAAAAGAAACAGCAAGTATAACGGGAAAAAGGGGAGGGAGATGTGTTGCTACGGCTTAGAGGTAAAGAAAAGAAGTGATCGGTTAGGAAGATGAGAATTGAGAAAGATGAAGGAAAGGGGAATGAAAGAATAGCCTTACCAATTTGGCACCTAGCAGAAGGAATGAATGAGGAAGAAAATAGGAGCAAGGTGAATTGAGGAGAAGATAACCTGAAATGCTAAAGAAAAATGCCCAAAATGCAAAGACTACCAAAAGAAATCCAAAAGAAATTCGGCACACTCCCCCCTCTCCAAACCGAATATGCACTCCCTAATTACCCACCTTGGCCGAAATTGCCTAACTCCACTTCCCCATATTCGGCCAACACTCCCTCACCCCTTCATCCCTTGATTTCCTCCACTTTTTCCTCCTACAAGTACTCCCCTCCTTCCATTCAAATTATTTGACCAAGTCTCCCTCTCCCCTTGCAGAGTTTTATTTGAACTCTGCTTCCTCCACTCACCTGACACAAAATAAAAGCCTCCAATTTGCAACCTGTGGGATTCGAACCCCTCCCCTCCTTGCTCTCCACTTGACGCCACACCACTTAACCACCTGCTAAACTTGTGTTAGCAAAACACACCCAAATACACTTAAGTCCTGCCACTGCCAACTCTCTTCACTTTAGGGTCAGAAACCAAAATTTTTCCAAGGCTCCGACTCGAACCCAAGCCTCCCTAGGACCCCCAAATACACTCAAACAACTAGTTGAGCAAGCACAACACACAATTAAGCAAAACAAATTACAACCCCTAACTTTTGGGGCGCTACAGTCTCACACGGCCAAAGACAAGCCCGTGTCACAGGCCGTGTGGACATTCGAAATGGGATCACATGGCCGTGTCCCAGCCCATGTCTGACCCCGTGTAACTCTCCGACTTGGGTCACATGGCCAACCACACGCCCGTGTGACAATACTGTGTGCCCTTCAAAATGGTCTCGCATGCCCGTGTGCCAAGCCGTGTGCTAGGTCGTGCCAAACCTGTAGGGTATACTGACTTATGCCACACGGCCAAATCACACGCCCGTGTGCTAGGCCTTGTGGAGCATACTGACTTGATTTCTAATTAAACACCAAAGGACACACAGTCATGTCACCTAACCATGTGTCACACACGGTTGAGACACACGCCCGTGTCTCTGCCCGTGTGGACAAAAATAGGCTATTTACCAAGCCATGTTTCTCACCCATTATGCATTCGCCTACATCAACCAATTTTGCATATAACCATAGTTCCAAATGGAAATTAAACTCATCTAAATCAAATTCAATTCATGCTAAATCCATATCATCAACCATATGACCTACAAGTATCAAAATATGCTATTCAATTCATATCACATTCACATTCACATTCACAAATCACTTAACTAAATACTTCATATATGCACTTTCTTACCTAAAATCTCATGCATACCGAATCTCCAAATGTCAACTATTTGATACTCAATTTATCAATTCACAAACAACCATTCACCATAAGCATTTACATAGCAATTACCATATGCATAACAAAGGCCCTTTACACACACACACATATATATATACACACAACCAAATCAACCAAAATAAGCCAAATCAATTGGCTATATACATAACAAACCACTTAACATTTACAAGACAACTCAAATGGCTAAATTCATTACCCAACCATAAACCAAAATGACCATAAATCCTATACATGCCATATAACCAAAACATAAGCTCAAAAGTACCAAAGTAGAAGTTTGATAGTGTGATACAATCTCAGACGACTCCCAATCCGATCTAGCTTCGATATTCACTATAAAACACAGAAAAATAAACAAAGTAAGCTATAAAGCTTAGTAAGCTTGTATGCTAAATAAGTAAAACTTACCAACCAACAATTCAATAACATAAACATCATATAGTGCAATTCAAAATTTGAAGCATAACTTATCATATGTATTCAATCCAAATATTAAGCTCAATTTCTATCAACTTCTTCGATTCGATGATTGTATAGTTCAGGAACATACCTGTACAAACTCGTATCAATCTCATACTCATCCATATCTTTGATATACCCATTAAACCATTGGGAATACTATCGGATACTAGGGAATCTCGCACCCTAAGTGCCAATATATAGCTGAAGATATCACAATCTCATATCACATAATATGCTCACTCTCGAGCTATCAACGGGTCTACTCACACAAGCTGACGGTCATGACGAAGCTACACGGTGCTACTCACACAAGTTGACGAGAATCCGCAACACATTCCGGATAACTCAAACACCGGGGTGGGACGTCTGCACCAAAGACCCAAATCACATAACCCCTAATGACATGTCATTCGTATCCTAATTTATTCCTAAGGTTCAACCGGAATTTCACATTTGCCAAATCATTGTCAAACATGTCCGTAAGGTCGTATTCACAATTAATTTAATATTAAAGCATTTAAAAAATAGTAATATAATAATGCTTATTACATACGAACCTACCTCAAATGCAAAAACGATGAAATGAGTCGATTAGTCCAACACTTTGTTTTTCCCCCGATCTAAATCTGAATTTTGCTTTTCTTGATATGCAAGCTAAAAAAGGTGCCGAATGCCTCAAGCTATTTCAATGGCTTTTCTATGCCTTAAATTCGGCTAGGAAGAAGAAGAATGAATAAAATGGCCTTTTGTTTTATTAATTCATCATTTAATTATCTAATTACTTAATTAACCTTAAAATTTAATTCAATTTACAACATTAGCAAGCCATTACAATCCACTATTATAATAATGGGTTATTTACCACATAAGGACCTCCACTTTAAAGTTATATAACTATTAGACACTTTAAACTATTAGAACACTACTTTTGCACTTTATGCGATTTAGTCCTTTTTCTCAAATTAAGCATTCAAACAATAAAATTTCTTAACAAAGTTTTCACACAGTCATACTATCATGATGTAGACATTAAAATAGTAATAAAATAATTATTTCGACCTAGGATTTGTGGTCCCAAAACCAATGTTCTGATTTGACTAAAAATGGGCTGTTACAGGATCACTACCAATCAGGATGCTTGCAAGAACCATATAACGGGAAACTCGAGAAGGCTTATAACAGGATGCTCTTTCAAGTTATGGTGTGTCTACAACATAAGCAAGACCACAACCAATTGGGAAATCCTGTATCCATCGAATTTCATCTATTCAAACGGAATTTGACATTTTTCAGGCATTTATACAATTCACATACACAACATTTAATTAAAGCATATAAATATACACAATTTAGTTACACGAACTTACCTCGATAAACGTTCGTATACAAGGATCTACTAATTCGATACCTTTTGTTTTCCTCGATCCAACTCAGTACTAGGTCTTTTTGGATCTAAATAAATGAATTTGATGTCAATTTAATCCATTTCGTACTCAATTTATTTCAATTCACATCCTAGGAAAAATTAGCATTTTGCCCCTATACTTTTTATAAATGACAATTTTGTCCCTAGGCTCGAAAAATGAAATTCGTGCAATTTAATCATTATTCCAAGCCTAACCAATTTGTACATATAACATTTGCAGCACATATATTTCATAAAAATCAAATATTTTCCATGAATTTTACATCTTTACAATTTAGTCCCTAAATCACAATTTTATGAAAATTCACTTTACAAAAGTTGTTTATCTATGAACAACCTTTCATTTTCTACCATAAATTTCAAAATTTTAGCATAGTCATCCATGGAAAAATTTTAATACTTTGATTACTTTACAATTTGATCCCCAAAATAGCTAGATTAGGTTATTCGGATCTCAAAAATATAAAAATTACTAAAAACGGGACAAGATTACTTACCTAATTAGGCTTGCTTGATTTTCTTTCTTTTACCTAGGGTTTCCATAGAATTTGGGGAAGAAGATGATATAAAATGATGATATTAGATATTTATTTTATTTATCATCTTTTATTTATTTCAATTTCCTATTTAGTCCATTTCTTTTTCTAATTTTCCATGGATGAATCATCAAAAATATCTACTAACATCTCTTAACGGTCTAATTTCCATAAAAGGACCTGAAATTTTGAATTCCATAGCTATGTCATACTTATAGCTACTAGAACTCAACTTTTGCATTTTATGCAATTTAGTCCTTTCCATAATTAAACATGTAATCGGTAAAATTTTCTTATTGAAATTTTCCTATGTCTTTCCTATCATGATGCAGACCATGCAATAATTTTAAAATAAATTTTTTTCTGACTCGAATTTGTGGTCTCGAAACCAATGTTTCGATTTCTCTGAAAACAGGCTGTTACTACTCTCCCCCTTAAAGAATTTTCATCCTCGAAAATCTTACCAGTAAAAAGATCCGGATATTGCTTTCTCATGGTATCCTCCGGTTCCCAGGTAGCTTCTTCAATCCCATGTCATTGCCAAAGAACTTTTACTAAAGGTACCTTTTTATTTCTTAATTCTTTTGTCCCTCGTGCCATGATTTTAATCGGTTCTTCACTGTAAGTCATGTCAGGCTGAATTTCCACATCTGTCGGAGATATAACATGTGAAGGATCTAATTGATACCCTCGTAACATAGATACATAGAAAGCATTATGAATTCTGTCAAGCTCTGGTGGTAATGCCAATCGATATGCAACTGGTCTAATTCTTTCGATAAATTCATATGGTCCAATGAACCGTGGACTCAGTTTTCCTTTACGGCCAAACCGGAGAACTTTCTTCCAAGGTGATACTTTTAATAATACCTTATCACCAACTTGAAATTCTATCTCTTTTCATTTAAGATCAGCATAAAACTTTTGACGATTAGAGGCTGCTTTCAAACTATCCAAAATCACTTTCACCTTTTCTTCAGTTTCACGAATCAAATAAACTCCATGTATCTTTTTCTCACTAAGTTTCGTCCAGTACAACGGAGTTCTACATTTATGACCATACAGAGCCTCATACGGTGCCATTTTAATACTTGACTGAAAGCTATTATTGTATGCAAATTCAACTAAAGGCAAATATTTTTCCCAGTTACCTTCGAATTCTAGTACGCAGCACCGAATCATATCTTCTAAAATATGTATCACATGTTCGGATTGTCCATCAGTCTGAGGATGGAAAGCAGTGCTGAAATGTAACTGTGTACCCAGAGCTTCTTGCAACTTATTCCAGAATCGGGACGTAAATCGAGGATCTCTGTCTGAAAAAATAGAGACAAGTACTCCATGTAGTCTAACAATCTCAGAAACATATAACTCTGCTAATCTATCCAGGGAGAAATCCATATGTACCGGAATAAAATGTGTAGACTTTGTTAGACAGTCAACGATTACCCAGATGGCATCTATCTTTTTTGGAGATAGGGGTAATCCCGATACAAAGTCCATAGTGATTCTTTCCCATTTCCATTTCGGTATCGTAATTGGCTGTAATAATCCCGAAGGTACCTGGTGTTCAGCTTTTACTTGCTGACATGTCAAACATTTAGATACAAATTCAGAAATGTCACATTTCATTCCCGGCCACCATTACATCTTTTTCAAATCATGGTACATTTTGTTACTTCCTGGATGAACAGACATTTTTCAAATCAGTTATACTTTGATTCATGACTTCATAATGGTCGTCGACCGAGACCTCTATGTAGACTTCCACCCGTGACCATATAAAGCATCGTTACACTAGAACCCAACTTCCATAGGATAGGTTTTTTATTTAATGGTCCCATCTCGGTAGGATATATGAAATGTGTGTGTCTTGAAACGATATTGCATCACCAACGACTTAATAATACCTCAAAGAGGAATAAATATTATCAATGAAAATTTTGAACACTGAAGCGAAGAAAAAAACTTAGAGAAATATTGTAAAGTGGAGGGATAATGGTCGGGAGAGATGATGGTTTTATGGATAAAGGAGTATGGAGGGAGAGCACCCATTTATGGGCACAGGGAAGGGGTGAGATTGAAAGAAAAAATAACCTGTGGTTGAAAACTCGTCGCAGAAGAGGCATTTTCATCGAATATCTGAAAAAGGTAACTCAAATCTTACTCGGGATTCTTGGGATCAAGGCACTTTGGCAGGCTTTGAATGGTGGTGGACAGAAAGCGCGTTCAGCTAGGTGATTTTTTCTACTGACATGACAAGGAAAGAGCACTAGTTGGACGCGTTTTCTTTGTATTTAGTGGAAAGCGCGTCCTATTGGATCTGGTGCCCTAAGTGTAGTATTTTCGTCAATATACACTTGTAATTTTTTCGAATAGATTGGTTAATAAAACAAATTCATTGATTACATTAATATACTTCGTATATTTTTCCTCACATGATTTTTGTGCACAAATCAAAATGGAAGCAAATGTTGCTCGTTGGTTGTCTAAATGTTTAACTAATACTAATCGGTATTACATGGTCGGATCATAGTAAGGAAAGACAACTTGTATTAGTAAACAAACCTAAACATGTCCTTAGTTTAATTGAAAATGAGCAAACCGATTGAAAGACTAATATGTCATCTATCAAATCCAATTGGGAGATGCCTTGTCTTGGGCATCGGAGAAGATGACTCCCAAAAGATAGAGACATAGATGTGATTGACTGGACTGATAGTACATCGGACAAGACCCAATCAGAATAGATCTTGAATCCGTTTATGGATTTATTCACTTTTGTAGTATGTAGTGTCATTCACAAAAGTGGACTTCGTAGCCCAAAACATGGGTAAATGATATCCTCTCATTGGCATTACATGGTTGATGAAAAGTAAACGTGGTCACGGGTCATTTGTATTTGTGATGGATGACTTGATCACTATTTAATATTGATTGACTTTTCATGAAGGAAGATGTAATGGTTACCATGAGAAAAATAGGATCATATTGGGAGAACGAATATTATCCCAAAGAGATCAATGATATCCTATAAGGGTAACACACTTATGACAAGGTCATTGGATGAGTGCTAAGTAGTTGCTTCAATAATGGTATGTCATTGGGGAGAGCTTAATCACGATACTATAGTGGAATGACTTCGTGACTAAATGAGTTTATAATTAATAGGAAAAAGGACAAAACTTAATTATAAATCATTTAAGCCTTAACCACATATGTCCAATCGGTTCCTCCGTTAGCTCGTGTAAACTAGAAATGAATTGTGTGTTTAGATAAAAATGAACGGAATAAATAGAAAAAGAGAAATGGGAAATATTTAGGAATGACTATTGTTTTCTCCGAAATGGAGAAATGGAATCATTTGAAAATAAATGTCGGTTTCCAAAATTGGAAAGAGAAATGAAAATAGAAATTTGCAATCCTATATAGGATTACTTAAAAAATAATGGAAGAATGAGTTAATGTTTTTGAACTATTTTGAAGACCGAAAATGAAAATAAATCATTCGGTCATAACGAGCATGTTGAGTTGTGACATATTGAATGAATTTTCTCAAAATTTTACCAGGCTAAAATCGTCAAAATTTTACATGAGCGAAATTGGAAGAGAAAATTATTTAATATGTAAATATTAAAGTTTATTTTGGGAAATAGAAAAACTGAATTAGGTTGGATCACATTACAGGGTACTGGGTCAAAAAGGCCTAAGAAGTACTAGTAATCAGACCCGATGTGAGAGAGGCCCCAAACCCCTTATATAATATAAAGGGGGCGGCAACCCTATTAGAAATACAAGGGTGAGCCATTCACCCCTCTCCTACTCTAAGTAGAATGTTGTTTTTCTATTTAAAATAAACCTCTATAACTCTACCAAGGTTCTACTTTCTCTTCCTGTAAATAGATGGCACCAGTAGAGCTATTAAAACAACTTTTGAGAGATTGTTATTCTATCGAAAAATAAAGAGAATTTATTCTCAACTTATAGATATATTTTTCGGAATAAAGAGTGTAACACCCCAAACCCGGCCTAGACGTTATGGTTGAATCTGGCGATGTTACATGATAGTGCTTTAGAAAACGTAATTACAATAAATCCATTTTTGATATCTTAGGTTACCGTAAAAATCGTTCGTTTATTCATTCATTATCCATTTTCAAAAAGTTATCCGTTGATGAAGCTTTTAAAATAATTTTCGAATACGTGTGTATTTGATAAAACATTTGTTTATGTTGAAAACTCGCGTCTTATCCTACTGCTAGCAGTTATAAAATAAAAATCCCACCTTTAAACAAAAATCCGTACAGGCCATATTACATAAACTTTTTCCCAAATACAATTAAAACCATGAATAAAATTAATAACCGTAAAGGTCTAGAATCGTGGTCACTGTCGAGTCCTCCACTGCACCAACCGATCTACTGTTGGGGATTACCTGAGCAGATTAAATAGAAAAGAGTGAGTTTTCGCAACTCAGTGTGTAATCCCCACAGAAAATATACACACAGTAAAATCATATAACAGACATAATTTCACAGTTCGGGTCTGAGCCCTTTACAGAAATGATGTGGACTTTAGCCCACTTAGATACAGAATCAGATATGTTCTAGGGCCTTAGCCCATTTCAGATATAATAAGCAGATCAGACAGAATAGTAGAATCCTACCCACCAGCCTCTACACACCAACTCCGTCCAACCTTACACACCATGTAGGGATAAAATCAACCTACCCATCCCTACACACCATGCTGTACCAAATGCGGCACATAAAAAAAAGTTTTAGCTAAGCTGTCAGATAACAGGCTTGAGAGCCTTTTAGATACTTCCTCCGAATCATCAACCCACCCCGATGCAATGCAACATACATAAAATGTCATGCTATTATGCAAATACAGTTCACACAATCGGATATCAGAATTTATGCTCAGTACAGAAATCAGAACGTCAAGTCACATAATTAGGGGTCTAGGTAAAGCTTACCGACCCTACAATAGGTCCTATCAAAATTTGAGATGGAAAGTTGTTTTGGAAACAAAAACAAATCCTATCAAATTTTCCCCAACTCCCACTATCATTCAACTTCGCAGACTTACAATCCCAATTGAACTCATCCACTCCACATGCCCCATGCCAAAAAGAATTACTCCCTCATTTACGTAGGGATTCGAACACAAAACCTCCACCATAATAACACACCACTTAACCACCAGACCAACAGGCTCATTTTGTTAATTACTTACACACTTTTACTTATAAGCCTACTAACCAGAGATAGGCCTTTTTATAAAAATACCAAAATTTGCCCAAGTCAAGGCTTGAACTTGGGACCTCCCACACATAACCACTGAAGCAGATAGACATTGTGTGTCAAAATTACAAAAGCCGAAATTAAAGAAAATTGGGGCGTTACAAAGAGAATTATTGTTTTCACCCCCAAAAGGAAAACTTTTTCTAGTTCTGTGTTTTGATTCAATTGGTTTGAGCCCATACTCGAAGCAATTCGTGGTACAAGAATAGTGAAGAAGATTGTTTGGTTGAAAGCTGGAAAACATCAAGGATCAACTTATCTAAAAACACAAGTACAAATTTAATTAAGGTTTATTGTTATAAATATCAGAAACTGGGTTTGTTTTCAAAATTTTAATTTTTCGCTGTGCAAAAAAACAATTTTCAAATCGGTATTTTTTCTAACAATTGGTATCAGAGCCAGGTTGTGCTATGTTTATGGTGTAAATCGAGACTGAACCTTTCTCTTCACCTTGCTTGATTAATATGTGATAAGATATGACATTCTTGTAATTATTCACATGTTTAACGGAATATTTGTGAATGAATGTAAAATTATATATACTTATATATATTTTGCCAAGGTTGTGGTTCTTAGGAAATAGACCGTGGACTATCATCTCCATACAAGATTATTTTTTTAATTTTAGAATTCTTGTGAGCCAAAAATGAACATAGGACATAAATGTATTTTTTTTCCAAAAGGGAGTCCATGACGAGGAGAAGATGAAACGATGGCGGTCGAAGACACAAGGAATACCTTGTGATGAAAAACTATGTAATTTTTTTATTTTTCATTTATTTTCTAGAAACAGAACCATGGAAACATTGGTTGGAAATTTTATTTTATTACTCATCTCTTTATATATCTATTTAATAATTATTTATGATATAATTGTGATATACATGTATGAGATGATCTACAGTTCATCTATCAAAGATAAGAAGTGTGGTAATGAGAAAATACATGCGTTGTATTGTTCCATTCACTTCTTTAGGTTATTCGATTACTATGAGAAGTGTGGTAAAGAGAAGGTGCATATCTAGGATTGGATCTGGCAAGGAAAAGCTTGATTTTTAAGTAGTCAAATACAACTCACCTCCTATTCTTGGGAGCCTACTTGGTGCACGGTTCACATTCACTTCTTCGGTTTTTCCCTTAAAAGAAAAACTATGGAGAATCAAAATTGTTTGATTGACTCTTGTGAATAATTGAATGTGAATATTATAAAATTGGCATAGCATGTCATGCATATATAGTTTAGAAAAAATGGCACATGTACTTGTCATGTATATATTGATCATACATGATTGAAACCAAAAATTATAAAAACCTTGCATGTTTTTTAAAATATTGAGTGGAAGAAATCCCCTAAACAACACCTACGGCCTCCATCAATGGTATCTTGCGATGGCATGGCAAGTGCACTACCCCACGGTAGGATTACTATGTGGATTTCACTAAGTAGGTTTCCTAAAGGTAAGAAGAATTCTCTTGTGATCAAATGATAATTGGATTGACCCTTGTGGTAGGCATTATCTTGCGATAGGTCAAGAAATTCTATCTTCAAAGGAGGAAAACTAGTCAAAGCATGTTACTCGGTGAGATTGTCCCACGATGACTCATTTATTTTGCATGATGCGATAGGCGTTGAGTTGATGGTTATACACTTAAGATCTTCCAGTTAAGTAACTCCCCGCGGAGCTCTACTTAAGTTAGAATAATTGTCAAACATTACACGATTATTAGTACATGTGAATGCCTAAGGAATTAGGTTCATGTACAAATTCGATAGGCATCCATGTTCTTACTAGTTGATCATGATCACCCCACAATGGCTTGATTCAGTGGGTGTAGGAATTATCATTGCAACGGCTTACAAATGTTTTCAACTTTTAATGTAAGGCACATACATCATCTTAATGCATATCATAATGTTGCAAAATGTTTTCAAACATTTGCTTAATACAAGATATTAATATATGAATGATTTATTTTCAATTCGAAAATGGCACCAACTCTTTTATTGAACATACTAACTGAAAACAAACTGTCAGTCTCTTTCTGGGGATATGCAGTACAAACGGCTTGCTATATTCTGAATGATGTGCCAACTAAGGCAACATCGAAAACCCCATATGAATTGTGGCATGGCAGGAAGCTGAATCTTAATCATTTTAGGATTTGCGAATGCCCAGCCCACATATTGAATAAAGATGAGAGGAAGTTGGACTCATGGATAGAATTGTGCATGTTTGTAAGATATCCAAAGGGAACAATTGGTGGTTTGTTTTATTACCCGAAAGAGCAAAATTTTATATTGTCAACTCATGCTATTTTTCTTGTAGAAAGTTACATGAATAACTTCAAACCTTGGAGTAAAGAGGTACTCGAGGAGCTTTCGAGAAATACACAAAACCCTACAGAAACGGTTGGCACAGTGGGAGGGTCTCTTGTAGGCCTTAGTTCTTCTAATATGGCACAGTGGGAGGGTCATTCACAATAGTGAAATTCATAGCCCAAAACATGGGTAAATGATATCCTCTAATTGCCATTACATGGTTGATGAAAAGTAAACGTGGCCACAAGTCGTCCTTTGTAATGGATGACTTGATCACTATTTGATAGTGATTAAATTTTCATGAAGGAAGATGTAATGGTTACCATGAGAGAAAAAAGGATCATATTTGGAGAATAGATATTATCCAAAAGAGATCAAGGATAACATTTATGATAAGGTCATTGGACGAGCACTGAGTAGTTGTTTTCGTAATGGTATGTCGTTGGGAGAGCTCAGTCACGATACTATAATGGAATGACTTTGTGACTAAATGAGTTTATAGTTAATAGGCGAGAAGCTGAAACTTAATTATAAATCATTTGAGCCTCAACCCCATATGTCCAATCGATCCCTCCGTTAGCTCGTTGAAACCATAAATGAATTGCTTGTTTGAATAAAAATGAATGGAATGAATAGAAAAAGAGAAATGGGAAACATTCAGGAATGGTTATGGTTTTCTCTGAAATTGTAACCTCTCAAACCCGGCCTGGACGATATGGCTAGATTGAGAAGGCTACATTAGCCACAAAAATGGCTAAGCTAACTTACGTTACTTTTGAAGATGTTAAATAAACTCATTTTAGAGAAAATCATAGTTGTACTTTGAGTTAACTTGAAAGCATTCATTCATTAGGTCTTGTATACTTAGGATTCATTTTATTGTTAATAGTGTTGTTTTAGAAAAATCATTTGCTTGTCACTCTTCTTTAGAAAAAACCTCGATGTTAAACTAAAGCAGCGAAAAAACCATTTTTCAAGTCATTTTAGAAACTTAGTTGCCTTATCAATTTGTTTTTCAAAAACAGTTCCTTTGCAATGCAGCAGAAACTAGGGAATAATATAAAATTTTACTTAAGCTCGATATCATGCATTATCCAATTATTATATGCTTGAGTAATCCATGCATGCAGAAATACCAAAAGAAAAGTTACCAAGCCACAGACCAGAAGTCATTAAAAATTACAAACCAAAACCAACAAAGACTGATTAATACTGATACGGGCACGCCCAGGGGACCATCAAATTTCAAACTTATGGAGCTCGAGCCCAAAGTTCCAAGTGCCGTAGAGTTCATGTGCATCTTTATGAACTTCCAAATTGAGCCGAATTAGCTCATTCTAGCTCAATTTGAGCTCACTCAAGCTCGTTCCAGCTCATTAAGCCGATTCGTTAATTTTAATGCTTTAAATAAATTGAGTAATTAATTTATTAATTTTTTTCCTACAGCAAATTAATGCGTCCTAATATTTTATTTAGTGTCTAAATTAATTTGTCTTAGTCTAAATTAATTTGTCACATTTTTATTACATGTTTTTATGTGTTTTAATTCAAGAATTAAAGTGCAGTTTTTTTTAGTTAATTTAGGGGCTGCCGAATTTTCATGTGTGTTAAATGGTGTCTTTAAGTTGTCCAAAATGTCCATTAATGTGTTCATAGAATGTATCTAATTATGTTCAACTTATTTGGCCTGATTTAATGTGTTCATGTTGCTTGTAGGTTCAGCCGAATGTATTGAGCACATTTAATGAGATTCATGCACGGCTAGGTACATGGAATACAAGAGTTCATGCATGAACGAATTTATGCATGGTGGGCTGGCTATTGGTGATCTCTAAGCAGCTTTTGGCCAAGAGTTAAGTTATCAAAGTGACCGAATGCATGAAGGAGTCATTAATGCAAGTGCATGCATGGCTTAATACATCGTATGGAAGGATACATGCACAACTAATGTTCAATGGATTGCAATTGAAGGAGTTCATGTATCAGGGACGTTCATACAAGTGGAGACTATTTTATGTTCATGCATTTGAACATTCATGGACCGAATTTATGGAAGAACATACCTTTGGACGTTTCTTGCAAGTACCATGCATATTCAAGTTGTCCATTCAAGTATTCAAGGTACAATTAAGCTTCATTCGGCCAAGGGAGATGTAGGAACACTTAAGGGGCTGCATATTCATGGAATCAAGCTTTCTTCAAGGTTAAGGATGCATGAAAGCATCAAATGAAGCAACATGTTGATTCGGCCATCCATGCATCATCTCCAAACATGCACCGAAATTTTAATGCTTCATTCATGCCCAATCAGCCGAATTTAGCCATGGCATTTTAAGGGATTTTCTTCTAGATTTCTCTAGCATTTTCTAGCTTAAATTTGCTTAGTCTTTCAGGTATTTTGTGACCCTTTGGCTAGCTTCTCTAGTTGGCTATAAATACTTTGCTTATTTCATTTGTAGACGGATAATCCTTTTGATTAAATATACATGAACATTAGTTCATCGAGTGAGATTTTCTTCTCCCTAACTTTCGTACGGGTTTCGTCTTGACTTATCAAGTTCGCTTGTGGCGTCAAACGTATCTCTTCCATTAAACTATACCATTGGTTCTTACTTCACTAAGTAACGGGTCTTTGGTCCATCTTCGACTTCATCTATCCACCTTAAACTTTATAGAAACCGGGTGACATATATTTGTGTTGAATCGATTCTTTGTTTAAGTTCAACTCTGTAACACCCCTTACCCGGGTTCTACGTCGGAAATCGGGCTCGAGGTGTTACCTAACTCAAACCACTTAATCGCCACTTAGGCTCAACGTAATTATTCTCTATAACCTCATTTTGACTTCCGAGGCCTCACTCATACACACGAGAACTCCGGAGACTGATCTGGAACTTTTTCTGATCTTAAAATTTTTCTCTTTGATACGGGTCTTACACGCCCGTTGTAATATCCTGGGTTAGGGGCTATTTTGTTGTTGCATGTTATTGCAGGTGTTGGTGTGCTATGTTGCTATTTCTGTGTCTTAGGGGCTTAGTTGTAGGCTAGGAGTATGCCTGAGGGAATGGGGAAAATTTAGTTTTTGAGCCTTAGGTGTAGGGAGCTGTTGGAGCTGAGGGATATGTATTTTATTTGGTAGTTGTTACACAAGTGATGAGGTTGGCAAAGTGGCAAGGCATGTGCCACTTGGAGCTGAGTGTGGCGTCATCTACAAGGGGGAGAGATCCTGAGTTCAAGTCGCAGAGATCCCCTATTTTGTCACTCATTTTGGACGGCATGGAGGAAGAGGTAGAAGGCAATTCGAATTCTTCCTTGGACTTGGTCTACACATTCAAATGGAGGGTGGAGAGGAAGTTTAGGAGGAAGACTTGGTCAAGCAAGTTTGAAGGAGTGGTGGTGAGTGAATGGGGAGACTTGGCCGAATTTTTAGGAGGAGTTTGGGGGGGGGAGTGACGGCTTGGTGTGAGAAGTGACTATGCCGAAAATGCTTTTGGCATTTCTAGTGTTTTTCTTTCATTTTCGGTCTTGGTATGTCTAGCTAAAATTCTCCCTTTTGGTCAAGTTGTTAGCCGAATGTCAGAGAGTTTCTTCTTTGTTACCAATATTCAAGTAAGTCTTCCATTTCTCCTTGAAACCGAAAGTGTAAGCAACATACACCTTAGCCGAAACTTGCCTTTGTTTCTCTTAATTCCAATATAGCCGAATGCTCTCTTCTCTCCCTCTCATAATTTCTTTATTTTCATAAGAGCCTAAAAACTTACCATTTCCTTCTCAATCGAATTCTCCATTCATCTTCTCCATTCTTTTTGTGTCTGAACTTACCTTGTCCCTAAAACCAAAATCTTCATTCATCTATTCCATTTCTTTTCTCCAAAACCGAAAAGCACCTATCTCTCTCTTCCATTTTCTTCTCTTCTCAAGACCTTGGCCGATTCTCTTTTTCTTTTGGACACAAAATTCTTTTGCTTATTCTAGCCGAATCTCTTTTCTCTTCTATTAGTCTTTAACTTAGCCGAATATCTCCCTTCTCCTGGTGGTTGTGTAGGCCGAATCTTTGGTTGGTGTTGGGTAAGTGCTAGGCCGAATGGCCATTTCTTCCCTCTCTTATGATTTATCGGTTTTGGTTGGGTTAATAGCCGATTTTGGGCATATGTTGAAAGGAGTTAACCTCTTATGTTGGAATCGAATTCATGATAGGGCCTTCGGATTTTGGAAGTAATCAAGAGGAGTCTTCCTTCTTTGTAAACCGATTAGTAAGTAGAGGGTAAGTGATCCGTATATTATTGTTAGTTCAATCTTTTGATTTCGATTAAGTCAAAGGTGATTGGAGATTAACTATTTGTTTCATTAGGGTGCCGATTGTTAAAGGAGAATCACTGCTTGATTCGAGATTTGGTAGGAAACCAAATCAAGTACAAAGGTAAGGGTTGATAATGACTCCTGTTGGCTTAAAAGTCCTTGGCCGAATGGTCTTAAGTATCTAACCCCTATGTTTGGCCGATTCTAGGAGCAAGGAGTTTAAAGATTGTAGATCTTTTCTTTGGGATTAGGGCCCTCGTTATTCCAGTGTGTAAACTAACACACTGCTTTTAGTAATATGATTAATAACCTAATTACTCATTAAAGTGAAACAATATGATTGATGGATTTGGTACCCGATGGGGTATAAGCACGGATACGGGTAAGTCCGTTTCATTACGAGATCTGTAGTGATATATGTGATAACATGTTTTATGATGTAAATACCATGAGATGTCATTTGAGCATGTTAGCATGATTGCATGTTTTATATCATTTGCATTAGTATGACATGTGTGGGTGATATGAGAGGAGGGGGAATATGATATCCGTGTCTTTGGGACACTTGTGTCTTTGGGACACGGAGGTTTGGCACCTCCAAAGGGTTTGGTACCACGATTGATTTTGTGACTTGGTCACGGTGATTTGGTATCACATTTGTGTCTTTGGGACACCAGAGGTTTGGCACCTCATAGCGCCTCGTCCCAGTGGCTTAGCACCACAAAGGGTTGGCCCCACGATTGATTATACGGGATTGACGCCAAGTGATTTGGTATCACACGATGGGTTGGCCCCATCATCGGATTTGTGATCGCGGTCACCAATGATTTGGTATCACACTGTGTCTTTGGGACACCGCAGGTTTGGCACCTCATTGCGACTCGTCCCGTGGTTAACACCACCGTGGGTTGGCCCCACTTTGAGATATGGGATCGTGCGCTGGTGATTTGGTATCACGCGATGGGTTGGCCCCATCATCGGATTATTCGTGACTTTGGGTCACCAGGTGGTTTGGCACCACACTTATGGATATCGTGACTTTGGGTCACCAGTGGTTTGGCACCACCACCGGTGGTTTGGTACCACACGGGGTAGAAAAGGCGATATGGATGGTTAGGATCGGGTTGCATTAATCATGTTGCTATGTATGATGTGTGTTAGCATGTTGTTTTATCGGGAGCGGGATTTATGCACCTTTGAGTCATTCGACTCACCCTCTCCTTTGACATTTCAGGTGACACTTAGACGCGGACATGGAGCCGGATGGACTCGGGTGCTCATGCCACGCTTAATAAAGTTTTACCTGGACTTTATAATTTGGGTACTTTAGCTTGCTTTTTATTATTTGGGTTTTGTTTTGGATTGTAAAAGGCCTTTAAATTATGTTTTATGATGTTTATGCTTTAAATAGACTTTAATATGCCTTAACAAAATAAGTGGGTTGGAATTTTACTAAAATTTGGAAAGACAATGATTTAAAAACTATAACGCAAAAAGTGTTTTAAACTATACCATCGGGTATCTCACCATGACTTGCATTAGAAACTCAAACGATTTCCAAATCAAAACTCGATTTTCTACCAAGTTAAAATGTCTTAAGTAACACTAAGAAACTATTTGAATAATAAAATGGAATAAACTCGTTTTAACTACATCTTTTGGTTAAGCTTTCAAATTTTTTGGGTTTTCTAAATACACCACCTGATTTCAAACAAGCCTACTCAAATTTTCTTCAAATACACTATATAGTGAAGTGTTTACATCCTGCTTTTAAACGAAAAACCTAAACCTCTCAAGTACGTTTTCCCCGTAACATACCAGATTCGGTCGTGGTGTATTGACCGGGTTTGGGGTGTTACAATTGTGGTATCAGAGCCAAGTTCAAAAGCTCGGCTGTGGGCCCAAGGCCCAAAACATTTTAAAAGTTTGTTTGATAGTCTTTGTTTTTAAATATATGGTTTGTAAGGCATGGCACCGAGTCTCCGGCACCAGTTCGCCCAGGTAAGTACCCCTTACTATTGCTTGTGATTTGTTGGATGTGATGTGATTTGATGATTAGCAATAGTACATTACTTTAGAGGTTGAAACTGATAGGATTCTGTGAACTCGCGAGAACAAACCTCCTTAAATATTCATAAGATTTGCTTTAAAACAGTGGAATAAATACTGATGCATAAAACTCTTTAATCAGATACGTAGAGATTTTAGTCATGAGCACTCGAGGCGGACGTGGTCGTAATACTCGTGGTAGAGGTAGGGGTAGGATGACGGTTTCTGAACCCGTAGGATCTGGTCAGGGGTCAGAAAATGAGATACTCGGCCCCGCCACCACCGGAGGTGGTGAGTTCCAAGATCGATCGAGACGACGCAGCGATCACGAGCGATCTTTGCGAGTGTTGGAAAGAGTAGCCGGAGTAGGTGGTGGTGCGAAGTTAGGAAATCATGCTCGAGCGACTTCGGGCAAATGGGGCCGAATTCTTTCGAGGTGTATCTGGTGTTGCTCCTAGCACTGCTGAGTATTGGCTGGAGGCAACTGAGCGGATCATGGATGATCTGGACTTAACTGCTGAAGAGAAGCTGAAGGGCATCGTATCGCTTCTCCGGGATGAGTCATATCAATGGTGGCTCACGGTTCGGGACAGTGTGGCAGCAGAGGATCTGACATGGGATTATTTCAGGGCTGCGTATCAAAAGAAGTACATTGGGGCTAGTTATATTGACTCCCAGCGAAAGGCATTTCTGAGGCTTGTTCAGGGGAGTAAGTCTGTTTCTGAGTACGAGGCTGAGTTCTTGAAGCTGAGTAGGTATGCCAGGGGTATTGTAGCCACCGAACATGAGAGGTGTGTTCGTTTCGAGGATGGTCTGCGAGATGAGTTGAGACTGCTGATTGCTCCTCAGCAGGAGCGCAAGTTTGCTGTCTTAGTTGAAAAGGCTAAGGTAGCCGAGGGTGTTAAAGAGTCAGTGAGGCAGAGCATGGACAGAAATAGGTATAAGAGGAGCTTTGGGTCTTCTGGATCGTCGGGTAATCCACAAAAAAGGGCTACACCGAGTGGGTCAAATCAGCCAGGTAGGTTTGTTGCTGCTAGGCAGAGACCGCCGCAGTGTAACCAGTGTGGGAAATCCCATTGGGGTGGTTGTTGGACTGGAGGAAAAGGTTGTTTTGAGTGTGGTTCTCTGGATCATCGCGCGAGGGACCGGCCCGCGTAGGTTGGCTAGGATTCGATCCGAGTCGGGCCGTAATCGGTTCAGAGTAGTGGACCGCCACCGCAGAGTGGCCGTGGTAATGGCAGAGGTGGTAATGGTTCTCGTCGGCCGTGGAGCACCGGCGAGGTGCGGAGTTCTGATGCGATGCGACGGCTGGATTAGTGTATGCAGCGAGGCGCCGAGAGAAGCGGCGCGCCGGACGTCATAACCGTGCGTTTTTCGATCTTTGGTTCTCCTTATCTTTGCTTTGATTGATGTGGGTTCAACGCACTCTTATGTTGCCGTGATGTATAGTAGAGACCATGGATTTAGACCCTGAGATATCTTCTAGGCAGATGACTGTAATTAGCCCTCTAGGTCACTCTGTAGTGGTAGATAAGCTGTTTAGAGATGTACCCCTAGAACTCCAAGGGGTAGTGTTTGCTGCTGATCTGATGGAACTGCCGTTTGGGGAGTTCGATCTGATTCTTGGGATGAACTGGTTGGTCAAGTACCAGGCGAGGTTGGATTGCGCGGCCAAGCGCATGGTTCTTAAGACGGTTGAGGGAGATGAAGTGGCTATGATAGGTAATAGGAGAGATTACTTATCAAATGTGGTATCTGCTCTGAAGGCAGAGAAGATGGTCAGGAAGGGCTGTGAGGCGTATGTGGTTCATGTGTATGCCTTGGAGGCTAAAGAGTCTGCTGTAGAGAAGGTCCGTACTGTTAAGGAATTTGCTGATGTGTTTCCTGAGGAGCTTCCGGGTTTGCCGCCAGATCGTGAGGTAGAGTTCGGGATAGATCTCATTGCCGGAACTACGCCAAAGGTGTCTATTGCTCCATATAGGATGGCGCCAAAGGAATTGGTGGAGCTTAAGGCTCGAGATCCGGGAGTTATTGGATCGGGGTTTTATTAGGCCAAGTGTTTCGCCGTAAGTGCGCGGTACTTTTTGTTAAGAAGAAAGATGGTACGATGCGGATGTGTATAGACTACACCAGATTGAATAAGTCGACGATTAAGAACAAGTATCCGTTGCCCACGGATAGATGATTTGTTTGATCACCAAGGATGCTTTGCGGTATTTTCAAGATCGACTTGAGGTCCAGGTATCATCGCTTAAAGGTTAAGGAGGCTGATATCCATAAAACAGCGTTTGGACTCGGTATGGGCACTCACGAATTCTGTAATGCCGTTCGGGTTGACTAACGCCCTAAGCGACATTTATGGATATGATGAATAGGGTGTTTCAAAGATGATCCGGATTAGTTCGTTGTGGTTTTCATAGACGACATCTTAGTGTACTCAGGGCGACGAAGAAGAGCATGATGCGTATTTGCGAGTGGTGCTTTGCAGATTTTGAGGAAAAGCGACTCTATGCTAAGTTCGATAAATGCGAGTTCGGCTTAGAGAAGTGACTTTCTTGGGGCATGTAGTGTCGGTGAGGGGATTCGGGTAGACCCTCGGAAGATTGAGGCGATTTTGGATTGGAGGCCGCCTAGGTCGTGGTGAGAGATTCGGAGTTTTCTGGGTTTGGCGGATACTACCGAAGGTTTGTTGAGGGTTTCGTTGATAGCAGCGCGCCATGACCAAGTTGTTAAGGAAAGAAGTTCCATTTGTTTGGACTGAAAAAGCAGCAGAAAGCTTCGATAAGTTAAAGAAGATTTTGACCGAGGCTCGGTTTGATTCAACTTTGAGGCTGGTAAGGAATTCACAGATCTATTGTGATGCATCACATACGGGATTGGGATGTGCTTGATGCAAGAAGGTAAGGTTGTGGCTTACGCTTCTCGACAGCTGAGGCCACATGAGGTCAACTATCCAACGCACGATTTGGAGCTAGCGGCTGTAGTCTTTGCCTTAAAGATTTGGAGGCACTACTTGTACAGAGAGAGATCGATAGTCTACACGGATCATAAGAGTCTGAAGTATCTACTGACTCAGAAGGATTTGAATTTGAGGCAGCGCAGATGGGTTGAGTTGCTGAAAGATTACGACTGTTCGATTGAGTATCATCCGGGCAAGGCTAACGTGGTGGCAGACGCGTTGAGCCGTAAGGTTGTTTCGGACTTAAGAGCGATGTTTGCCCATTTGAGCTTGTATGACGATGGGAGTATTCTGGCAGAGTTGTAGGTTAAGCCTACTTGGGTTGAGCAGATCAGAGAGAAACAGTTAGAGGATGAGATTCTGAGTGCGCGAAGGTTACAAGTGCGAGGATGGTGGTTTGGAGGGTTACTGACTTGTCTAGTGATGAGGTTCTGTGTTTCAAAGGTAAGGCTTGTATGCCTAAAGATATTGGTGAGGCGAAGATTCTTCAGACGCACATAGCAGTCCTTATGCTATGCATCCCGGTTGTAGCAAGATGTATAGGGATCTTAGAGAGCGATTTTGGTGGCGGGCTTGAAGAAAGAGGTGACAGAGTTTGTTGGGAAGTGTCCGACATGTCAAGAGTCAAGATCGAACATCGATTGCCGTCGGGTTTGCTTCACTGTGAAGATTCCTCGGTGGAAGTGGGAAAGGATAACCATGGATTTCGTCGGTGGATTACCGCTTCGCCAAGCAAGAAGGATTCGGTTTGGGTAGTGGTGGATCGTCGACTAAATCACTCACTTTATTCCGGTGAGGGTTGACCACTCACTTGAGTTTGGCAAAACGTATGTTTCGAGAGATAGTGAGGTTGCACGGTGTACGGTTTCGATAATCTCGGATAGGGATCCCGATTTACGTCAAGGTTCTCGAAAGCATTGCATCGGACTCGGGTACTCGTTTGGATTTCAAAGACGGCTTTTCACCCGCAATCGGCGGTCAATCGAGAAAGGTTATTCGGATCTTAGAGGATATCTTTGAGAGGTTGTGTTCGGATTTGAGAGGTAGTTGGGAAGAGTTTACGCCATTAGTGAGTTTGCCTACAATAACGATTATCAAGCGAGCATCAAGATGGCACCGTATGAGGCGTTATATGGTAGGAAGTGTCGCTCACCTACGTGTTGGACGGAGTTAGGTGAACGTCAGTTGTTGGGACCAGAGTTAGTTGCTTTGAGGCCAAGATAAGGTTAAGTTGATTCAGGCTCGATTGAAGGAAGCTTGGACCGCGAAAGTCTTATGCGATCTTAAGCGGAGAGATATAGAGTTTCTTGTGGGGATCGAGTTTTCTGAAGGTCTCGCCTTGGAAGAAGGTATTGAGATTCGGAAGGAAAGGCAAGCTAAGTCCGAGGTTTATTGGGCCGTATAAGGTTTTGAGACGAGTGGGACCAGTGGCGTATCAACTAGAATTGCCAGCAGAGCTTAGTCAGATTCACGACGTATTTCACGTTTCGATGCTTCGACGTTATCGTTTGGATCCGTCGCATGTGGTAGCAGTGGAAGAGATCGAGGTAAATCCAGATTTGACTTTGGAAGAAGAACCTATGCAGATTCTTGATCGGGATGTGAAGGTTCTGCGTAGAAAGTCTGTGCCTTTGGTTAAGGTTCTTTGGCGGAATCATGGCGTGGAAGAAGCCACGTGGGAACCCGAGGATATGATGAGGCAGCAATACCCTCAACTCTTTTGATCAGGTAATTTCGAGGTCGAAATTATTTTAAGGGGGGTAGAACTGTAATATCCCGGGTTAGGGGCTATTTTGTTGTTGCATGTTATTGCAGGTGTTGGTGTGCTATGTTGCTATTTCTGTGTCTTAGGGGCTTAGTTGTAGGCTAGGAGTATGCCTGAGGGAATGGGGAAAATTTAGTTTTTGAGCCTTAGGTGTAGGGAGCTGTTGGAGCTGAGGGATATGTATTTTATTTAGTAGTTGTTACACAAGTGATGAGGTTGGCAAAGTGGCAAGGCATGTGCCACTTGGAGCTGAGTGTGGCGTCATCTACAAGGGGGAGAGATCCTGAGTTCAAGTCGCAGAGATCCCCTATTTTGTCACTCATTTTGGACGGCATGGAGGAAGAGGTAGAAGGCAATTCGAATTCTTCCTTGGACTTGGTCTACACATTCAAATGGAGGGTGGAGAGGAAGTTTAGGAGGAAGACTTGGTCAAGCAAGTTTGAAGGAGTGGTGGTGAGTGAATGGGGAGACTTGGCGAATTTTTAGGAGGAGTTTGGGGAGTGACGGCTTGGTGTGAGAAGTGACTATGCCGAAAATGCTTTTGGCATTTCTAGTGTTTTTCTTTCATTTTCGGTCTTGGTATGTCTAGCTAAAATTCTCCTTTTGGTCAAGTTGTTAGCCGAATGTCGAGAGTTTCTTCTTTGTTACCAATATTCAAGTAAGTCTTCCATTTCTCCTTGAAACCGAAAGTGTAAGCAACATACACCTTAGCCAAAACTTGCCTTTGTTTCTCTTAATTCCAATATAGCCGAATGCTCTCTTCTCTCCCTCTCATAATTTCTTTATTTTCATAAGAGCCAAACTTACCATTTCCTTCTCAATCGAATTCTCCATTCATCTTCTCCATTCTTTTTGTGTCTGAACTTACCTTGTCCCTAAAACCGAAATCTTCATTCATCTATTCCATTTCTTTTCTCCAAAACCGAAAAGCACCTATCTCTCTCTTCCATTTTCTTCTCTTCTCAAGACCTTGGCCGATTCTCTTTTCTTTTGGACACAAAATTCTTTTGCTTATTCTAGCCGAATCTCTTTTCTCTTCTATTAGTCTTTAACTTAGCCGAATATCTCCCTTCTCCCGGTGGTTGTGTAGGCGAATCTTGGTTGGTGTTGGGTAAGTGCTAGGCCGAATGGCCATTTCTTCCCTCTCTTATGATTTATCGGTTTTGTTTGGGTTAATAGCCGATTTTGGGCATATGTTGAAAGGAGTTAACCTCTTATGTTGGAATCGAATTCATGATAGGGCCTTCGGATTTTGGAAGTAATCAAGAGGAGTCTTCCTTCTTTGTAAACCGATTAGTAAGTAGAGGGTAAGTGATCCGTATATTATTGTTAGTTCAATCTTTTGATTTCGATTAAGTCAAAGGTGATTGGAGATTAACTATTTGTTTCATTAGGGTGCCGATTGTTAAAGGAGAATCATCGTTGATTCGAGATTTGGTAGGAAACCAAATCAAGTACAAAGGTAAGGGTTGATAATGACTCCTGTTGGCTTAAAAGTCCTTGGCCGAATGGTCTTAAGTATCTAACCCCTATGTTTGGCCGATTCTAGGAGCAAGGAGTTTAAAGATTGTAGATCTTTTCTTTGGGATTAGGGCCCTCGTTATTCCAGGTGTGTAAACTAACACACTTCTGTTTAGTAATATGATTAATAACCTAATTACTCATTAAAGTGAAACAATATGATTGATGGATTTGGTACCCGATGGGGTATAAGCACGGATACGGGTAAGTCCGTTTCATTACGAGATCTGTAGTGATATATGTGATAACATGTTTTATGATGTAAATACCATGAGATGTCATTTGAGCATGTTAGCATGATTGCATGTTTTATATCATTTGCATTAGTATGACATGTGTGGGTGATATGAGAGGAGGGGGAATATGATATCCGTGTCTTTGGGACACTGTGTCTTTGGGACACCAGAGGTTTGGCACCTCCAGTGGTTTGGTACCACAGTTGATTTTGTGACTTCGGTCACCAGTGATTTGGTATCACATTTGTGTCTTTGGGACACCAGAGGTTTGGCACCTCATAGCGTCTCGTCCCAGTGGCTTAGCACCACAAAGGGGTTGGCCCCACGATTGATTATACGGGATTGACGCCCGGTGATTTGGTATCACACGATGGGTTGGCCCCATCATCCAGATTTGTGATCATGGTCACCAAAGTGATTTGGTATCACACTGTGTCTTTGGGACACCAGAGGTTTGGCACCTCATTGCGACTCGTCCCTGTGGTTAACACCACCGTGGGTTGGCCCCACTTTGAGATATGGGATCGTCTGCTAGTGATTTGGTATCACACGATGGGTTGGCCCCATCATCGGATTATTCGTGACTTTGGGTCACCAAAGGTTTGGCACCACACTTATGGATATCGTGACTTTGGGTCACCGTGGTTTGGCACCACCAACTGGTTTGGTACCACACGGGGTAGAAAAGGCGATATGGATGGTTAGGATCGGGTTGCATTAATCATGTTGCTATGTATGATGTGTGTTAGCATGTTGTTTTATCGGAGCGGGATTTATGCACTCGAGTCATTCGACTCACCCTCTCCTTTGACATTTCAGGTGACACTTAGACGCGCGGACATGGAGCCGGATGGACTCGGGGTGCTCATGCCACGCTTAATAAAGTTTTACTCGGACTTTATAATTTGGGTACTTTAGCTTGCTTTTTATTATTTGGGTTTTGTTTTGGATTGTAAAAGGCCTTTAAATTATGTTTTATGATTTTTATGCTTTAAATAGACTTTAATATGCCTTAACAAAATAAGTGGGTTGGAATTTTACTAAAATTTGGAAAGACAATGATTTAAAAACTATAACGCAAAGTGTTTTAAACTATACCATCGAGTATCTCACCATGACTTGCATTAGAAACTCAAACGATTTCCAAATCAAAACTCGATTTTCTACCAAGTTAAAATGTCTTAAGTAACACTAAGAAACTATTTGAATAATAAAATGGAATAAACTCGTTTTAACTACATCTTTTGGTTAAGCTTTCAAAATTTTTGGGTTTTCTAAATACACCACCGATTTCAAACAAGCCTACTCAAATTTTCTTCAAATACACTATATAGTGAAGTGTTTACATCCTCGCTTTTAAACGAAAAACCTAAACCTCTCAAGTACGTTTTCCAGTAACATACCGTCTGGTCGTGGTGTATTGACCGGGTTTGGGGTGTTACAATTGTGGTATCGAGCCAAGTTCAAAAGCTTCTACTTGTGGGCCCAAGGCCCAAAACATTTTAAAAGTTTGTTTGATAGTCTTTGTTTTTAAATATATGGTTTGTAAGGCATGGCACCGAGTCTCCACATTCGCCTGGTAAGTACCCTTACTATTGCTTGTGATTTGTTGGATGTGATGTGATTTGATGATTAGCAATAGTACATTACTTTAGAGGTTGAAACCGATAGGATTACTCGTGAACTCGCGAGAACAAACCTCCTTAAATATTCATAAGATTTGCTTTAAAGCAGTTGGAATAAATCATCGATGCATAAAACTCTTTAATCGATACGTAGAGATTTTAGTCATGAGCACTCGAGGCGGACGTGGTCGTAATACTCGTGGTAGAGGTAGGGTAGGATGACGGTTTCGAACCCGTAGGATCCGGTCGAAGTCGTCGAAAATGAGATACCGGTTCCGCCACCACCGGAGGTGGTGAGTTCCAAGATCGATCGAGACGACGCAGCGTCACAGCGATCTTTGCGAGTGTTGGAAAGAGTAGCTGGAGTAGGTGGTGGTGCGGGAGTTAGGAAATCGTGCTGGCGACTTCGGGCAAATGGGGCCGAATTCTTTCGAGGTGTATCTGGTGTTGCTCCTAGCACTGCTGAGTATTGGCTGGAGGCAACTGAGCGGATCATGGATGATCTGGACTTAACTGCTGAAGAGAAGCTGAAGGGCATCGTATCGCTTCTCCGGGATGAGTCATATCAATGGTGGCTCACGGTTCGGGACAGTGTGGCAGCAGAGGATCTGACATGGGATTATTTCAGGGCTGCGTATCAAAAGAAGTACATTGGGGCTAGTTATATTGACTCCCAAATGTGAAGGCATTTACGAGGCTTGTTCGGGGAGTAAGTCTGCTTTCGAGTACGCAGGTGAGTTCTTGAAGTGAGTAGGTATGCCGTGGTATTGTAGCCACCAGAACATGAGAGGTGTGTTCGTTTCGAGGATGGTCTCATGAGATGAGTTGAGATCGCTGATTGCTCCTCGCCAGAGCGCGAGTTTCTTTGTCTTAGTTTAAAAGGCTAAGGTAGCCAGGGTGTTAAAGAGTCGGTGAGGCGCAGCATGGACGTAAATAGGCATAAGAGGAGCTTTGGGTCTTACGGATCGTCGGGTAATCCACGAGAAAGGGCTAGACCGAGTGGGTCAAATCACCGAGTAGGTTTGTTGCTTTGCTAGCGAGACCGCCGCAGCGTAACCACGATGTGGGAAATCCCATTAGGGTGGTTGTTGGACGGAGGAAAAGGTTGTTTTGAGTGTGGTTCTCTGGATCATCGCGTGAGGGACTGTCCGCGTAGGTTGGCTAGGATTCAGTCTGAGAGTCAGGGCCGTGATCAGTTCAGGAGTAGTGGACCGCCACCGCAGAGTGGCCGTGGTAATGGCAGGGTGGTAATGGTTCGCCGTCGGCCGTGGAGCACCGGCGGAGGTGCGGGTAGTTCGATGCGGACGGCTGGATTAGTGTATGCGGCGATGCGCCGAGAGAGGGCGACGCACCGGACGTCATAATCGATGCGTTTCTGATTTTTGGTTTCCCTTTAACTGGCTTTGATTGATGTGGGTTCAACGCACTCTTATGTTGCCGTTAGTATAGTAGAGACCTTGGATTTAGACCCGAGATATCTTCTAGGCAGATGACTGTAATTAGCCCTCTAGGTCACTCAGTAGTGGTAGATAAGCTGTTTAGAGATGTACCCCTAGAACTCCAAGGGGTAGTGTTTGCTGCTGATCTGATGGAACTGCCGTTTGGGGAGTTCGATCTGATTCTTGGGATGAACTGGTTGGTCAAGTACCAGGCGAGGTTGGATTGCGCGCCCAAGCGCATGGTTCTTAAGACGGTTGAGGGAGATGAAGTGGCTATGATAGGTAATAGGAGAGATTACTTATCAAATGTGGTATCTGCTCTGAAGGCAGAGAAGATGGTCAGGAAGGGTTGTGAGGCGTATGTGGTTCATGTGTATGCCTTGGAGGCTAAAGAGTCTGCTGTAGAGAAGGTCCGTACTGTTAAGGAATTTGCCGATGTGTTTCTGAGGAGCTTAGGGTTTGTCGCCAGATCGTGAGGTAGAGTTCGGGATAGATCTGTTGCCGGAATCGCGCGGTGTCTATTGCTCCATATAGGATGGCGCCAAAGGAATTGGTGGAGCTTAAGGCTCGAGATCCGGGGAGTTATTGGATCGGGGTTTTATTAGGCCAAGTGTTTCGCCGTAAGTGCGCGCCGGTACTTTTTGTTAAGAAGAAAGATGGTACGATGCGGATGTGTATAGACTACCGCCACATTGAATAAGTCGACGATTAAGAACAAGTATCCGTTGCCACGGATAGATGATTTGTTTGATCAGCTAAGGATGCTTGGCGGTATTTTGAAGATCGACTTGAGGTCTGGGTATCATCAGTTAAAGGTTAAGGAGGCTGATATCCATAAAACAGCGTTTCGGACTCGGTATGGGCACTACGAATTCCCGGTAATGCCGCTCGGGTTGACTAACGCATTGCGGCATTTATGGATATGATGAATAGGGTGTTTCAAAGCAAGATCCTGGATCGATTCGTTGTGGTTTTCATAGACGACATCTTAGTGTACTCAAGGACAGAAGAAGAGCATGATGCGCATTTGCGAGTGGTGCTGCAGATTTTGAGGGAAAAGCAGCTCTATGCTAAGTTCAGTAAATGCGAGTTCTGGCTTAGAGAAGTGACTTTCTTGGGGCATATAGTGTCACCGAGGGGATTCTTGTAGACCCTCGGAAGATTGAGGCGATTTTGGATTGGAGGCCGCCTAGGTCGGTGGGTCGAGATTCGGAGTTTTCTGGTTTGGCCGGATACTACCGAAGGTTTGTTGAGGTTTCGTTGATAGCGGCGCCCATGACCAAGTTGTTAAGGAAAGAAGTTCCGTTTGTTTGGGTGAAAAACAGCAGGAAAGCTTCGATAAGTTAAAGAAGATTTTGACCGAGGCTCGGTTTTGATTCAACTTTGAGGTGGTAAGGAATTCACAGCCTATTGTGATGCATCACATACGGGATTGGGATGTGTCTTGATGCAAGAAGGTAAGGTTGTGGCTTACGCTTCTCGACACCGAGGCCACATGAGGTCAACTATCCGACGCGACGATTTGGAGCTAGCGGTTGTAGTCTTCGCCTTAAAGATTTGGAGGCACTACTTGTGCAGAGAGAGATCGATAGTCTACACGGATCATAAGAGTCCAAGTATCTACCGACTCGGAAGGATTTGAATTTGAGGCGGCGCGAGATGGGTTGAGTTGCTGAAAGATTACGATCGTTCGATTGAGTATCATCCGGCAAGGCTAACGTGGTGGCGACGCGCGTTGAGCCGTAAGGTTTTTTCGGACTTAAGAGCGATGTTTGCCCATTTGAGCTTGTATGACGATGGGAGTATTCGCGCGAGTTGCGAGTTAAGCCTACTTGGGTTGAGCGGATCGAGAGAAACAGTTAGAGGATGAGATTCGAGTGCGCGAAGGTTACAAGTGCGAGGATGGTGGTTTGGAGGGTTCTGACTTGTCTAGTGATGAGGTTCTGTGTTTCCAAGGTAAGGCTTGTATGCCTAAAGATATTGAGTAGAGGCAGAAGATTCTTCAGGACGCACATAGCAGTCCTTATGCTATGCATCCTGGTTGTAGCAAGATGTATAGGGATCTTAGAGAGCAGTTTTGGTGGCCGGGCTTGAAGAAAGAGGTGACAGAGTTTGTTGGGAAGTGTCTGACATGTCAGCAGGTCAAGGCTGAACATCAGTTGCCGTCGGGTTTGCTTCAGCCTGTGAAGATTCCTCAGTGGAAGTGGGAAAGGATAACCATGGATTTCGTCAGTGGATTACCGCTTACGCCAAGCAAGAAGGATTCAGTTTGGGTAGTGGTGGATCGTCTGACTAAATCAGCTCACTTTATTCCGGTGAGGGTTGACTACTCACTTCAGAAGTTGGCAAAACTGTATGTTTCAGAGATAGTGAGGTTGCACGGTGTACCAGTTTCGATAATCTCGGATAGGGATCCCAGATTTACGTCAAGGTTCTGGAAAGCATTGCATCAGACTCTGGGTACTCGTTTGGATTTCAGCACGGCTTTTCACCCGCAGTCTGACGGTCAATCAGAAAGGGTTATTCAGATCTTAGAGGATATGCTGAGAGGTTGTGTTCTGGATTTCAGAGGTAGTTGGGAAGAGTTTCTGCCATTAGCTGAGTTTGCCTATAATAACAGTTATCAAGCGAGCATCAAGATGGCACCGTATGAGGCGTTATATGGTAGGAAGTGTCGCTCACCTACGTGTTGGACGGAGTTAGGTGAACGTCAGTTGTTGGGACCAGAGTTAGTTCTTTGAGGCCAAGATAAGGTTAAGTTGATTCAGGCTCGATTGAAGGAAGCTTCGGACCGGCAGAAGTCTTATGCTGATCTTAAGCGGAGAGATATAGAGTTTGCTGTGGGGGATCGAGTTTTCCTGAAGGTCTCGCCTTGGAAGAAGGTGTTGAGATTCGGAAGGAAAGGCAAGCTAAGTCCGAGGTTTATTGGGCCGTATAAGGTTTTGAGACGAGTGGGGACCAGGTGGCGTATCAATCGGAATTGCCAGCAGAGCTTAGTCGATTCACGACGTATTTCACGTTTGATGCTTCGACGTTATCGTTCGGAACCGTCGTCGCATGTGGTAGCGATGGAAGAGATCGAGGTAAATCCAGATTTGACTTTGGAAGAAGAACCTATGCAGATTCTTGATCGGGATGTGAAGGTTCTGCGTAGAAAGTCTGTGCCTTTGGTTAAGGTTCTTTGGCGGAATCATGGCGTGGAAGAAGCCACGTGGGAACCCGAGATATGATGAGGCGACAATACCTCAACTCTTTTGATCGGGTAATTTGAGGTCGAAATTATTTTAAGGGGGTAGAGAACCGTAATATCCCGGGTTAGGGGCTATTTTGTTGTTGCATGTTATTGCGGTGTTGGTGTGCTATGTTGCTATTTACGTGTCTTAGGGGCTTAGTTGTAGGCTAGGAGTATGCCTGAGGAATGGGGAAAATTTAGTTTTGAGCCTTAGGTGTAGGGAGTTTGTTGGAGCCGAGGATATGTATTTTATTTAGTAGTTGTTACACAAGTGATGAGGTTGGCAAAGTGGCAAGGCATGTGCCACTTGGAGCCGAGTGTGGCGTCATCTACAAGGGGAGAGATCCTGAGTTCAAGTCACAGAGATCCCCTATTTTGTCACTCATTTTGGACGGCATGGAGGAAGAGGTAGAAGGCAATTCGAATTCTTCCTTGGACTTGGTCTACATATTCAAATGGAGGGTGGAGAGGAAGTTTAGGAGGAAGACTTGGTCAAGCAAGTTTGAAGGAGTGGTGGTGAGTGAATGGGAGACTTGGCCGAATTTTTAGGAGGAGTTTGGGGGTGACGGCTTGGTGTGAGAAGTGACTATGCCGAAAATGCTTTTGGCATTTCTAGTGTTTTTCTTTCATTTTCGGTCTTGGTATGTCTAGCTAAAATTCTCCCTTTGGTCAAGTTGTTAGCCGAATGTCGAGAGTTTCTTCTTTGTTACCAATATTCAAGTAAGTCTTCCATTTCTCCCTTGAAACCGAAAGTGTAAGCAACATACACCTTAGCCGAAACTTGCCTTTGTTTCTCTTAATTCCAATATAGCCAAATGCTCTCTTCTCTCCCTCTCATAATTTCTTTATTTTCATAAGAGCCAAAACTTACCATTTCCTTCTCAATCGAATTCTCCATTCATCTTCTCCATTCTTTTGTGTGTGAACTTACCTTGTCCCTAAAACCAAAATCTTCATTCATCTATTCCATTTCTTTTTCTCCAAAACCGAAAAGCACCTATCTCTCTCTTCCATTTTCTTCTCTTCTCAAGACCTTGGCCGATTCTCTTTTTCTTTTGGACACAAAATTCTTTTGCTTATTCTAGCCGAATCTCTTTTCTCTTCTATTAGTCTTTAACTTAGCCGAATATCTCCCTTCTCCCGGTGGTTGTGTAGGCCGAATCATCGGTTGGTGTTGGGTAAGTGCTAGGCCGAATGGCCATTTCTTCCCTCTCTTATGATTTATCGGTTTTGGTTGGGTTAATAGCCGATTTTGGGCATATGTTGAAAGGAGTTAACCTCTTATGTTGGAATCAAATTCATGATAGGGCCTTCGGATTTTGGAAGTAATCAAGAGGAGTCTTCCTTCTTTGTAAACCTATTAGTAAGTAGAGGGTAAGTGATCGGTATATTATTGTTAGTTCAATCTTTTGATTTCGATTAAGTCAAAGGTGATTGGAGATTAACTATTTGTTTCATTAGGGTGCCGATTGTTAAAGAGAGAATCATCGTTGATTCGAGATTTGGTAGGAAACCAAATCAAGTACAAAGGTAAGGGTTGATAATGACTCCTGTTGGCTTAAAAGTCCTTGGCCGAATGGTCTTAAGTATCTAACCCCTATGTTTGGCCGATTCTAGGAGCAAGGAGTTTAAAGATTGTAGATCTTTTCTTTGGGATTAGGGCCCTCGTTATTCCGGTGTGTAAACTAACACACTTCATTTAGTAATATGATTAATAACCTAATTACTCATTAAAGTGAAACAATATGATTGATGGATTTGGTACCCGATGGGGTATAAGCACGGATACGGGTAAGTCCGTTTCATTACGAGATCTGTAGTGATATATGTGATAACATGTTTTATGATGTAAATACCATGAGATGTCATTTGAGCATGTTAGCATGATTGCATGTTTTATATCATTTGCATTAGTATGACATGTGTGGGTGATATGAGAGGAGGGGGAATATGATATCCGTGTCTTTGGGACACTTTGTGTCTTTGGGACACCAGGGTTTGGCACCTCCAGTGGTTTTGGTACCACAGATTGATTTTGTGACTTCGTCACGGTGATTTGGTATCACATTTGTGTCTTTGGGACACGAGGTTTGGCACCTCATAGCGTCTCGCCCCGTGGCTTAGCACCACGATGGGTTGGCCCCACGCTTGATTATACTGGGATTGACGCCAAAGGTGATTTGGTATCACACGATGGGTTGGCCCCATCATCGGATTTGTGGATCGCGGTCACCAAAGATTTGGTATCACACTGTGTCTTTGGGACACCGAGGTTTGGCACCTCATTGCGACTCGTCCCCGTGGTTAACACCACCGTGGGTTGGCCCCACTTTGAGATATGGGATCGTCTGCTAGTGATTTGGTATCACGCGATGGGTTGGCCCCATCATCGGATTATTCGTGACTTTGGGTCACCAGTGGTTTGGCACCACACTTATGGATATCGTGACTTTGGGTCACGGTGGTTTGGCACCACCGGTGGTTTGGTACCACACGGGGTAGAAAAGGCGATATGGATGGTTAGGATCGGGTTGCATTAATCATGTTGCTATGTATGATGTGTGTTAGCATGTTGTTTTATCGGGAGCGGGATTTATGCACTGAGTCATTCGACTCACCCTCTCCTTTGACATTTCAGGTGACACTTAGACGCGGACATGGAGCCGGGATGGACTCGGGGTGCTCATGCCACGCTTAATAAAGTTTTACTCGAGACTTTATAATTTGGGTACTTTAGCTTGCTTTTTATTATTTGGGTTTTGTTTTGGATTGTAAAAGGCCTTTAAATTATGTTTTATGATGTTTATGCTTTAAATAGACTTTAATATGCCTTAACAAAATAAGTGGGTTGGAATTTTACTAAAATTTGGAAAGACAATGATTTAAAAACTATAACGCATAAAGTGTTTTAAACTATACCATCGGGTATCTCACCATGACTTGCATTAGAAACTCAAACGATTTCCAAATCAAAACTCGATTTTCTACCAAGTTAAAATGTCTTAAGTAACACTAAGAAACTATTTGAATAATAAAATGGAATAAACTCGTTTTAACTACATCTTTTGGTTAAGCTTTCAAAATTTTTGGGTTTTCTAAATACACCACCTGATTTCAAACAAGCCTACTCAAATTTTCTTCAAATACACTATATAGTGAAGTGTTTACATCCTGCTTTTAATCGAAAAACCAAAACCTCTCAAGTACGTTTTCCCCGTAACATACCAGATTCGGTCGTGGTGTATTGACCGGGTTTGGGGTGTTACACCCGTGCAAGATTAGACACGCCCGTGCATAGACACACACGAACATGTCCCCAGACCGTGACTAAAAACCCAAGCATTCTGCCAATTTACCCACGGCCAAGGCATGCCCGTGCTTACCAACTGTGGTGTATAAACATGGCCTCAAAGCCTAATCACACACCCGTGTTCGACACCCGTGGTCGACACTGACTAATTTCACACGGTCTTGACACGCCCGTGGCCATAACCCGTGTGCAAAAAACTTAGCATTATGACTTAATCCACACGGCCTATACACACGCCCGTGTATCCCGGCCGTGGGGCGAATTAAATCCCAAGTGCAAAGTGCAGACTTTACACGGCCTGGTCACACACCCATGTACTGGTCGTGCCTCCCACATGGTCTAGACACACGCCCGTGTGTCTACCCATGTGGACAATTATTAGGCTATCTACCAAGCCCTTTTTCACTCTACATAGCATACATTCATATGCTATTTCAAATCATTCTCAAATCTTCAATCAAAACACATGAATTAACACATTTGATTCATAACAGTGAAATCTTCCTCCCACACATGGGGTAGAACTATATCTAATACAAATACAAACAACTTAAGCCATCATCTATGGCTATTCACAACCAATCTCTAAGTTCTCTTAGGCCAACACAATTGGCTACATCAATTAGAACTTAATCAACTCTAAAAGAATCACTATACATGCCATGACTCAAAAGGACTTGGAACACCATACCAAGCATTTATTCGATAGTGTGAAAACATCTCCTGCGGCCTCCAACCCGAGCTAGTCAAATTAACCTATAAGAGATGGGAAAAGAAAAGGAGTAAGCAATAATGCTTAGTAAGTTCATCTGCATAAACTGACAAATACTGATATTTATTGAATATAGATAACCACAAGGTATTATACTGGGTTTTCCAATTAACTCATGGTTGTTTACTCAACCACTCTTGAAGCTTACTCATTCTATCTCTCACCACGTTCTTACCATGCTACAAGCCAACTGCTCGTTTACTAGCGTACATTCTTGCACTGATTGTCATGTAATCACATACAACAACACATCGAGCATTTTCAATAAGCTACTCATACTACCAATCTCTCGGTGGTTTTGCACTTAGCCCACCATTAACTCTCTAATGAGGTGGTATCGCACAGAGCCCACCAATCATTTATACTTATGGTGTTTTCGCACTTAGCACACCAATCATTTATAAGCGATGGTATCGCACACAGCCTATCGATTACTAATTATCAGGTGGTAACGCACATAGCTCACCGTCATTTATCATTCATGGATAGCAATCCAAAAGTATATCTCTATTTCAACTATTCATCCGAGAACATCCTCACACACTTCTATTCTTACTTAACTTTCTACGATACTCGTTCGCATTCACACAATGCATCAATAAATCTATCTCATGCAACTAAGGTACATTAATTACACATAGTTCTCGTTGACTTCGTACCCCAATAGGGTCTTTCATAAATTAACATATCAATGCCATGTCCCCAACATGGTCTTATACGAGTTCTTACACGAGGCCATATTCCCAATATGGTCTTACACACGACCTTAACTGTCACCATATCATGCTATATACTTTTCCATTATTCTTAAATTCAATTCTCTTGACATCTAATCAAAAGCTATTTCATACATTCATAGAATAAATAAACATTCCATACAACATTGGAATATTAAGTTAACTCGTAATTAATTGCAATATTTGCACATGAACTTACCTCGATGTCAAAAGGGCCGATAGGGACTTTTCGCCCACATTTCTCTTTTCATCCGTTCTAGGTCCGAAAATCATTTTCTTTAATCTAGAACAATGGAATTTACTGATTTAATCACTTATAATTCATAATTCACCATAAACTACACTTTTGGCAAAAAGACTATTTTGCCCCTACACTTTGGCAAAATTATGATTTTGCCCCTAGGCTCGTAAATAAATTTTCATCACATTTTCTTGTTAAACAAGCCTAGCTGAATATTTAATCCTCTTACAACTATCCACAATTCCAACTATTTCATGCCTTAATGAACAATTTACAACTTTTGCATTTTAGCCCAAATTAGGTGTTTTCATAACAACACCTTTCACAAAAGTTGTTTATCAACATCCTAACATCCATTTTCTTCCATAAAAACTCATCAAACGACATAAACTCTATCATGGTAAGTCCCTAGACTTTCAACCATGTTGCAAATTAGTCCCCTCATTAGCTAGATTAAGCTTTGGGGACTCCAAAAGTATAATTTTTATCAAGAAAAGTCATCAAAATCACTTACTAATAAGGGAGATAGCTTGGCTGAAATTTCAAACCCCCAAAGCTCCATTTCTTCTTCAATTTTTGGTGCAGAGAAGATAGGTGAATAGTGAAAGATGATAACATCTTTTACTCATCTTATTTTATTCATTTTATCACCTAATTCCCACCTATTTTGACCAAAAATTAAATGCTCTTGTCCCCCTATGTCACATGGCCGGCCAACTCACTTAAACAAGGCCAAATTGCACATTTGGGACCTCCAAATAATAATCCATAGCTATTTGGTACCTCTAGCAAATAAAATAGAACTTGCGCACTTTATGCGATTTAGTCTTTTTTAGCGATTAAACATGAAATCGCTAAAATTAAAGCACCAAAATTTCCATGCATCCTTATAAACATGTTATAACACATAACATAACATGAAAATAATTTTCTCTAACCTCGAATTAGTGATTTTGAGATCACTGTTTCGACTAGCCCCTAAATCGGGCTGTTACAATTCTCCCCCCTTAGGGATTTTCGTCCCCGAAAGTCTTATCAGAAGGAGTTACTACCAACATTCTTATAACGTTTCCATCAACTCTTCAAAATCACAAATCCACTTATACTTAAGTTTCTCTTGTCACGACCCTTAAGCTGTGATGCACAAGGTTGTAGCTTATCTTGAGACCTAGGTTATTCTTCCTCTAGTGTATATACTCAGTAATCCACCAATTTGGAACTCTATACGTGTCCAAATGATCGTCCAGATCTTTAATGGTTGATTTACTACTATTCAAAAGACATTTCCCCTCCTTGGAAATTTTGTCAAACCAAATTTTGATATTTATAAGGTTTTATCTCACTTTCTCATTAAAGCATTCACCGGCTGTAGTAGTCTTAACTTGTACGTTTTGAAAACTCAGCTTTTAGTGGTTAACTACTTCTGACCATAGACTCAATCATATTGTGAAATGTACTCTATTGTCAAAACCTTTATGCACATAATTGCATTTTCTCATTCTTGCATTAGTAGATATGCTACTACTACATCTCATACCAAAACTTCCACATAAGTTTTGGATTCATCATCATTCAAATTCTATTTCGAGAAATCATCAACAACGGAAAACTTATACAATCTGTATTTATCATCTCAAATAAACTCTTTCGGAGCTCATTTAAAATACCATTTACTATATCTCTTCTGAACCCTTTTTGTTCTGAAAAGAAAACTCGCTTAAGTCGTTAACCTTGCTGAAATTAAGATGTTATCAACTAGGGTCAACCGAGTAACTAACTCGCATTGCTTAACATTGATCTTTTCATAACATCTAACACATTACACAGGTACAAAGGTGATTGCCTCTAAATCACTAATCTGGTAACTCTTTTTCTCGATTCAGACTGAACTCAGTACTAGAACTTTCAAATAAATAGTTCTTTCACTAGCTTTCAACTCAACCATCACGGTTTGAACATTTTGATGAGCATACCCTTGTATCATGCTCCCTACTCACATACACACAGTATTTTACTCTCTTTATTGATTCATGCGTGAATATATTCAGAACTTGAATCATATCTTAATACATTATCTACTCTGTTCTCCACACTGAGAACATATTTCTAGTACACTCTCATTAGAGTTTCTCTTGCTGTGCTAATCTAAAACCTTTACTAACATCATACCTCACGATAGTAGGGACGTCTCGATCGAATTCATTAACTCTATTCGGTTTACCCGAAAACCCATCACACAACGTGAAACTTGTGATTTCACCACTTATACACAAATCATCACCAACTTCCTCTTCAAGGTACCCAATTAAGGTTACGAGGAGATAGAGGAATGTCGATTTCAATTAACTAAATCGATAACCGTTTAGTCTACTATTTTCGTCGGTTAACATTCTCACACAATCACAATTTCATGAAAAGAACGACTACATCATTCCTGATGGGAAATAGATGTTTACACAAGATACTCAAGGAGATTTTTATAATCCCTTCATAACATCAACTAACCATGCACAAACTACAGGCTTTGAGCCAACTTATTCAAACTTGCCATTTATTTAGTACATGACGTGCCATACATCGTACTCATTTATTCTTGACTCGTTCACGAGTGCTTGTGTTCACTTATTTACACGGCTTTAGTACAATTTTCATTTCTTCCTTTAGACTCATCTATTTATCCCATTGATCACTAGGGATAATCAAAGAAGCACATTCATTTTCATTTATGTAGGCACGAAACCAATGCCACACTCCCGAGGTGGTCTTATATGGAGTCACCTCTAAAGGCCAATGCCGTATCCCGGATAAGGTCTTATATGGACTTCCACATCATGTATCGATGCCATATTCCAAATATGGCCTTATACGATTCTCATATCCATTACCGAAACCATATTCTGGATGTGGTCTCATACATAATCATAACTTGGTGCCGAGGCCATGCCTCGAACATGGTCTTATACGGGACCTTCTCTATTTCATATCTCAATAATAGTCCTTTCATTATAGTCCCCTAGGACTTCATCCTCATGTTCAAAAATAATTACTCTATATAGTAGAGTATCATGTATCAGCGTGATACAAAGCATTCTCAACTATGCTAATATAAATTTTTGCATTAATCAGATGCAAACTTATTCAACTTGACTCTCATAACATCTCATCATGAATTTTAGCAGTGGTAAGTGGGTGAAGTCGTAGAGCCCCTAACTTGATTCTCGTGACTACATACATGTGATTTATCATTCGTCATCAATGAAATATCATCATAGTCATACAACTCACTCCAAGTGAGTTTTCACATCTTTCATGCCACAATTGTTTCTATCTCTCATACTTTTGAACAGTGACTTTACTTACTCAAGTTCCACATTAATATCTACTTGAGTATTCAACATTTGATTCTACTTCCTCTTACTATTTCTTATCAATTTAGAGAATGTCTTACGGGTTTTGAGTACATCATTTACTTGATTGCCATAGTCCAACTATGGTCTTATTCGTATCACAACATCATAGCTCAGCTATTACTTTACATGTCATCACGATGCCATAGCTCGCTATGGTCTTACATAAAATCTCATATCAATACCAATGCCATATCTCAGATACAATCTTACACGAAATCTTATATCGATATCGACGCCATATTCTAGATATGGTCTTACACGATCTCATACCGAAGCCATGTCCCAGACGTGGTCTCACACGGGATTACTATTCGATGCCGACGCCATATCCCAGATATGGTCTTACACGGGATCGTGTATCATTGCTAATTCCATGTCCCAGACATGGTCTTATATGAGATCTCATGTATTGCCATGGTCCTACCATGGTCTTATTCATCGTTTTATCATAGAACGACCGTACTCATCTCCTGCTGTAACACCCCAAACCCGGTCAATACGCCACGACCGAATCTGGTATGTCACTAAGGAAAATATTTTTGAAAGAATCGAATTAACAATTAAATTTTTGTGAAAAACTCTTTGAAATTTTTTATTTGTCGAAAATAAGTTAAAACTGAGATTTACTTTGAATTACATAAAACTTTAAAATAAGTGAATAAATCATAGATAAGAAAACATTTATATCTTTTTAAGAAAATTTGAAATATCACTTTGAAAATCCATTTGCAATTGAGTATAGAAACTTGAATTTTGGAAATCACTTAATTTGTTGAAAACACTTAACTTGTAATTTTTTTTCTATCAAACTATTCATATTACCCGATGGTAAGATTTTTAAAACCATTGCGAGTTTTTAGTTTAGAAAACTTTGAGCTCAATTATTAGATTAACCAAGTGACATGCTTAAACATGTTTAGAATAAATCTCAAAGCATATAAATAATCCAAAACCATAATTAAAGAGGCCTTATTACAAATCCATAAAATATGAAAACCCAAAATTAAAATATGGTACCCAAATGGAAGTTCGTGTAAAACCAAACTTTATTGCATGGCCTCCTCGAGTTCATCCGACTCCATAACCGCAATCTCACGAATCACCTGAAAAGATAAGGGAGAAGGTGAGTCACCAAGACTCAGTGCATATTCCCTCTCCCGGGTAAATACCACATACTTACACAAATTATAACAAAGCAACATATATGTATAATGCACCCAACCTAGCCATCCATAACTCCTTTTCTACCCCGTGTGGTACCAAACCACTGGTGGTGCCAAACCACTGGTGTCCAAAGACACAAATGTGATACCAAATCACTGGTGACCGTAGTCACGAATAATCCATCTGTGGGGCCAACCCACGTGTGATACCAAATCACCGCGCATTTATCCCATATCTCAAAAGTGGGGCCAACCCACGGTGGAATTAACCACGGGGACAAGTCGCTATGAGGTGCCAAACCTCGGTGTCCAAGACACGAATGTGATACCAAATCACCGGTGGTGCCAAACCACGGTGTCCAAGACACGAATCATCAAGTTGTGGGGCCAACCCACGTGTGATACCAAATCACCGCGCATTTATCCCATATCTCAAAAGTGGGGCCAACCCACGGTGGAATTAACCACGGGGACAAGTCGCTATGAGGTGCCAAACCTCCGTGTCCGAAGACACGAATGTGATACCAAATCACCGGTGGTGCCAAACCACCGGTGGTGCCAAACCACCGGTGTCCAAGACACGAATCATCAATCTTCCCCCTCACTCATATTGCCCATACCAATGCAATAGATAGACAAATCACGTCAATAAACTTTGATATGTATCTCATAACGAATATATCATAAATCGTAGATCATAATTTCAATCCACATGTATTAACAACATATTGAAACGGACTTACCCGAATCCTCATTCATACCATCATGGTATCATATCCAGATCTCATCGATTTACCCACTTTCATAATATGATTAGTTATAACACACAAATATACATATATAAACCAAGTTATAAAGTGTGTAAGATACACACCTTTCACCAACGCAATACTAAAATCCAAAGATCCGCTCAACCGGACTAGATCACCTTGCCCCTACATTCGGCCAATACTTAAATCATTACTATAGACTATTCGGCCAACCACAATCCTTATCCACCATAGCCTTTGGCTTTACATCCATTAAAGAATAATGAATCGACAAGATTTCTTACCACTTGACTTACCAACCTTTGATCGCTAGAGAAAACTTAGATCGATTACTTCCGAAGTCCCAAAAAGCCTAAATGAATAATCGATTCCTATAATGGTTAGAACCTTGCTAACAATGCCCAAAGATTCGGCTTTTGTCCACAAGAAAATGACTTAGAAAAGAGAAAAGAAATAATAATAAAATCGGCCATGAACACTTACCTATTACCAAAACCGATTGAAGAAATCAAATGAAGTCCTACCCTTGAATATTCAGCCAAAAATAAATCAAAAGAATATGAGAGTTTCGGCTATAAAAAGAGAAGAAGAAATAAAATGTAAATGGGTGTTTTAACTTTGAGTAAATTAAAAAGAAATGGGATTTGAGATGAAGAATGATTCGGTCAAGAGAGTGTAAAGGAAAATGTGATTTGAATAATATTGAAAGAAAGAAAAAGAGAGAGATGTGGGAGAGATTCGCCAAACACTTCTTTGCCAAAAGAAAGTGCACAAAAATGCACAAAGATAGATTGTAGTTTCGGTTTCAAAAGAGCAAATGAAAGAAAGGAAAATGGTATGATTTGATTCAACAAAATGAGGCTAAAATCAAAAGCAAAATGCACCAAAATGCACAAGACACATTCGGCCAAGGAGGAAAAGTTTTGGAGAGGAAAAAAACAATTGCAAAAAGATGTTCAAATGACAAAAATTGGCCAACTATCCCCCCAAGCTACCTATCACATTCGGCCACCCCTTAGACACCCATGCCGTCCACATACATCCACTAAAGGCCTAGGAATACCTTCCAAAACATCATCCTAAAACCAAGCCTTATGTCTCCCCAACCTTCCATAACCTTAAGATTCTTATCCCCAATTTCAAGCTTTCCTTAAACAAAAATTCAACTTGCCAAAAGATGAAAGTCCAACCTATCATAAACAATGGTTGACCGTCCATAAATGCTAGGATTCAAAAATAAGCCTTCAAAATGCTAAACATGCTACTCGAACCTCTAACCTCAAGCAACCTTTCAAGCTCCTTAACCATCTTGCCACTTACTCCTCTTGTGCTTTAATTAACACTTAAATTAACTTAAGTGCTAAGCTCACTTAATCCACTTCATTAAATAAACCATACTAAAAATTATTCTAGCTTCCTTAATAAAATCAAGCCTTCACAAGACTATGCTAACACACAAAATTCATACCCGAGCCAACACAAATAATACTCAAATTTTGGGATGTTACACCTGCATTCTACTTAGTCATACTTCTCAATCCAACTCTCACACCATAATACGTGTGGTTTCATACAGAGCCACGAAATAAAACATTATACATTCTCTACTTTAGCAGTCACACGTGGGACTTAACCATGTGGACATATTTATCAAAATAATAGCATCATAATTCTCAGATGCTTACTTACTCTTACTGCTTCTCACATACATCATGGTACTTACTAGTCTCACGTTTATAAGGTAAACAAGGTACCTGTAACACTTGATCACATAGATCAGTATACTTTACTATAATAAGCATAATCTCAACATCATCATTCATAACATGAATAACACTTCTTAGTCAGCTTTATTTAGCATGACGTGATATCAACTTTACTAAATTAACTTCTTGTTATCTCATTTAAGTTTTACTCTTTTGCTCGATGAATTACTATGAATAACCGAGGATACTGAATATCATCTCACATATATCTCGATGCCAAAGCCATATCTCAGATATGGTCTTACATGGAATCTCCTCTAGGTACCGATGCCATGTCCCGAACATGGTCTTATGAGGAATTACTTCTTTGTGCTATTGCCATATCCCGGATATGGTCTTACATTAGCTCTTGTCTCAATGCCAAAGCCATGTTCCAAACATGGTCTTATACTAGCATTCATAATGGGGCCGATGCCATGTCCCAGACATGGTCTTACACTGACCCTCATAATATGGCCGATGCCATGTCCCAGACATGGTCTTACACTGACCCTCATAATGTGGCCGATGCCATGTCCCAGACATGGTCTTACACTGACCCTCATAATGTGGCCGATGCCATGTCCCAGACATGGTCTTACACTGACCCTCATAATGTGGTAGATGCCATGTCCCAGACATGGTCTTACACTGACCCTCATAATGTGGCCGATGCCATGTCCCAGACATGGTTTTATACGGACTTTCTTGTCTTATGTGGCAGATTGAGTATCCTAAGTAATTCATTTTCAATCGGGGCTTTCATATACATGCTCTTAATAACTTCTTTGTTTAATAAACCATTAAACATTTTCATGGGATTGACGTGCATATAACATCACAAGCAATTCAATGAAATATTAATGAAGCTTGAAAATCATACAAACTTACTGAAATTAGCTCGGTTGGGAACCATCACTGTCTTAACAAAACAATTTCGTTAGAGCCGGGAGACATCACACTATCACTTCCACTTATGGCATGTATAGCTAGACTCTTACTCTCGCTAGGTTGGTCCTAGAACCGACTAAACCATAGCTCTGATACCACTAAATGTAACACCCCGTACTCGGGTTCTACACGGGAAACCGGGCTCGAGGTGTTACCTAACTCAAACCACTTAATCGCCACTTAGGCTCAACGTAATTATTCTCTATAACCTCATTTTCGACTTCCGAGGCCTCACTCATACACACGAGAACTCCCGAGACTGATCCAGAACTTTTTCCGATCTTAAAATTTTTCTCTTTGATACGGGTCTTACACGCCCGTGCAAGATTAGACACACTCGTGCATAGACACACATGCCCATGTCCCCAGACCGTGTCTAAAAACCCAAGCATTCTGCCAATTTACCCATGGCCAAGGCACGCCCGTGCTTACCAACCGTGGTGTATAAACACAGCCTCAGAGCCTAATCACACACCCGTGTTCGAAACCCGTGGTCGAGACTGACTAATTTCACACGGTCTTGACACGCCCGTGGACATAACCCGTGTGCAAAAACTTAGCATTCTGACTTAATCCACACTGCCTATACACACGCCCGTGTATCCCGACCGTGGGGCGAATTAAATCCCAAGTGCAAAGTGCAGACTTTACACAGCCTGGTCACACGCCTATGTACTGGTCGTGCCTCCTACATGGTCTAGACACACGCCCGTGTGTTTACCCATGTGGACAATTATCAGGCTATCTACCAAGCCCTTTTTCACTCTACATCGCATACATTCATATGCTATTTCAAATCATTCTCAAATCTTCAATCAAAACACATGAATTAACACATTTGATTCATAACAGTGAAATCTTCCTCCCACACATGGGGTAGAACTATATCCAATACAAATACAAACAACTTAAGCCATCATCTATGGCTATTCACAACCAATCTCTATGTTCTCTTAGGCCAACACAATTGGCTACATCAATTAGAACTTAATCAACTCTAAAAGAATCCCTATACATGCCATGACTCAAAAGGACTTGGAACACCATACCAAGCATTTATTCGATAGTGTGAAAACATCTCCTGCGGCCTCCAACCCGAGCTAGACAAATTAACCTATAAGAGATGGGAAAAGAAAAGGAGTAAGCAATAATGCTTAGTAAGTTCATCTGCATAAACTGACAAATACTGATATTTATTGAATATAGATAACAACAAGGTATTATACTGGGTTTTCCCATTAACTCATGGTTGTTTACTCAACCACTCTTGAAGCTTACTCATTCTATCTCTTACCACGTTCTTACCATGCTACAAGCCAACTGCTCGTTTACTAGCATACATTCCTGCACTGATTGTCATGTAATCACATACAACAACACATCGAGCATTTTCAATAAGCTACTCATACTACTAATCTCTCGATGGTTTTGCACTTAACCCACCATTAACTCTCTAATGAGGTGGTATCGCACAGAGCCCACCAATCATCTATACTTATGGTGTTTTCGCACTTAGCACACCAATCATTTATAAGTGATGGTATCGCACACAGCCTATCGATTACTAATTAATCAGGTGGTAACGCACATAGCTCACCGTCATTTATCATTCGTGGATAGCAATCCACTAGTATATCTCTATTTCAACTATTCATCCGAGAACATCCTCACACACTTCTATTCTTACTTAACTTTCTACGATACTCATTCGCATTCACACAATGCATTAATAAATCTATCTCATGCAACTAAGGTACATTAATTACACATAGTTCTCGTTGACATCGTACCCCAATAGGGTCTTTCATACATTAACATATCAATGCCATGTCCCCAACATGGTCTTATATGAGTTCTTACACAAGGCCATATTCCCAATATGGTCTTACACACGACCATAACTGTCACCATATCATGCTATATACTTTTCCATTATTCTTAAATTCAATTCTCTTGACATCTAATCAAAAGCTATTTCATACATTCATAGAATAAATAAACATTCCATACAACATTGGAATGTTAAGTTAACTCGTAATTAATTGCAATATTTGCACATGAACTTACCTCGATGTCAAAAGGTTCGATAGGGACTTTTCGCCCACATTTCTCTTTTCATCCGTTCTAGGTCCGAAAATCATTTTCTTTGATCTAGAACAATGGAATTTACTGATTTAATCACTTATAATTCATAATTCACCATAAACTACACTTTAAGCAAAATGACTATTTTGCCCCTACATTTTGGCAACGATTTTGCCCCTAGGCTCGTAAATAAATTTTCATCACATTTTCTTGTTAAACAGGCCTAGCTGAATATTTAATCCTCTTACAACTATCCACAATTGCAACTATTTCATGCCTTAATGAACAATTTACAACTTTTGCATTTTAGCCCAAATTAGGTGTTTTCATAACAACACCTTTCACAAAAGTTGTTTATCAACATCCTATCATCCATTTTCTTCCATAAAAACTCATCAAATGACATAAACTCTATCATGGTAAGTCCCTAGACTTTCAACCATGTTGCAAATTAGTCCCCTCATTAGCTAGATTAAGCTTTGGGGACTCCAAAAGTACAATTTTTATCAAGAAAAGTCATCAAAATCACTTACTAATAAGGGAGATAGCTTGGCTGAAAGTTCAAACCCCCAAAGCTCCATTTCTTCTTCAATTTTCGGTGGAGATAATATAGGTGAATAGTGAAAGATGATAACATCTTTTACTCATCTTATTTTATTCATTTTATTACCTAATTCCCACCTATTTTGACCAAAAATTAAATGCTCTTGTCCCCCTATGTCACATGGCTGGCCAACTCACTTAAACAAGGCCAAATTGCACATTTGGGACCTCCAAATAATAATCCATAGCTATTTGGTACCTCTAGTAAATAAAATAGAACTTTCGCACTTTATGCGATTTAGTCCTTTTTAGCGATTAAACATGAAATCGCTAAAATTAAAGCACCAAAATTTCCATGCATCCTTATAAACATGTTATAACACATAACATAACATGAAAATAATTTTCTCTAACCTCGAATTAGTGATTCCGAGATCACTGTTCTGACTAGCCCCTAAATCGGGCTGTTATAAACTCTATCAATCTCCATCAAATATCATCTTATCATTACTTATTTACATTTCCTTAAACCGATAACCTTTATTATCCTTATTTCTTTCTATCACCAAAACCGAACCTATCATCCTCCATATCCGAATCAATCCCACACTTAATAACCTCCATTCCTAACTTAATCCATTTCTAAACAAATTCATTCAAGAGCTTCCGCAAACTCAGCCCTAGTTCCTATTCTTTTCCGAAGGCTTGATTTACTCCTCGTAGATGATTGGGCAACTCGCATACATTTTGACTCTTCTCGAGGTAGACTATATCATCTGGTATCAGAGCTACCAAACGTGGAGTTTTGTCGACGATCGTGAAGCCGGAAGTTAGTTCGTAAGTTAAAAAAATTGAAATTAAAAAAAGTCTATTTTATTTTCCTTGTATTTCATTATATTATACTTGAAGTGAAAAAAAAATGAAAATTCAAAAAAAAATCGAAGTTAAAAAAAAAATCAAGTAAAAAAAATTGAAAAAAGGTTATGGAAATTTTTGAAAGTTAGCAAGTATTCTTCATTTCTTCTATTCTGTTCCCGAATTCAAAACCGTCATTCCACCCTCCTCATCTTCCTACCCCGACCATTAAATTTTTTTTTTACTACCACCATTTGGTATTTCACCCTTTTCACCTTTACTCCATTTGCCTTCTTCTGTGATTAGCCTACCCGAATACCTAACGTTTTCCCTTGTCACCTATTTTGAAGCCGACCCTCAAGCCGCAATAAGTCCTTTCGAAACGAAGTATGAACTTGCGAGAGCGAGAAAGATCGATAAAAGGCACGAGTGTTACATCAAATAAAAATCCTTAATACGAGTGAAAACACGAGTGTGAGCGATTTTTCTTTGCGAGTGACTTGTGAGATTTTTTTTTGTGGTAAGGCATTTTAAATTTTGTATTTATTTTCTTTCTTTATAACGTTCTTTCTTTTCAGCAATAAACATGTTTCAAGAAGAACTCTCCGCCGATGACTTTCAATTTTTGGTGAACGAAATGGACCGAATGCTCGAGAAAAAGCTAACTCCAATTCAAAAGTGTTTGGACCGAGCGGAGGAAAAGGTTCGATGAAAGCACACTACAACGAGTCGAGAAACGGAGCGACGACCATCTCGGAGACCCACCTTCGATGGTTATTCGAGAGAAGATTTCCGTTATGACTTCCATTCGTCATCGACTTCAAGGTCGATAGACTTCTACCAAGATTTCTCTTCATCAAGAAGTTCATTTGATTTTTTAAGAAAGGATTATCATCGAGATTCGTATTCGTCAAGACCCCCGAGACATCGAGAAGAAAGCTACGAGTACTCATCCATGAAAGATTATTCTCGAAGTGGTACATATTATGATTCGTATTCAAGACGAAGCAAAGCGAGTTACGAGTTTGAAACCTTTAACGAAGACAAACGCGAAAGTACTTGCCACTCTTCGAACGATTCAAAGATGTCACGCTCAAATGATCTTTCACGAGGAATCGATCGAGACATCTACAAAAATATTTCTTCGATCCTTGAGTCAAATCCCTCTCTTTTCAATTCTTTTGAAATATCCCCTTGTTGTAATGAAAAAGAATGTGAAAAAGAAGAAAAAGAAAAAGAAAATAAAAGTGAAAACAAGATTGAAAAAGAAATCGAGAAAAAAGAAAATGAAAATGAGAGTGAAAAAGAGGAAGTTGTGAAAGAAAGAAAAGAAATTGAGATTGAGGAAAAAATTGAAAAAGAGATTGAAAAAGAAAAAGGTCTTGAAAAAGAAACGAGAGAACGGGAAGAGCGAGAAAAAGAGAGTGATTTTTCAACTAACCCATTTGAAGTTTTCTCTTCTTCTGTTTCTACTTTTCAGGTTTACGAGAGACCGAGTGTCGAAAGCCAACTTCAATACCTTCCCGACGAGTGACGTTTTCGTGTGATCAATAACGGTAAAATTGAAAACGAAGTTGAACCACATGAATCGGAAGGTAAGGAAGGTAAGTCTTATGAAATTCAATCTCCACCAAGTTTTTCTACTGCTTGTGGTTATGTGGATGATTATGTCATTTGCCATTCCTCGAATAATTGTGATGGTAAGACAAGCCTATCTCATGAAAATCATTTTGATGCAAAGTGTGACGGTGGAGTAACATCTATTTGGCAAAAGCAAGACTCGATCAGGTATGACGATGACTTTTCTTTTAATCCCCATTTGATTGATTGCGGGTATTACGAGATTTGTTCGTTGTCTAAAACAAAATCGTTGAGTTTTTGTAAATCGGTTTTGAAACATGTTAAGAGATTTGATCGTTCGATTTTGAGTATGCACAATTCCTATTGGTTTAACATGTTTGATTTTTCTAAACCGTCGTCATATCTTGAATTTAATAATCAAAATCATGTTTTTAAACCGGGCATATGTTTAGATTTGCTTTGTGGAAAACTCAAGTATCATCTGGTATGTTTGAAAGATTTCTATCTTTTTGATACAAGGTTTTTGAATAAGGTAACGAATTTTGTCTACTTTGTTTTCTCCTTCTATTCGTTCCTTAAACAACTTTTATGGTTATACTTGAAATTTACGTTTCATTCGAAAAGGATTGAATCGAACGCGAAGCCACGACTACACTACGTTTCCGAAGAGCAAAGGTTTGTACTAAAGGAGAAAGGTAAAGTTGATCTTTTTCTTTCTACTCCCGAAGGTAAGACGCTAGACATCTATGAACCCATTTTGTTCTCTTCGGATGTTGACAAGAATCACGTTACTGATTTTATTCTTGTAAAACCCTTAAAACGTGATGTTCTTAATTGTTCTATCTTGTTCGATAATAAACTCTCTATTTTGGATCTTGACAAAAAGATAGTTGTTTTCGATAAGTGTCATGAAGCATTTGTTGATATATTTGTGCTCTCTTCGGAAGTTGATAGGACACATGGTGTTGATTTCATTTCTGTAAAACACTTAGATCATGAAATGCTTAGCCATTCTATTTTGACTGAGAATGTTCTATCTGCTTTAATGATTGATGAAAAGATTCTTGTGTTCAATAATTCATGTGCGAGTGAACTAATGAATCGTTAAAAGCACGGTTTGATTGTTCCATTTCGAGTGCCTTATGCATTTTCTCCACTACTTGCCTGTGACGAGTATGTCCATCATTTGATGTGTTATGCGCATGAAATTTTTGACTTGTGGAATTCATTTAAATCGTACGCACGTTTTGAAGCTAATTCCATCATGTTTCAAAAATTTGATAAGGCTTTGTTACTCTTGTATGATAATATGTTTATGCCCGTTTGCGTGCCATCTATTTATCTTATATTGCTTATATTTGGTTTGCAAGAATGTTTGCTAACTTGTGGTTATCTTCTTCAGGTGTTGCGATTATCATCTGTCCCATTTGATCGAGGAAAACTGAGCCAAAAGGAGTTTTGTTCGGACAACCAACGGGTCGATTCGAGGACGAATCGTCTTGAAGAGGGGAGGGATGATACGGGCACGCCTAGGGGACCATCAAATTTCAAACTTATGGAGCTCGAGCCCGAAGTTCCAAGTGTCGTAGAGTTCATGTGCATATTTATGCACTTTCAAATTGAGCCGATTAGCTCATTCTAGCTCAATTTGAGCTCACTCGAGCTCGTTCCAGCTCATTGAGTTGATTCGTTAATTTTAATGCTTTAAATAAATTGAGTAATTAATTTATTAATTTTTTTCCTACAGTAAATTAATGCATCCTAATATTTTATTTAGTGTCTAAATTAATTTTTCTTAGTCTAAATTAATTTGTCACATTTTTATTACATGTTTTTAAGTGTTTTAATTCAAGAATTAAAGTGCAGTTTTTTTTTAGTTAATTTAGGGGCTGCCGAATTTTCATGTGTGTTAAGTGGTGTCTTTAAGTTGTCCAAAATGTCCATTAATGTGTTCATAGAATGTATCTAATTATGTTCAACTTATTTGGCCTGATTTAATGTGTTCATGTTACTTGTAGGTTCAGCCGAATGTATTGAGCACATTTAATGAGATTCATGCACGGCTAGGTACATGGAATATAAGAGTTCATGCATGAACGAATTTATGCATGGTGGGCTAGCTATTGGTGATCCCTAAGCAGCTTTTGGCCAAGAGTTGAGTTATCAAAGTGACCGAATGCATGAAGGAGTCATTAATGCAAGTGCATGCATGGCTTAATACATCGTATGGAAGGATACATGCACAACTAATGTTCAATGGATGGCAATTGAAGGAGTTCATGTATCAGGGGTGTTCATGCAAGTGGAGACTATTTTATGTTCATGCATTTGAACATTCATGGACCAAATTTATGGAAGAACATACCTTTGGACGTTTCTTGCAAGTACCATGCATATTCAAGTTGTCCATTCAAGTATTCAAGGTACATTTAAGCTTCATTCGGCCAAGGGAGATGTAGGAACACTTAAGGGGCTGCATATTCATGGAATCAAGCTTTCTTCAAGGTTAAGGATGCATGAAAGCATCAAATGAAGCAACATGTTGATTCAGCCATCCATGCATCATCTCCAAACATGCACCGAAATTTTAATGCTTCATTCATGCCCAATCAGCCGAATTTAGCCATGGCATTTTAAGGGATTTTCTTCTAGATTTCTCTAGCATTTTCTAGCTCAAATTTGCTTAGTCTTTAAGGTATTTTGTGACCCTTCGGCTAGCTTCTCTAGTTGGCTATAAATACTTTGCTTATTTCATTTGTAGATGGATAATCCTTTTGATTAAATATACATGAACATTAGTTCATCGAGTGAGATTTTCTCCTCTCTAACTTTTGTACGGGTTTCGTCTTGACTTATCAAGTTTGCTTGTGGCGTCAAACGTATCTCTTCCATTAAACTATACCATTGGTTCTTACTTCTCTAAGTAACGGGTCTTTGGTCCATCTTCGACTTCATCTATCCACCTTAAAATTTATAGAAACCGGGGTGACACATATTTGTGTTGAATCGATTCTTTGTTTAAGTTCAACTCTATCCATCTCCATTAAATATCATCTTATCATTACTTATTTACTTTTCCTTAGACCGATAACCTTTATTATCCTTATTTCTTTCTATCACCAAAATTGAACCTATAAATCTCCATATCCGAATCAATCCCACACTTAATAACCTCCATTCCTAACTTAATCCATTTCTAAACAAATTCATTCAAGAGCTTCTGCAAACTCAACCCTAGTTCCTATTCTTTTTCGAAGGCTTGATTTACTCCTCGTAGACGATTGGGCAACTCGCATACATTTTGACTCTTCCCGAGGCGGACTGTATCAAATACTTATTAAAAATAGTCCAAGGTCCAAGGTGATTCTCCAAATGTCGAGTTCGGTCTTAATTTCGAGGTTTACCTGAAAAGTTAAACACTATTGAGGGTGAGCTTATGAAGAGCTCAGTGTCAGTCGAACAATTATTTAAACAAATATAAATATCGAATACAGTGAAATAGATTAACTTTAATAGAAGAAAACAGAACCATCATAGGAATTTTATATCAGTACATAGCCATTATCAAGTTGATGTCAAACGGTGTATGAGCATGAGTCATCATTCATTCGAGTAATAATCATTAATTTTGATACCATTCAATACAACAGAATATAATACGTAGCATAACTCAATAACATTCAAATATGTCGTGCACATGATGCAATGCAAAAAGGTTCCTACCCATACCATCCGCTACACACCATGAGTTCCCCAGAACCCGTCATCTGAACTCCAAAACATTATGGGCTTAAGCCTATTGTGGTTAAAACCATCGATAACAATATGCAGAAAATTCTGCCAGTAAAAATGCAGACAAGTTGCCAGTAAAAATGTGATAAATCACCATTCCCCTCGGTACTCCAGGTGCAGTGCACTGACTACGAATATTGCAGGCTTAATATGCCACCGGTTGATACGAACTCGTCTCGTGGGTTGTGATTCAATTTGTAGATGTGCCCGATCGTAAAATGGAGAAGCTTCATTCAATTTAGAGTTTGAAGGAATTTGGCTAACTATAGGCTTAAAGGAATGGTTTTCAAAAAGTTTTAGGATGGATTAGGATAGGCTCGGTTGGGTGTTGAAACAAAGGGAAATAAAGAGAAGGGTTGAATTGGCTAAATGAAATGATGATGGAAATGGCTAAGTGAATGATGGTGAAATTTCGGCTAAGGTTTGAAGCAAAGAAATTAGAATGTTGGATAAAACGGATAGTTGAGCTTAAGGACAAGAGTGAACCAATACTATTAAGAGTATTGACCCGAAACTTATAAGTCACTTAAGATGTTGGAAAAGAAACAAAGGACCTTGACCCGCTATGTAACACCCTAAATTTGGGCCTAGTAGAATTTGGCCCATTGGGCCTTGAGCATAGGAGCGTTTGGAATTTTTAGAGAAAATGAGAACGGCATTATTCCTGGTTGGACCTGTCAGGAAGGTGATTTTGGAAGGTTATGGGGTTTCTATGAAGTCCCGGGTTCAAGTTAGGCCATAGGAGAAATTTTGGTTTTTGGGCCTTTAGTAGGGAGAGCTTGTGGAAGCAGGACTTATGGATTTTTGTTTGCATTTTGCTAACACAAGATGGCTATGTGGTAGAGTGGTGGTGGCGTAAATGTGTGAGCAAGGGGAGTGAGGTTCGAATCCCACATGCAGCTTTTGGGGAGTTTTATTTTGTGCTCAAGGAGGTGAAGAGGTGGAGTTGGAGTGGGATTCTATTTGGTGAAGGTTTGAATTGGTCAAACGGTTTGAATGAGTGAAGGGGAGTAAGTGTAGGAGAGAATCATGGGTTTCAAGTGGGGGAAGAGTTGGCCGAATATGGGGAAGTAGATAGGCAATATTCGGCCAAAAGACTTGGCATCTTGTAAAGTGCATTTTCGATTTTTGTCAAGGAGAAGTGCCAAATTTCTCTAGCTCTCTTTGGTGTTTTTGCATTTTGGGCTCTTTTCCTTGAACATTTCGGGTCATTTTCTTTGTATTTTCTTTCTTGCCGAAATCTTAATCTGACTTTCTCTCTTCTTCTTCTTCTTCGTTTTCTCTCTTACTCCTCCCTCTCCATAAGCTGAACCTCCTATCTCCTCTCTAATCTGTAATTGTTCTTCTTTCTCCTTTCAACACCATTCGACTATTCTTTGCAGTTTAATTCTCTTAGCCGAATCTATTCTCCACCAACACCTCGTCTTGGGTTCTTTATTTGGAAAGCTTTTCATCCATTTTCTTTCTTTCTTTCCTCTTTGCTCAGCATAGCCGAAGCACTTTTCTCTTGGTGTAGGCCAAACCTGTTGGAGTTTAAGCATACCCTCCTCATCATTTATTCAGCCTTTGAATTCTGGAAATCGGTTGGTAAGTGTGGCTAGGGCCGAATAGGGGTGGTGGAGTTCTTCTCTTATCGGGTTATTTTCGCTCAAGTCGAAAGACTGTTATGATTTCAATTAGAGCTGTGAGTGATATGGCTAACATCTCCCCTTTGTTTTAACGTTGCAAGGGACTCGACGTACTTAATCAAAGAGCCGACTGAGCACTTTTCATGGCAGTGAATCGCTTGGTTGTTGGTAAGTAGCATAGATTGATTTATCGATCTCAATTCTTGGAGATATCGTATCAAGAATTAAGGCTAACGGTTTAGAGTTGTTGGTTTCTTTGGTACGTGGATTCGAGGTTTCAACCTACGCTCGAAGTAGGTGTGTACTTACACCATTCTAACTATAGATCAACAAGTGCCGAAAAGTTGAAACTCCGGCAAATGATGCCACATGAGCGTGCAAACAAACGTGTGGTGAACCGAGCCCACGAAAATGGGCGCATGATGCGTGATGCCACCATGAGCGTTCTCATGGGCTTAGGAAGTTTTGGGCCTCGTTTGGTTGAAATGGGCCGAGTGGGCCCAACGGGCCGTGGGCCCTACCTGGGTAAATGTTGTGGACGGATAGGAATTAAAGAGCCGACCATGAGCTATCAAATGGCCAATGGCAATTTTGGGCTGAATGGGCCACACGAGAGTGTGGGCCCACCTGGTCGAAGTTTTAGGCTTTGGGCCCAAATTCACCGTTTTCATTAAATGTGATATCTGTGTCGTTCGAGGTGACTGTAGACCTCCGAAAAGGTCGTAAAATTTCTAAAATACCCTCGAAGGGTAAAATGACCGAAATACCCCTGGAGGGTAAGATGACCGTTATGCCCCTGAAGGGCAGAATGAATAAAATGCTCTACATGTTATATGATTGCTATCGTATGTTTATTATGGTATGTTGCATTCATGTGTTATTATGTTGCATGGGGATGAGACTATTAATACGGAGGAAGTGCTAATAGGATCGCATGGTTGCTTGATGACTGTGGATCCACCGAAGGCTTTTAAGCCATTAGCAGCTCTGCTGCAACGATAAGTTAGTGCCGCAATCGGTGCTACATTAGGAGTGTAGGGATGGGTGGGTCGATTAAATCCCCACAGGAGTGCAGGGTTGGACAAGAGACGGGGTGCAGGGTTGGTATGGGCATTAATGCATTGCATACATGGATTTTAATATTGAGATGGGCTTAGGCCCAGATAAATATGATATGTGACATTTGATATGGGCTACAGCCCAACCGAGGCTATTTTGGGCTAAGGCCCAATTGCCACCGTTTCTGTAATGGGCTTAGGCTCGGATTGTTGTGATGCATGTTTTACTGACGAGGGTTGTACACACTGAGTTTTCGTAAACTCACCCCTCTCTTTTTTATTTTTCTCATGTAGTCCTCAGTAGGCGGTTCGACGTACGGGAGGACTCGAGGTGGCCACTCTACGAGTAGCTTTGAATTTGATTATTCAATTTTACTCTATTTAAACCGATTTCTATTGGGTTGTAATAAAGCCTCTCTTAATTTCTGGATTTTAATTTGGTATTTTCAGTTTATTACGATTTATATCTGCTATAGGTAAAACGTGATTTTTTAAAAACGTTAACTGTTTTTAAAACACTACATTTTCGCAACTCAATTTTTGGATAACTCGTCTTCGTAAATCATTATTTTAAATTAAGCTTCCGCAACAAATAAGGTTTTAAAGATAATAACATTCTAAAATGGTATAACTTATTAACAAACCACGATTAAAACACAAACTGAGGTTTGTACAAATTTTGAAATTTCAAGAAGGGTTTTTAATGAAAACATGGTTTTCAAAAAATACCTCAATGTGACATGCCAGATTCGGGCCTAACTTCTAGGCCGGGTTTGGGTGTTACATTTAGTGGTACCAAAGCCCGGTTGCAAAACTCGGGCTGTGAAATAGGCTTTAGTTTTTATTTTAAAGATGGTTACAATTGATTTTGAAGTAGTTTTGGAAGATTTTTTGAGTGGCACACCGAGTCTACGACATCGAACCAAGTAAGTTCTGATACTGAATTTTGTTTTAAACTGTTATACTGTAGATAGTTACTGGGCTTACTTTAGATGATAGACTATACTGAGACTCTTAGTTAGAGTAAAACTGAAGCCCGTAGGAGACTAAAACTGTAGTGAGTTTGCGATTGCGAAAACAACTCTTAACTACTATTTCCATAAAACATTTGTTTAATTACTGGAACTATGAGCTAAATTCATAAAATTTCTAATTTAGATAATACGCGAAGTGATAATGAGCGCTAGAAGGGGTGCAAGAGGCCACGGTAGAGGTCGTGGAAGTCTTCGGTGTTAGGCCACATGCCCAATGTCGAGGTGAGAGAAGCACCGGCTTCACCAGTAACCGAGATAGGGTCGTTCGACTGAGCTACTGGGGATGACGCTGTAACATCCCGATTCAGGGCCTAGTCAGAATAGTGGTGTGAGACCACAAATCTGAGTTAGTAAATTGAGTTCTTAAGGTTTATGACATGTTTGCATGATAGTATTAAAGTTCCATGTAGAAATTTTGTGAAATTGACATGGAATGATCAAATAGGACTAAATTGCAAAAGTTGCAAAATATGAGTTTCTAGAAGCTTCTTGTATGAAATAGCTTTAGAATATAATTAGAAGTCCTTAAATAGCCATTTGCCCAAATTATAAGTTTTGAACAAAAATGGACATGAGTTAGTAATTTGTAAATTTTTAAAGAGAAGGGCATTTTGGTCATTTACCAATTAAATGATTAAAATAGGAAAAAAGATGATAAAAAATTCATTCATCTTCTTCCTTGTGCCGAAAATTGGGAGACTCCATAGCTAGGGTTCTTCAAATTTTTGAAGCTTGCAAGTAAGTCATCCTAGCCCCGTTTTTAATATTCTTCGTATTTTTGGAGTCCCCGTATTATGAATTAGCTATTTTTAGCTATAAGATGAGCTAAAAAGCATGCTCAAAAATCTACCCATGTGTATCATGCATGTAAAATGATATTTTATGGAAGTTTATGAGAGTTTGATGTTAGATAAACATCTTTTCCTTAGTGAATTTCATGAAAAATGATAGTATGGACTAATTTGTAATAGTTATGAAATTGGTCATACCTATTAGAAATAGTGAGAATTGATGATTGTTATAGTAGAGAAAATGAATCAGCTAAGCATGATGTTTAAGAAAGTTAAATGAGAATCATTTTACGAGCCTAGGGGCAAAAGTGTAAATAAGAGAAAGTTTAGGGGCAAAATAGTAATTTTGCCAAAGTATGAGTTAAGATTCAATTTAGTCAATGTGCGTATTAAATGATCTAATTATTATTATAGATCAAGAAAAATGAAGCCCGGATCGAAACCGAGGCAAGAACAAAGTCGAGGACTAAATAGCATATCTACATACATTTTATATATTGAGGTAAGTTTGTATGATTTCTAAGCTTTATGATTATTATCATTGCATTACTTAGTATAATGTACATTATTACCATAGAAATGCTTATTGCTATGTTAAATAAAGAAATTAATGAGATTAAGCATGAGAAAGTCCCGATTGAAGTTGAATTACTTAGGATACTCGATCTACCAAACGAGATAAGAAAGTCCGTATAAGACCAACCCAAGGCATGGCATCGACAATCAAGCAAGTTATCATGTAAGTCCAAGACAAGTCTTGGCATTGAAGATTTATTATGAGATGAAGACCCATGTAAGCCAAAGCCAAGGCATGGCATTGGTGAGTCTCCAAGCAAAGATGTCATGTAAGTCCAAGACAAGTATTGGCATTGAAAAGCTATCATGAGGTAAAGATTTCATGTAAGTCCAAGCCAAAGCTCGGCATTGACCAGTTCATGAGTAAAGATACCAAGTAAGACCATGTCAAGACATGGCAATGGTAAGTTCCCAAGGGAACACACAAGGAAGACTTTGAGTAAGTCCATGTCAAGACATGGCATCAATACCAAGATGAGAGATCCCATGTAAGACCATATCGAGGATATTGCTTTGGCATCGAGTTATGTGGGATGAGATTCAGTATCCTCGATTATTCATAGAAATTCATCGGGAAAGAGAGTAAAGCTCAAATGATATAGTAAGAAAGTTAAGTAAGTAAAGTTATTATCAAGTTATGCTAGTTAAGAGTATTATTCATGATATGAATGATGAAGTTGAGATTATACTTATCATAGTAAAGTATACTTTGATCTATGTGATCAAGTGATATCGGTATATTGTTTACATCGTGCGAGCATGAGAATAGTAAGTACCATGAGATATGTAAGAATCAGTAAGAGTAAGTAAGCTTGAATACTTGAGATTCATAATGCCATTGTTTATGATGAATGGTTAATGTTAAGCAAATATATTGCTATGAGAATTACATGCAAACTTACTAAGCTAAATGCTTACGTCCTTTATTCTTTCTTTCCATGTAGTCCCGCCTAGCTAATCTCGTGGATCATCGTCATCAGAGCTCGGAGCACACTATCAATCGATATTTTGGTATAGCCAAGTGTTTATATTAAGTATGGCATGTATAGGAAGCATTTCATTTTGAGTTATGTTTTAAAATTAGCCAAAGTGTTGGTTATCAAGCTTAGTATTCTTTTTGTATATGGCCAAAGATATGAGTCATGAATGATTATGTATGTATGTTTTAATCTATCAATGAAGTATGCATCCTTGTTCATGTTAGATGTAATACTTGAGTTGCTGAATTGAGCATGGGTTTGGTCTTGATTTCAGGGTGGCAGTTGGCTTGGTAAATAGCCTCTAAGTGCCCACACGGATGAACACACGGGCGTGTGTCTAAGCCGTGTCCCCCGTGTATTATTAGTGTGTTAAGTCGATAGACCACGGGCTAATAACACGGCCGTGTGTTTAGGCCGTGTACCACACGATTAGCACATGAGCGTGTGCCCCCTCGGCGTGTGAAGTCCGCACTTTACACTTAGTAATTGAATTGTCACACGGCTAATGCACACGGGCGTGTGTATAGACCGTGTGAATAAGTCGAATGCCAGGTTTGGCACACGGGCGGGGCCACGCGCGTGTCCAGCCGTGTAATTTGCCGATATCCACCACGGGTGAAAGACACGAGCATGTTTTAGGGGTGCACGGGCGTGTCCCAAGTCACACGACGTGTGACCCCGCTTGGAGAGAAAGTTTCCAGATAAGTTTCGAAAGTTTTGGGACGTAAGTCTGAGGCCTCGTAGGCTCATGAAATGTCTGATTTGACTAAGAAAGATAAGTTTTTAATTCGTGACGAAATTTTATAACCCGTAAGTACATGTTTAAGTGAGTTCAAGCATGGTAATGTCTCATTTCCAGTCTTAGTCTCGGACTCGGGTATGGGGTGTTACATTTAGTGGTATCAGAGCTACGGTTTAGTTTGTTCTAGGACTAACGTAGCACGAGCACGAGTCTAGCTATACATGCCATACGTAAGAATGTTTTTATAATGATAGTGTGACGACTCCTGACGACTTAAATTATGTTTATACATTTAGTAAATTGATCCCGATAGAGCTGTGGCGGATGACGTATAAAGTAACGCGCTGGCTCCTGCTGAAGGGATGGTGCCGAACGAGAATGAGAATAGACCCACTACGGTGAATCAAGAAGGAGGAGAAGAGGCTAGAGAAGCCTTCCTCCATATGATGAATACATGGTATACGGAGTTAGTTCGTACAAACCCGAATGCGCAACCCCCTCCGCCCCCACCTATTCCTCAACCTATCCCAGTAGCCCCTCAAGTAGTAGAGGTGGTAAGAGGAGAGAAGCCTCCAGTTGATAGAATCAGGAAACATGGGGCAGAAAAATTCCGGGCTAGAAAAGATGATGATCCGGAAAAAGCTAAATTCTGGTTAGAAAATACCATCAGGGTATTTAGCGAGTTGTCATGCACATCTGAGGAATGCATGAAGTGTGTAGTCTCTCTTTTAAGAGATTTTGCCTATCAATGGTGGAACACATTGGTGTGTGTGGTACCGAGGGAAAAGGTCACATGGGAATTCTTCCAAGAAGAGTTCAAGAAAAAGTATATCAGTCAAAGGTTCATAGACCAGAAAAGAAAGGAATTTCTAGAGTTAAAGCAAGGCAAGATGTCTGTGACTGATTATGAGCGTAAGTTTGTACGGCTCAGCAAATACGCTTGAGAATGCGTGTCCACCGAGGCCATCATGAGTAAGAGATTTGAAGATGGGCTAAATGAGGACATCAAATTGTTTGTTGCTGTCCTAGAACTAAAGGAATTCGTTGTACTAGTAGAGAGGGCTTGTAAAGCCGAAGAACTAGTAAAGGAGAAGAGAAAATCTGAAGTAGAGTCTCGTGACTCTAAAAAGAGACAGTGGAATAATTAATTCCAATCCTCATCCAAGAAGTCAAGAGATTTCTCCACCGGATCGGCTACTTCCACTGGGTTTTCAAAGAAGGACAAGAGTAAGCAGTATTCGGGAAGTAAGGCACAGACGACCTCAGTTGCTAGTGTTGGGAACATCCGATCGGATAGACCTGAATGCCCACAGTGTGGCAGGCGTCATCTTGAAGAATGTCGAGCACATGAAAATGCATGTTTCAGATGTGGTTCCCAAGACCACTACATAAAAGATTGTCCAGAGACAATGAAAGAAGATAGAGCTCAGAACCCGAGATTTGGGAGTGTGGTCAGAGGAAGACCGCAGAGGAACCCAGGAAGTGGGGCAAGTGGAAGAGGTAACCCTAGAGAGCGGTCATGCGAGACCCGAGGGTAGGGCGCTGCAGGACTTATGCCATTCGGCTCGCGAGGCATCTTCTCCCGATGTTATTACGGTACCTTTTCTCTTTATGATATCAAAGTTATTGCTTTAATAGATCCCGGATCCACACACTCTTATATTTGTATGAAACTAGTATCCAGTATGAATATGCCTATAGATTCTACAAAATTTACGATTAAGGTGTCTAATCCTTTAGGCAAGAGTGTGCTAGTTGATGAAGTATGTAAAGATTGTCCATTAATGATTAGAGGTCTTTACTTTAAAGCAAATCTTATGTTGCTACCATTTGATGAGTTTGACATTATTCTTGGTATGGACTGGTTGACTGCCCATGATGTAATAGTAAATTGTGGGAAAAGTACATTGAGATGAAATGTGAGAATGGGGACATTCTCCATGTAAAATCAGATGAACAAGGTAGGTCACCGGCAATGATTTCTCATATGACGGCACAGAGATATATAAGAAAGGGGTACGAGGCATATTTGGCCTTTGTGATGAATGATAAAGAAACAGAGTTAAAGATTTAGTCAGTACCGATAGTATGTGAGTACGTGGATGTTTTTCTCGAAGAATTACCAGGACTACCCCCAGTAAGAGAGATTGAGTTTGGCATTGAACTGGCTCCCGGTACTGTACCAATATCTATTACTCCTTACAGAATGGCTCCAACGGAGTTGAGAGAGTTGAAGTCACAGTTGCAAGAGTTGACAGATAAAGGTTTTGCGAGATCAAGTTGTTCTCCATGGGGTGCTCCGATTTTATTTGTGAAAAAGAAAGATGACACCATGAGATTGTGCATAGATTACCGTCAACTTAATAAAGTGACAGTAAAGAACAAGTACCCATTGCCAAGGATCGATGATTTGTTCGATCAATTGAAGGGAGCCACTGTGTTCTCTAAGATAGACTTGAGATCGGGGTACTACCAAATGAGAGTAAATGATTCGATGTGTCCAAGACAAATTTTTCGAACAAGGTATGGGCATTATGAATTTTTAGTCATGCCCTTTGGTTTGACCAATGCTCCTGCGGTATTCATGGACTTAATGAACCGCAGTTTTTGACCATACCTCGAAAAGTTTGTAGTCATTTTCATTGACGACATACTGATTTATTCCCGAGATGATAATGAGCATGCTGAGAACCTACGGACAGTTTTACAGACTCTTCGAGAAAATCAATTATATGCCAAGTTCAGTAAAAGTGAATTTTGGCTCAAGAAAGTAGGATTTCTGGGACATATTGTCTCGGGAGATGGAGTCTGAGTAGATCCAAGTAATATTTCGGCCATAATGGACTAGAATCCACCGAGAAATGTCTCTGAGGTTAGAAGTTTTCTAGGCCTAGCTGGCTATTATAGACGATTTGTCAAGGGGTTTTCTATGATTGCAACCCCGATGACTAAATTGTTACAGAAAAATGTGAAGTTTGAGTGGATGAAAGATGCCAACAAAGTTTCGAGAAACCAAAGCGATGTTGACAGTAAGCTCCAATTTTAGTACAACTTGAGACAGGGGAAAGAATTTGTGATTTACAATGATGCATCCTTAAATGGATTAGGTCAGTGTACTTATGCAAGAAGGCAAAGTGATTGCTTACGCCTCAAGACAGTTTAAGCCACATGAGAAGAATTATCCGACCCACGATCTAGAGTTGGCTGCCATAGTCTTCGCATTGAAGATATGGAGACACCACCTATATGGTGAGAGATGTCGGATCTTCACCGATCACAAAAGTTTGAAGTACTTGATGACGCAGAAAGAGTTGAACTTAAGGCAGCGGAGATGGTTAGAGTTGATAAAAGACTATGAATTGGTCATTGACTACCATCCCGGGAAGGCGAATGTGGTCACCGACACTTTGAGTAGAAAGTCCCTATTTGCATTAAGGGCAATGAATTAATGGATGACTTTATCCGATGATGGTTCTATTCAAGCTGAGTTGAAAGCTAGACCAGTATTCCTCCAAGAGATTTTTGAGGCTCAGAAAGAAGATAGTGAATTGCAAGTCAAGAGAGCTCAGTGCGAGATAGATGTTGAGTCTGATTTTCGGATTAGTCCCAATAGAAGTCTGATGTTCAAAGATAGAATTTGTGTACCAAGAAAGGACGAGCTTATTCAGAGAATTTTGCATGAAGTACATAACAAATGTTTATCTGTACATCCGGGTAGTACCAAAATGTTTAATGACTTAAAGTGACAGTATTGGTGGCCGAGAATGAAGAAAGATATTTCAGAGTTTGTTTCCAAATGCTTGATTTGTCAGCAAGTAAAGGCTAAACACCAAGTACCTTCGGGTTTGCTTCAACCCATTTTGGTTCCGGAGTGGAAATGGGACTGTATTACTATGGATTTTGTAACGGGTCTACCATTATCTCTGAGCAAGAAAGATGTTGTATGGGTTATAGTTGATAGACTCACGAAGTCAGCTCATTTTATACCTGTACGAGTTGATTACTCACTAGACAAGTTGGCAAACTTGTACGTTTCAGAAATAGTAAGGCTTCACGGTGTTCCATTGTCAATCATCTCGGATAGAGATCCGAGGTTTACATCCAGATTTTGGAAGAAGTTACAAGAGGCCTTGGGTGTAAAGTTGAACTTTAGTACCTCTTTTCATCCTCAAACTGATGGTCTGTCGGAGAGGTTAATTTAAGTACTCGAGGATATGCTCAGATGTTGTATTCTTGAATTCCGAGGCAGTTGGGAAAAGTTTCTCCCATTGATAGATTTTGCCTACAATAATATTTTTCAGTCGAGTTTAAAGATGGCGCCTTATGAGGCTCTATATGGGCGTAAGTGCGAGCACGCCTTTATTTTGGACTGAACTCAAGGAAAACCAAATTCACGGGGTTGATTTTGTTAGAGAAGTCAAGAGAAAGTGAAAGTGATACGGGAATGTTTAAAAGTCGCATCGATAGACGAAGTCCTATTCGGACTTAAAGAGAAAAGAGATAGAGTATCAAGTCGGAGATAAAGTTTTATTGAAAGTGTCACCATGGAGAAAAGTTCTCAGATTTGGCCGTAAAGGCAAGTGGAGTCCACGTTTTATCGGACCATACGAGATTACTGAAAGAGTTAGACCGGTAGCTTATCGATTGGCTTTGCCATCAGAGTTAGAAAATATTCACGATGTGTTTCACGTGTCAATGTTGAGACGCTACCGATCAAATCCTTCACATGTAATTACCCCGTCAAAGATAGATATTCATCTCGACATGACTTATGGTGAAGAACCAATTAAGGTTTTAGCTCGGGAAGTCAAGCAGCTAAGGAATAAAAAAATTGCCCTGGTAAAAGTATTGTGGCAAAGACATGGAATAGAAGAAGCTACGTGGGAACCAGAAGAGAGCATGGGAAACCAGTACCCAAACCTGTTTGCTGGTAAGATTTTCGGGGATAAAAATTCCTAAGAGGGGGAGAATTGTAACATCCCGATTCAGGGCCTAGTCAGAATAGTGGTGCGAGACCATAAATCTGAGTTAGTAAATTGAGTTCTTAAGGTTTATGACATGTTTGCATGATAGTATTAAAGTTCCATGTAGAAATTTTGTGAAATTGACATAGAATGATCAAATAGGACTAAATTGCAAAAGTTGTAAAATATGAGTTTTTAGAAGCTTTTTGCATGAAATAGCTTTAGAATATAAATTAGAAGTCTTTAAATATCAATTTTCCCCAATTATAAGTTTTGGACAAAAATGGACATGAGTTAGTAATTTGTAAATTTTTAAAGAGAAGGGCATTTTGGTCATTTACCAATTAAATGATTAAAATAGGAAAAAAGATGATAAAAATTTCATTCATCTTCTTCCTTGTGCCGAAAATTTGGGAGACTCCATAGCTAGGGTTCTTCAAATTTTTAAAGCTTGCAAGTAAGTCATCCTAGCCCCGTTTTTAATATTCTTCGTATTTTTGGAGTCCTCGTATTATGAATTAGCTATTTTTAGCTATAAGATGAGCTAAGAAGCATGTTCAAAAATCTACCCGTGTATCATGCATGTAAAATGATATTTTATGGAAGTTTATAAGAGTTTGATGTTAGATAAACATCTTTTCCTTAGTGAATTTCATGAAAAATGATAGTATGGACTAATTTTTAATAGTTATGAAATTGGTCATACCTATTAGAAAAAGTGAGAATTGATGATTGTTATAGTAGAGAAAATGAATCAGCTAAGCATGATGTTTAAGAAAGTTAAATGAGAATAATTTTACGAACCTTGGGGCAAAAGTGCAAATAAGAGAAAGTTTAGGGGCAAAATAGCTTTTTTGCCAAAGTATGAGTTAAGAGTCAATTTAGTCAATGTGAGTATTAAATAATCTAATTATTATTATAGATCAAGAAAAATGAAGCCCGGATCGAAACCGAGGCAAGAACAAAGTCGAGGACTAAATTGCATATCTACATACATTTTGTATATTGAGGTAAGTTTGTATGATTTCTAAGCTTTATGATTATTATCATTGCATTGCTTAGTATAATGTACATTATTACCATAGAAATGCTTATTGCTATATTAAATAAAGAAATTAATGAGATTAAACATTAGAAAGTCCCGATTGAAGTTGAATTACTTAGGATACTTGATCTACAACACGAGATAAGAAAGTCTGTATAAGACCAAGCCAAGGCATGGCATCGGCAATCAAGCAAGTTATCATGTAAGTCCAAGACAAGTCTTGGCATTGAAGAGTTATTATGAGATGAAGACCCATGTAAGCCCAAGCCAAGGCATGGCATTGGTGAGTCTCCAAGCAAAGATGTCATGTAAGTCCAAGACAAGTCTTGGCATTGAAAAGCTATCATGAGGTAAAGATTTCATGTAAGTCCAAGCCAAGGCTCGGCATTGACCAGTTCATGCGTAAAGATACAAAGTAAGACCATGTCAAGACATGGCAATGGTAAGTTCCCAAGGGAACACACAAGGAAGAATTTGAGTAAGTCCATGTCAAGACATGGCATCAATACCAAGATGAGAGATCGCATGTAAGACCATATCGAGGATATGGCTTTGGAATCGAGTTATGTGGGATGAGATTCAGTATCCTCGGTTATTCATAGAAATTCATCGGGCAAGAGAGTAAAGCTCAAATGATATAGTAAGAAAGTTAAGTAAGTAAAGTTATTATCAAGCTATGCTAGTTAAGAGTATTGTTCATGATATGAATGACGAAGTTGAGATTATACTTATCATAGTAAAGTATACCGATCTATGTGATCAAGTGATACAGTATATTGTTTCACCGCATTTGAGCATGAGAATAGTAACTACCATGAGATATGTAAGAATCAGTAAGAAGAGTAAGTAAGCTTGAATACTTGAGATTCATAATGCCATTGTTTATGATGAATGGTTAATGTTAAGCAAATATATTGCTATGAGAATTACATGCAAACTTACTAAGCTAAATGCTTACGCCCTTTATTCTTTCTTTCCATGTAGTCCCGCCTAGCTAATCTCGTGGATCATCGTCATCTGAGCTCGAGCACACTATCAATCGATATTTTGGTATAGCCAAGTGTTTATATTAAGTATGGCATGTATAGGAAGCATTTCATTTTGAGTTATGTTTTAAAATTAGCCAAAGTGTTGGTTATCAAGCTTAGTATTCTTTTTGTATATTGCCAAAGAGATGAGTCATGAATGATTATGTATGTATGTTTTAATCTATCAATGAAGTATGCATCCTTGTTCATGTTAGATGTAATACTTGAGTTGCTGAATTGAGCATGGGTTTGGTCTTGATTTCAGGGTGGCAGTTGGCTTGGTAAATAGCCTCTAAATGCCCACACGGATGAACACACAGGCGTGTGCCTAAGCCATGTGTCCCCTTCACATTAGTGTGTTAAGTCAGGATAGACCACGGGCTAATAACACGACCGTGTGTACCACACGGTTAGCACATGGGCGTGTGCCCTGGGCGTGTGAAGTATGCACTTTACACTTAGTAATTGAATTGTCACACGGCTAATGCACACGGGCGTGTGTATAGACCGTATGAATAAGTCAGAATGCCAAGGTTTGGCACACGCCGTGGCCACGAGCGTGTCGGGCCGTGTGTAATTTGCTAGTATCCACCACGGGTGATAGACATGGGCATGTTTTAGGGGTGCACGGGCGTGTCCCAAGTCACACGGATGTGTGACCCCTGTTTGGCGAGAAAGTTTCCAGATGAGTTCCGAAAGTTTTGAGACGTAAGTCTGATGCCTCGTAGGCCCATGAAATGTCTGATTTGTCTAAGAAAGAGAAGTTTTTAATTTGTGATGAAATTTTATAGCCCATAAGTACATGTTTAAGTGATTTCAAGCATGGTAATGTCTCGTATCCAGTCTTAGTCTCGGACTCGGGTATGGGGTGTTACAGACGCACTATCTCAGGTAATGCTGCGTATTTTGGAAAGAGTTGCTGGGTCTGTTGGGCCTAATACCGTTGTTGGGGGCCGTGGGTCGGCTATGAAACGACTCCGGTCCAATAGAGCAGAGATCTTCTGGGGAGTTTCTGGGGTGGTACCAAGTGTGGCAGAGTACTGGCTAGAGGCCACCGAAAGAATTATGGACGACCTCGACTACACGCCGGAACAAAAGTTAAAGTGTGCCGTGTCTTTGCTGAGGGATGAAGCCTACCAATGGTGGCTTACGGTAAAAGAGGGTACCTCGTCTGATCAATTGACCTGGGAATTCTTCAAGTCCACATTTCAGGGAAAGTACGTGGGCGCTAGCTATGTCGATGCTCGTAGGAAAGAATTTCTGAATCTGGTTCAAGGTGACAAGTCTGTGGCTGAGTACGAGGCAGAATTTTTGCGACTTAGTCGGTATGCTCAAGGAATTGTGGCAACGGAGTAGGAACGTTGTGTTCGGTTTGAAGATGGCCTCAGGGACAGTCTTTGAGTATTGATAGCTCCACAGAGGGAGCGAGACTTTGCTGCATTAGTAGAGAAAGCTAAGATCGCTGAAGATGTGAAGCACTCTGAGCGCCTAAATAGGGAAAGAGAAAGGGGCAGAAATAAGAGGGATTCTTAGCATTCTGATTCTGATCAGAGATTTAAGAGAAGGGCTAGAGTAGATGGGCCAGTCAGAGCTGGACCCCCTGTTGCTGCTACGGGGTTACCACCTTGTGCTACATGTGGGAAAGGTTATGTGGGAAAGTGCTGGAGAAGGACAGGGGCTTGTCTGAGTTGTGGTTCCACGGAACATCGTTTCAGAGAGTGTCCCAGAAGATCGGATCAGAGGCAGACTTTCGGTAGGGGTAATGTACAGCCACTGAGGGGTGAACAGCAGCTGCCCAGAGGCCGTGGGCATGCCAGGTACGGAAACGATTTGGGCCGTGGAGCTCCGGGTAGAGGTGCTGGTCTTGCGGAGGCAAGGCAGCCAGTATTGGTTTATGCAGCATGTCGCCGAGAGGACGGAGACGCCCCAGATGCGAATACTGGTACGTACTTTACCCATAGTGTGCTATTTACCTAAATTACAATTAGGACTAGAGTGCACAGTAGAAGCGTAGTGGTGTAACCGGTAGTGTGCGGCTGTTGGGTAGCTGAAAATTTTGAGGACAATATTTTTTTAAGGGGGTAGATTTGTAACACCCTGAATTTGGGCCTAGTAGAATTGGGCCCATTGGGCCTTGTGCATAGGAGCGTTTGGAATTTTTAGAGAAAATGAGAACGACATTATTCCTTGTTGGACCTATCACGAAGGTGATTTTGGAAGGTTACGGGGTTTCTATGAAGTCCCGGGTTCAAGTTAGGCCATAGGAGAAATTTTGGTTTTGGGGCCTTTAGTAGGGAGAGCTTGTGGAAGCAGGACTTATGGATTTTTGTTTGCATTTTGCTAACACAAGATGGCTTTGTGGTAGAGTGGTGGTGGCGTCAAAGTGTGAGCAAGGGGAGTGAGGTTCGAATCCCACATGCAACTTTTGGGGAGTTTTATTTTGTGCTCAAGGAGGTGAAGAGGTGGAGTTGGAGTGGGATTCTATTTGGTGAAGGTTTGAATTGGTCAAACGGTTTGAATGAGTGAAGGGGAGTAAGTGTAGGAGAGAATCATGGGTTTCAAGTGGGGGAAGAGTTGGCCGAATATGGGGAAGTAGATAGGCAATATTCGGCCAAAAGACTTGCCATCTTGTAGAGTGCATTTTCGGTTTTTGTCAAGGAGAAGTGCCAAATTTCTTTAGCTCTCTTTGGTGTTTTTGCGTTTTGGGCACTTTTTCCTTGAACATTTCGGGTCATTTTCTTTGTTTTTTCTTTCTTGCCGAAATCTTAATTTGACTTTCTCTCTTCTTCTTTTTCTTCGTTTTCTCTTCTACTCCTCCTCTCCATAAGCTTCCTAACTCTCCTAATCCTATCTCTTCTCTAATCCTTTGTAATTGTTCTTCTTTCTCCACCAACACCTTTCAACACCATTCGACTATTCTTTGCGCTTTAATTCTCTTAGCCAACTCGTTGGATCTATTCTCCACCAACAAGTGTGGCTAGGGCCGAATAGGGGCGGTGGAGTTCCCACGAAAATGGGCGCATGATGCGTGAGGCCACCATGAGCTTTCTCATGGGCTTAGGAATTTATCGATTTTCTTGGGCCTCGTTTGGTTGAAATGGGCCTCACACCATTCGACTATGGGCCAAATAATGCCAACGGTGAACGCCCACGAAAATGGGCCCCACCATGAGCTTTCTCATGGGTAAATGTTGTGGGGTAAATGTTGGAATAGGAATTAAAGAGACGACCATGAGCGATCAAATGGCCAAAGGCAGTTTTGGGCCGAATGGGCCACACGAGAGTGTGGGCCCACCTTGGCTGAGTTTTGGGCTTTGGGCCCAAATTCACCGTTTTGATTAAATGCGATATCTGTGTTGCTCGAGGCGACTGTAGATCTCCGAAAAGGTCGTAAAATTTCTAAAATACTCTCGAAGGGTAAAATGGCCGAAATACCCCTGGAGGGTAAGATGACCGTTATGCCCCTGAAGGGCAGAATGACTAAAATGCTCTACATGTTATATGATTGCTATCGTATGTTTATTATGGTATGTTGCATTCATGTGTTATTATGTTGCATGGGGATGGGACTATTAATACGGAGGAAGTGCTAATAGGATTGCATGGTCGCTTGACGACTGTGGATCCACCGAAGGCTGTTAAGCCATGAGTAGCTCTGCTGCAACGATAAGTTAGTTTCGCAACCGGTGCTACATAAGGAGTGTAGGGATACGTGGGTCGATTAAATCCCCACAGGAGTGCAGGGTTGGACAGGAGACGGAGTGCAGGGTTGGTATGGGCATTAATGCATTGCATATATGGATTTTAATATTGAGATGGGATTAGGCCCAGATAAATATGATATGTGACATTTGATATGGGCTACGGCCCAACCGAGGCTATTTTGGGCTAAGGCCCAATTGCCACCATTTCTGTAATGGGCTTAGGCCCGGATTGTTGTGATGCATGTTTTACTGACGAGGGTTGTACACACTGAGTTTTCGTAAACTCACCCCTCTCTTTTTTATTTTTCTCAAGTAGTCCTCTGTAGGCGGTTCGACGTACGGGAGGACTCGAGGTGGCCACTCTACGAGCAGCTTTAAATTTGAGTATTCAATTTTACTCTATTTAAACCGATTTCTATTGGGTTGTAATAAGGCCTATCTTAATTTCTGGATTTTAATTTGGTATTTTCAGTTTATTACGATTTATATCTGTTAGAGGTAGAATGCGATTTTCTAAAAACGATAACTGTTTTTAAAACACTACGTTTCCGCAACTCAATTTTTGGATAACTCGTCTTCGTAAATCATTATTTTAAATTAAGCTTCCGCAACAAATAAGGTTTTAAAGATAATAACATTCTAAAACGGTATAACTTATTAACAAACCACGATTAAAACGCAAACTGAGGTTTGTACAAATTTTGAAATTTCAAGAAGGGTTTTTAATGAAAACATGGTTTTCGAAAAACACCTCAATGTGACACGCCAGATTCGGGCCTAACTTATAGGTTGGGTTTGGGGTGTTACACGCTAACTATAGAGAGTTAGGAACCAAAGGTATCAAAATGGGTGAACGCCACACTCGGGTTCAAAGAAACAAGGAAGAAGCCACTAGCTATGCTAGATAAGTCGGCTTGAGTCTTAAACAAATTTAGAGAGTTGAATAAACTCATAAATGAATTAAAATTCATAAAATGTCAAAGTGTATTGTCTAACCAAAATAATGTCTTCTTACAATCTATTTCACCTTCAGCATTTAACTAAAGTTATTAAAATATTTAAATTCGATTATAACTCTTAATGGACAGCCAAAGAGTCATGTCTTTTCACTTGATTCATGCATAGCTGAAAAGTCATGCCTTTTCACTTGATGAAGGCTTAATGGCCCTTTAAATGTGCTGCTTGATGTCCCTTCATTTTCCCCTTAACCAAATGCCTTAATGCTTGTGTATTCATCTCTTTAATTGGCACCATAACTAGCTTTGATGCATGAAACCGATCAGACTTGAAGAGTCACTTTTGTTCCATTTGAAAAGCCACCATAATGAGCTTTGAGTGCTTCAATATCCACCAAAAACGTTTCAAATATGCACTAGCAATTAAGTGACCAAATGCACACTCTTTTATGCAAAAACTGAACAGCCAATTGAATGTGACAGCATTTGATTCTTCTTGGCAAATGAACAGCCCTATTGTAGCTTTAAAATATGTGACTAGCCTTTTGAACTTTCCTACAGCAAAAACACATTCAATTTATTTAAGAAAAAAAATTAAACACACTATAACTCATGCATTAAAAAAAATAACATCCAAATTAAATAACACACTTATAAACTAACTCAAACAACTATGATGCTTAAATGCATGATTTAATTAAGATGCAAACTAAATGAACAAATGAGTTACTTAATGCATGACTTAATTTAATGGTGCAGACTTAAACTAACATGGGAGTTACATAATACATGTTATAATTTATGATGCAAACTTAACTAATATGAGAGTTACATAATGCATGACTTTATTAAATGCAGAACACATAATGCATGTCATAATCAAAAGAAGTAGATCAAGAATGCAAGACATTAATTAAAGATGCATTTAATAAACAAGACATAATTAAAGACTCATATTATAATAACTAAAGTAATTAAAATAAATAATCAAAGTCCTTATTCCAGCAACCAAATTAACAAACTAAAATTAAAAGCTTCATTTTTCACTTGGGCCCCTCGAGTTTGGGCCAATCTCGGTGGCATCAAGTTGTGTCGTAACATGATGCGGCTGGGATCGCATCATACCCTCCCTTTTGAAGACGATTTGTCCTCAAATCGGGCCATTTGCTCGAGAAAAATCTTTCAAGGTCACGAACCCTTTTGCTCATGAACCTGACAGATTCGTTTCCAAAAACCTGAGAACCACAGATGGTTCGAAAAGGAAACATGTTATTTTCATGCCCTCCCTCTTTAAGAGGAAACCATTCCAAAGTGTCACCTACACAAGAATGAAATAGGTTAGTGACACTTGAAATTATAAGCTCAAAAGAATTTTCTGAAATCTCAATAAAAAATTGAACAAATGAAACAATGCCGGGATCAAAAACATGAGTTGGCTTTACCATTTCTTGATGAATCAAAAATTTCTTCGATGGTAATATAACAGAATCACAAAGCATTTGGTGATTATATTCTCGGCAATCAAAATTCCATGGTTCAAATCCCTTGAACAATAAAAAAAATTACCGGGATCAAAAACGAGGTTTTCTCTTACCGTTTCACTTTGACTTGAAAGTTTCTTGACCGGCATCATAGAAAGAACATGAAGCAATGGAAAGTCATAACCATGCAAAACACGCTCAAATCCTTTAAACCATAATATAGTACAACCTCCGGAATCAAATTTTTTATTTTGACTTGGCAAGCCATCAGAATTCACGTGCTTTGTTTTCGAACATAATGATAAAATTCAGAGCAAATGAAAGGTTTTAACACATTTATGCAGAATAAATTCATGATGCTTACCTTCATTTATCAACAACTTATGAAAACATGCTCCGGGCTTAAAAACTTGGTTTCGACCACAATGCAGTAAGAATGTCGCTGTCACCAATAAATCGCACATGCCAAATAAATAAGATTTAGGCATAAATAAATTCAAACAATCAAACATCTTAAAATTCATCCGAACAGGCATGCATATACTTGAGGATTTTTCACAAAGATGTAACGACTTCACATAACCATCACAATCAAACAAATTGGGATTTTTACATGAAAATTCTTTACCACTCACATTCAAATTTTTTATACATTGATTTAATATATCCTCATCAAAAAACTTACCAACACAATAAACAACATGAGAAAAACTCTTCATAACACTTCTTGAGACAAAATCATTAACAACAATCATAGAATGACAAGTATCCTGTAACAGCCCGATTTTGACCCTAATCGGAACGGTGGTTTCGGGACCACGAATCCGAGTTGGAAAAATAATTTAATACTATTTTCTATGCTTATTATGTGTGAATTAGTGTGTGCAAAATTTTCGTATCAAAATTTGACCGTTTTGGTGTTTAATTGTGAAAAAGGGCTTAATCGCATAAAAAGAAAATTTGGTGGATAAATGTGTAAGGACTGAATTGATGATGTCTTTATAAATTGGAGGTTTAAAATAGCAAATTGACCATAACATAGACTTAGTGCCGGTCATGATTATGCATGTAATAGTAATTGGAAATTTATTATATTTTATGTTAAAATAAATTAGTTAATATATGTTATAATAATATAATGAATAAAAGATGAAAAGTGTTCATATTTCTTCAATGTTCATGCCAAAACTTGAGAAAATAAAAGAGAGAAAAGCTTTGTGATATTCGACCCTTTGCAAGCTCAATAGGTAAGTGATTTGAGTTTGGTTTTTGATAATTTTTACGTTTTTGAGATCGTTGCTTTGTGTTTTAGCTAGCCCGTGTCTAAATTTTTGAATTGATTGTGTATTTCATGAGTTGCCATTGATGAAAACTTAATGTTTTTGTTGTTTGAGGATGAAATATTAATTATATTGGATAGATTAACAATATTTATTCTTGAATTATTGATGAAATTGAGTGGTTTGGATTTAATTGCAAAAATAAATTTTTGAGGGACTAAAATGTGAAATAAATGAAATGCATGAGCTTGTAATAATACAATGAATATTCGGCTCTAAGTGCAACACCCCAAACCCAGTCAAAACATTACGACCAGATCTGGCATGTCACATAAAAGGGTTGTTTAAAAATTGCGCATTTGTTAAAACTTTCGAGTTTAATTATGTATTCGCTTGTTATCCTTTTGTTAACATTTTGGAAAACGGTTATTAAGGGTTTAGGAAAATCCCGTATTAAACATTTAAGAATAATAGGTAGTATCATATTAAAAGCTAAACCAAATAAAGTACCAAATTTAAAGTTAAAGCGGCCTTATTACAAAACATTAACCCAAGTTAAAAATAAGTAAAATACTAAAGTCCAAAACTGCTCGTAGTGTGGCCACCTCCGAGTCCTCCAGTACGTCGAACCGCCTACTGAAGATTACCTAAGAAAAATTAACAAAAAGAGCGGGTGAGTTTACGAAAACTCAGTGTGTAATTCCCCTTACGAACAAAATCTGTAAGAACATGCATCAAAATAATTCGGGCCCAAGCCCATTAAAGTAACAGTGGCAATTGGGCATTAGCCCAAAATAGCCTCGGTTGGGCCTTAACCCATATCAAATGTCACATGTCATACATATAAATCGGGGCCTAAGCCCATCTCAGTAATATAATCCAGATATGCAATGCATTAATGCCCATACCAACCCTGCACTCCGTCTCCTGTCCAACCCTACACTCCTGTGGGGATTTAATCGACCCACCCATCCCTACACTTCTTATGTAGCACCGGTTGCGGCACTAACATTATCGGTGCAGCATGGCTGCTCGGTGGCTAAAAAGCCTTCAGTAGCGGTATTACAATTGGCACAAAGCCATCAGTGACTGCATTATATTTGGCACATAGCCATCAGCGACGGTAATATAATCGGCACACAGCCTTGGGTAAATATGATCGACACAGTGTCATCGATATATAAGTTAGGCACATAGCCACGGTAAATACGATTGGCACAAATCCATAATATCGGCACAAAGCCTTCGGTATTGGCACAAAGCCCATAATTACGGCACGAAGCCCATATTAATGGCACACAGCCCTCGGTAACATTATCGGTGCAGCATGGCTGCTCGGTGGCTAAAAAGCCTGCGGTGGCTATAAAGCCTTCGGTGGATCCACAGTCGTCAAGCGACCGTGCGATCCTATTACCACTTCCTCCGCATTAATAATCCCAACCCCATGCAATATGTCGTGTATGTCATGCTCAATCATTACACGTGTATGCAAAATGGACATGCTCAGTAACAATTACTTAAACATGTAATAAAAGCATATCACCATACAACCACGCATAAATTAGACAACTCATTGCACAAGTCGATCATTTACCTACAAGGGCAAATCAATCATTTTACCCTATAAGGGTATTTCGGTAATTCCACCCTACAGGGGTAGTTCGGTAATTCTACTCATAACCAATCCATGTATGCAACGCATCTCAAACATAATCAATCATACAATTAACACATACAACGCTAGTACTACCACGAGGGTACAACGATCATTTTGTCGTTTAGGGGTAAAATGGTAATTTCGTAAACCGAGGGTATTTCAGTAATTTCACAAATCGGGGGTATTTTGCTAATTTTGCAAACTGGGGGTATTTCGGTAATTTCACAAACTGGGGGTATTTCGGTAATTTCACTAACCAGGGGTATTTTGGTAATTTCGCAAATCGGGGTATTTTAGTAATTTTGTAAACCAAGGGTATTTTAGTAATTTTGTAAACCAAGGGTATTTTAGTAATTTTGTAAACCAAGGGTATTTTAGTAATTTTGTAAACCAAGGGTATTTTAGTAATTTTGTAAACCACACTCTCGTGTGGCCCACCTAACACAAATCTAGCCACATATATGAGATTCACCTAGTCTAGTTCACTATATACTACACCATCATACATTTTATTCAATTGGGCCCACGGGCCCATTGGGCCCACTTCGACCCATCGTGGCCCAAGCAGCCTCAACCCATAAGAATACTACTGATGGCCTCAACTATCGCATCGAAGCCCCACACATGCGTTCACACGTTCGTGTGGCTACTATTGCCGTGACCGGCACTTCGGCATTTGCCGCTCTACAACTAGAGTAGAGAGAGTTACACACCTGATAAGAATCTGGTGCTAATCCGCGCTCCGACCACTCCTGTGCCCAAACGCCCTCCAAGGTATCCTTCCTCCTATCGTAGAATGCTCTATATATAGCTAGCTTCTCACCTTCCTTCTTTGTATCTTTCCGATGTTGGATCCCTTCACGAAGAGAGTTTAAATCCAACTCAAACTCTTGCCGCCTAATTCGTAAAATAAATACTCCTTGCTTTTCATGAGATTCGAACCTGTGCTCCATTCAATAGTTCAACACGCCACTTGCCACCAAGCCACAAGCTCCTCTTGTGTCTTAAACCATGCGCAACTAAATATAAATCTATAGCAAAATTCTAAAGTCCATTTAAAAAGAAAACCAAAATGCAAGAGCCAAGACTTGAACCTTGGACCTCATTCCTTCCCTGTGGCGTCACTCCCTTGCCTCTTAAGTGGCGTCACTTTGCCACTACACCACACACTCCACTTGTGTCATTTTTCTCCACTTTTTATTCTTAAAGCCTACCTACCAACTCCCAGGGTTTTATTCACCTAAAACCAAAATTTTCCTAAAGCTCAAGTTCAATCCCGGACTTCATAGAAGCCCCCTAACCTTCCAAAATCACTCACCTAATAGGTCCAACAAGTCGTTCTCTTGTTCCCAAAAATTTTAAATGCTCCTACGCCTAAGGCCCAGTGGGCCCAATTCTCCTAGGCCCAATTTTGGGATGTTACACTAAGGAAGTGTAGCCAAATTTTGAGTATTTTGTGTTTTGTGCAATAGGGACTAAATTGTAAAAATTATAAATGTCAGGGGTAAAATTGTAATTTGCATGATTATGTGTTTTTGGATTAAATTGAATAAGAAAAATGTTGAATGAGCTTAATTTGAAATTATTTAGATCAAGAACAAAAAGAATCGGGATTGGATCGGGGAAAAGCAAAGTTGAACGAATAGCCGGGAAACCTAATCCGTCGATTTCTGAGGTAAGTTATTAAGCAATCGTGTTGTATGGAATTATCTGTATAATTGTACTTAAATTTAATGGAAGTTTTTATATTGATTTTTGATATTGCCGAATGTGATGTATATATATATAAATCAATGATGTAGTTAAATGTGGTGTGGAATTAAGAGTTGAAATTACAATCGAATGTGATGTATATATATGTCTATGATATAACCGTATGAGATATCGAGCTGAGGAATGAATATGTTCGAATGTGATATAGATGTGTAGCAAAGATATAAATGAATGTGATGTTGATCATAGAAATGAAATAAGTGAATTTGTATATAGGCAATTGACATTTAAGTTTTATGTAACACCCCTTACCCGGGTTCTACGCCGGAACCGGGCCCGAGGCGTTACCAAACTCAAACCACTTGATCGCCACTTAGGCTCGTCGTAACTACTCTCTGAAGTCATCTAAACAACCTCATTCTCGACTTACGAGGCCTCACTCATACACACGAGGGCTCTCAAGACTAAACCGGAACTTTTTCCAATCTTAAAATTTTCCTCTTTTATACAGGTCTCACACGCCCGTGCAAGATTAGACACGCCCGTGCATGGACACACACGCCCATGTCCCCCAACCGTGCCTAAAACCCCAGCGTTCTGCCAATGCCCCACGGCCAAGGCACACGCCCGTGCTTACCACCTGTGGTGCACACTGACTACCTTAACACGACCTAGAGTCTAGACGCACGCCCGTGTGGCTAGCCCGTGGCCAACACTGGTTAATCCCACACGCCCTAGACACACGCCCGTGCGGCTAGTCCGTGGTCTATTCTGATTTAAAATACTAACATGCAGGGGACGCACGGCCAAAGCACACGCCCGTGGGCTGACTGTGTGTCACACATGGCTTAGACACACCCCCGTGTGTCTATCCACATGGCCAAGAACAAAGCTATTTGCTAAGCTCTTCTCACCCTTATAGCTTACACAACATGCACTCATACAACACATCCATAATCAACTCAAATTGAAGTGCAATATCACATAGAAAACTACATCTTTCTTTTATATAATGTAATAGCCAACCACCATGGCATTATACAAAATACACTATCCATCTAAAGGCCAACACATCTTAGCTATTTACAACAAAATTCACTAACTTGTCTAGCCCCTATACATGCCATATACAAAACATTAAGTCTAATGTACCTGAGTGTGCTGATAGTGTGGGCGATCTTCCAAATGATCCTCGTATCTCGATTCAACACCTTTACTCCATAAGACAAGGGAAAAGAAAGAGAGTAAGCTTTGAGCTTAGTAAGTTTACACATAAACAATTAAGCAACATAGTATAAGCTAAGCAACAATTAGCATTATACCAACATAAGTAATTCACAACTATGCTTACTCTTTCTATCCCTTACCACATTTCCAACACATCATGAGTCACATACTCATAACCATCGAAATGCACCCCTGCATTCAATGTCACATTTACACAATATACAACACATCATTATTTCTCAAGAATTCATCCACACAGCTAATTAACTTAATAATACATCCACACAGCTATTTTACTCAATAATGCAATCACATGGCTAATCCACATAGTTAACCCACACAGAATATGTCTCGGTGGTTTTGCACTTAGCACACCACAATCGATTAATAAGGTGGTATCGCACTTAGCCTACCACAAAGGTAATCATAGGGGTTTCTCACTTAGCCCACTAAATGATATACCTCACGATAGCATCGCACATAGCCAACTCATCGTCAGTATGCATTAGAATGGTATCGCACTTACCCCACCATCTAGCATTATCACAACACATGCACAAGTCTACTTACTTAATCATTCTACTTAAACCACATAGGTCCTCAATCATTCCCGATCATACATTCTCATTCACAATTTCTACTACATTCATCCCACATAGGTTCTCAAACATGCTACACACTAGCCAGCATTAACATATTGTAAGTATGAATGCATTATTTGTGCATAGACTTACCTCGATACTCAAAAGTATAGAAATACGCAATTTAGTCCACCACCTTGCTTTTGCCTCGGTTACGATCCGGGCTTCATCTTTCTTGATCTATAATGAAAAATCAGCTTATTCAATACACACATTGACTAAATTGACCCACATTTCATACTTTAGCAAAATTACTATTTTGCCCCTAAACTTTCTCATATTTACACTTTAGCCCCAAGGCTCGTAAAGTGATTTTTATTCAACTTTCTATCCTTTCATGCTTAGCCGAACCACTTACTCAACTAAAGCATTCAACAATTCTAACTAAATCACATATGTATGACCAAACTAAAGTTTTTCACAAACTAGTCCCTCCATGCATTTTCATGGAAAATCACTTAGCAAAAGATGTTTCTACTACATCAAGCTTTCATATTCTTCCATAAAACATCAAAATACATGCATGTCATACATATGTACATTTTTAAACATCCATAATAGCTCACCAAATAGCTAAAAATAGCTTACTCATGCTACTAGGACTTCAAAAATACGAAGAATATCAAAAACTGGGCTTAGGAGCAGTTACTAGCAAGCTTGAAAAATTGAAAGAGCCCTAACAATGGCTATTGGAATTTTTGACTTCTTGGGGGAGAAGATGAGCATGATTTTGTCATCTTTTCTCCTTTTTAATCACTTATTTGTTAAATGACTAAAATGCCCTTTTTGATAAACTTTCTAATTTAACTCATCCATGCCCATTTTTGTCCAAAAACTAAAAATTGGGAAAATTGCTCATTAAAGACCTCTAATTAATAATCTAAAGCTATTTAAAACATATAGCTTCTAGAAACACACATTTTGTAACTTTTGCAATTTAGTCCTTTTGAACAATTCAACCACAATTTCACAAAATTGCATCATGAAACTTTCACACTAGCATGCATACAAGGCATAAACCTCAATAACTCATTTATAACCCTCGGATTTGTGGTCTCGCACCACTTTTCCAACTAGGCCCTAAACCGGGATGTTAAAACTCTCCATCCTTTAGAGATTTTCGCCCCCGAAAATCTTACCAGTAAAGAGGTTTGGATGTTTCTCTCTCATAGCTTCTTCCGTTTCCCACGTAGCCTCTTCCACACCATGTTTCTGCCATAACACTTTCACTAGTGCTATGCTCTTATTTCTCAACTGTTTCACTTCTCGAGCTAAGATGTTAATCGGCTCTTCTTCATAAGACATATCTGGTCTTATCTCAATTTCCATCGAAGGAATCACATGTGAAGGATCGGAGCGATACCGTCGCAACATCGACACATGGAACACATTATGAATCTTTTCCAACTCTACCGGTAAAGCCAACCGGTACGCTACAGGCCCAATTCTGTTTGTGATCTCATACGGCCCTATAAACCTTGGAATCAATTTCCCTTTTCGTCAAAATCTCATAATCTTCTTCCACGGGGACACTTTCAAAAACACTTTGTCGCCCACTTCAAACTCAATTTCTTTTCTTTTCAAATTGCATGCGACTTCTCGCCGATGCAAGCAACTCTCAGACTATTACGGATTACTTTCACCTTCTCTTCGGTTTCTTTCACTAGATCGACCCCATGGATCCGCTTCTCACTAAGCTCGGTCCAATACAAAGGAGTCCGACACTTACGACCATACAAAGCCTCATACGGTGCCATCTCAGATACTCGATCGATAATCGTTGTTATAGGCGAATTCGACTAAAGGTAGATATCTCTCGCAACTACCTTCGAATTCTAGCACACAGCATCGAAGCATATCTTCCAGAACTTGAATCACTCCATCAGACTGACCATCGATTTGCGGATGGAACACAGTGCTGAAATTCAATCTCGTACCCATGGCCTCTTGCAACTTCTTCTAAAATCTCGAAGTAAACCTCGGATCTCTATCCGATATAATAGACAAAGGTACACCATGCAATCTCACTATCTCTGCCACATACAACTCAGCTAACTTATCCAGTGAATAATCAACACATCCTGGAATAAAGTGAGTCGACTTTGTCAATCTATCCACAACAACCCACACAGATCTCTCTTTCTGAGTCATCAAAGAACCCCGTTACAAAATCCATGGTAATTCGATCCCACTTCCATTCGGTACCATTATCGGTCAAGCAATCCCAAGGCACTTGATGCTCAAATTTTTCACTTGTTGACAAATTAAACACTTTGTCACATACTCAAAATATCTCTTTTCATACCCGTCCACCAATACAACTTCCTCAAGTTGTTGTACATTTTGTCTTGCCTGATGTACTTGACAAACATCCACTGTGGGCCTCATGCAAAACCTTTCGAATCAACTCCTCATCTTTAGGAACACAAATTCTATCATGATACATCGGACAACCATTCAAATCCACTCAAAAATCGAATCACTTTCTCGATCCACACTTAGCTATCTTAGCTTGCATCTCACTGTCATTTTTCTCGAGCCTCACATATCTCATTGAACAAATAGCGGCTTAGCTCTCAACTCTGCCAAAATAGCACCATCGTCAGACAATGCTAAACTCGTGCTCATAACTCTTAGAGCATACAAGGATTTCCTACTCAGGGCATCCGCAACCACATTTGCTTTTCTCGGGTGGTAGACAATGACTAACTCATAGTCTTTCAACAACTCAAGCCACCGTCTCTGTCTCTATTCGCATCCTTCGATCCATCAAATACTTTAAACTCTTGTGATCCGTAAAGATTCGACACTTCTCACCATACAAGTAATGTCGCCAAATCTTTAACGCAAAAACAGTCGCAGCCAACTCTAAATCATGAGTCAAATAATTCTTCTCGTGCGACTTTAGCTGCCTCGAGGCGTAAGCGACTACCTTACCCTCTTGCATCAACACACAACCGAGACCATTAAACGACGCATCACTGTAAACCACAAACTCTTTTCCCGATTCTGGTTGAACCAAAACTGGCGCCTCAGTCAATATTGTTTTCAGTCTCTCGAAGCTCTGTTGACATGTCTCAGTCCATTCAAACTTGACATCTTTATGCAATAGTTTCGTCATCGGGGTGGCAATCACGGAGAACCCCTTTACGAAACGTCTGTAATATCCCGCTAATCCCAAGAAACTTCTGATTTCTAACACGTTCCTCGGCGGTTTCCAATCCACAACAGCCGATATCTTACTCAGGGTCAACTCTGACACCATCACCTAACACCATGTGTCCTAGGAATCCGACCTCTCGGAGCCAAAACTCACTCTTGCTAAACTTAGCATACAACTGCTTATCTCTCAAAGTTTGCAAGACAATTCTCAAATGCTCTTCATGATTGTTCTCATCCCGAGAATAGATCAATATGTCGTCAATGAAGACAACTACAAACTTGTCCACATATGGTCTGAAAACACGGTTCATCGATCCATAAAATCGCAGTGCATTCGTCAAACCAAACGGCATAACCAAAAACTCATAATGGCCATACCTTGTCCGAAATGCAGTTTTCAACACATCTTGCTCTTTCACTCTGAGCTGATAATAACCAGACCTCAAGTCTATCTTGGAGAACACTGTAGCTCCCTTTAGTTGATCAAAGAGATCATCAATCCTTGGTAAAGGATACTTATTCTTCACCGTCACCTTGTTCAGTTGTCTATAGTCTATACACAACCTCATAGACCCATCTTTCTTCTTCACGAATAATACCGGAGCACCCCACGACGAGTAGCTCGGTCTTGCAAAACCTTTATCTGTCAACTCTTGCAACTGAACCTTCAGTTCTTTCAACTCTACAGGTGCCATTCTATATGGAGCAATTGAAATAGGTGTCGTTCCTAAAACCAACTCAATTCCAAACTCGACCTCTCTCACTGGAGGTAATCCGGGTAACTCTTCCGGAAATACATCTGGATACTCACATACCACTGGCACTGTTCCAAACTCTACTCCAACCTCTCGAGTATTCAACACAAAAGCAAGATAGGACTCACATCCTTTTCTCAAACATTTCTCAGCCACTAGGGAAGAAATCATCACTGGTAGACTATCCGATCCACCTGATTCAACCCGAACCACATCTCCACTCTCACATTTCAATTCAATAAACTTACTACCACAGTTCACTAAGACATTATGGGTAGTCAACCAATCCATGCCTAGGATTAAATCAAACTCATCAAATGGAAACAACATAAGGTTTGCCGAAAAACAATGATTCTCAATCAATAAAGGACAATTCTTACACACTATGTCCACTAACACATGCTTCTCTAACGAGTTTGACACCTTAACCACTATGTCCGTAGACTCAACGGTCATACTCAAACTAGATGCTAAACTCATGCAAATATAAGAATGAGTAGACCATGGATCTATTAAAGCAATAACGAAGGTGTCATAGAGAGAAAAAGTACCCGTTATCACATCAGGGGAGGATGCTTCTTCGCAAGCGCAAATAGCATACGTCCTCGCAGGTGCCCGACCCTTTGGTCTCGCAGCAGAATCTCTGGGCGCACCTCTACCACTATTCCCGCCTCTCGGGTTCCTTGGTGGTCTACCCCTCGTAGACACATCACTAGGTCTCAGCTCTTGCCTCTCTTCCTTTTCATCCGTCTCAGGACAGTTACGGATGAAGTGGTCAGGGGAACCACACTTATAACATTTTCAAATATTTCCCCAACACTCTCCGGTGTGATACCTACCACAACTTGTACACTCCAATTTACTCTTTATATTGCCCACACTTTCCATCGAGGGAGCTTGGACACTCAAACCCGAGCAAGTATTGCCCAAGTTTCGATGCGAATAACCCACTGGTGCTATCGTTAGAGGATTCACTTCCTTGGATCTTTTCAACTGGGCTTGGTATGACTTGCCCATCGGCCTCTTTCTAGCATCTCGGGCTTCACTCACACGACCTCTCTCTTTTACTCGAACTCAACTCTTCAGCCTTACTTGCCCTCTCAACTAATACCACAAATTCTTTCAACTCTAAAATGCCCACTAGGAGTTTGATGTCCTCATTCAGCCCATCTTCGAACCTCTTACACAAGATGGTCTCAGTCGATACACCTTCTTGAGCGTATTTGCTAAGTCTAACAAACTCACGCTCATATTCCTCCACTGTCATTCTTCCTTGTTTCAACTCAAGGAATTCTTTCCTTTTTCGATCAGTAAACCTCTGGCTTATATACTTCTTCCGAAAATCTTCCAGAAAGAAGTCCCACGTCACCCGCTCTCTCGGGACCACTAGCGTCAACGTTTTCCACCAATGGTATGCCGAATCTCTCAGCAAGGATACGGCACACTTCAAACTCTCTTCAGGCGTACATGAGAGTTCATCGAACACCCTTATAGAGTTCTCCAACCATAACTCTGCTCTCTCTGGGTCATCATCTACCTTAGCTCTAAACTCCTCAGCCCCGTGTTTCCTAATCTTATCCACCAGGGGTTTTGATATCCTCACTACATCCATACCTTGAGGAGCCACTGGATTTGGCTGAGGTATAGGAGGAGGAGGTGGAGGAGGTTGAGCATTAGGGTTCGCTTGAACATAATCCGAGTACCAATTACTCATCATCTGGGGAAAGGCTTCTCGTGCCTCTTCCCCTTGACCCCTGACCTCGGGTCCACTTTGAACAGCACGCCTTCCTTGCACAGGAGCCGGCGCATTACTAGCTGCTTCATCAGCAGTCGATGGATCGGAATCCATATACTATATAAAACAAGATTTAAAATCATCAGAAACCACCACACTATCATTGTACACTTATGGCATGTATAGCTAGACTCTTACACTTGCTACGGTAGTCCTAGAACCGACTAAACTATAGCTCTGATACCACTAAATGTAACACCCCTTACCCGGGTTCTACGCCGGAACTGGGCCCGAGGCGCTACCGAACTCAAACCACTTGATCGCCACTTAGGCTCATCGTAACTACTCTCTGAAGTCATCTCAACAACCTCATTCTCGACTTACGATGCCTCACTCATACACACGAGGGCTCTCGAGACTAAATCGAAACTTTTTTTAATCTTAAAATTTTCCTCTTTTATACAGGTCTCACACGCCCGTGCAAGATTAGACACGCCCGTGCATGGACACACACGCCCATGTTCTCCTAACCGTGCCTAAAACCCCAACATTCTGCCAATGCCCCACGGCCAAGGCACACGCCCGTGCTTACCACCCGTGGTGCACGCTGACTACCTTAACACGGCCTAGAGTCTAGACACACGCCCGTGTGGCTAGCCCATGGCCAACACTAGTTAATCCCACATGCCCTAGACACACGCCCGTGCGGCTAGTCCGTGGTCTACTATGATTTAAAATACTAACATGCAGGGGACGCACGGCCAAAGAACACGCCCGTGGGCTGAAAGTGTGTCACACATGGCCTAGACACACGCCCGTGTGTCTATCCACATGGGCAATAACAAAGCTATTTGCTAAGCTCTTCTCACCCTTATAGCTTACACAACATGCACTCATACAACACATCCATAATCAACTCAAATTGAAGTGCAATCTCACATAGAAAACTACATCTTTCTTTTATATAATGTAATAGCCAACAACCATGGCATTATACAAATTACACTATCCATCTAAAGGCCAACACATCTTAGCCATTTACAACAAAATTCACTAACTTGTCTAGCCCCTATACATGCCATATACAAAACATTAAGTCTAATGTACTAGAGTGTGCTGATAGTGTGGGCGATCTTCCAAATGATCCTTGTATCTCGATTCAACATCTTTACTCTATAAGACAAGGGAAAAGAAAGAGTGTAAGCTTTGAGCTTAGTAAGTTTACACATAAACAATTAAGCAACATAGTATAAGCTAAGCAACAATTAGCATTATACCAACATAAGTAATTCACAACTATGCTTACTCTTTCTATCCCTTACCACATTTCCAACACATCATGAGTCACATACTCATAACCATCGAAATGCACCCCTGCATTCAATGTCACATTTACACAATATACAACACATCATTATTTCTCAATAATTCATCCACACAGCTAATTAACTTAATAATACATCCACACAGCTATTTTACTCAATAATGCAATCACATGGCTAATCCACACAGTTAACCCACACAGAAAATGTCTCGATGGTTTTGCACTTAGCACACCACAATCGATTAATAAGGTGGTATCGCACTTAGCCTACCACAAAGGTAATCATAGGGGTTTCTCACTTAGCCCACTAAACGATATACCTCACGATAGCATCGCACATAGCCAGCTCATCGTCAATATGCATTAGAATGGTATCGCACTTAGCCCACCATCTAGCATTATCACAACACATGCACAAGTCTACTTACTTAATCATTCTACTTAAACCACATAGGTCCTCAATCATTCCCAATCATACATTCATTCACAATTTCTACTACATTCATCCCACATAGGTTCTCAAACATGCTACACACTAGCCAGCATCAACAAATTGTATGTATGAATGCATTATTTGTGCATAGACTTACCTCGATACTCAAAAGTATAGAAATACGCAATTTAGTCCACAACCTTACTTTTGCCTCGGTTACGATCCGGGATTTGTCTTTCTTGATCTATAATGAAAAAATCAGCTTATTCAATACACACATTGACTAAATTGACCCACATTTCATACTTTAAAAAATTACTATTTTGCCCCTAAACTTTCTCAAATTTACACTTTTGCCTCGAGGCTCGTAAAGTTATTTTTATTCAACTTTCTATCCTTTCATGCTTAGCCGAACCACTTACTCAACTAAAGCATTCATCAATTCTCACTAAATCACATATGTATGACAAAACTAAAGTTTTTCACAAACTAGTCCCTACATGCATTTTCATGGAAAATCACTTAGCAAAAGATGTTTCTACTACATCAAGCTTTCATATTCTTCCATAAAACATCAAAATACATGCATGTCATACATATGTACATTTTTAAACATCCATAATAGCTCACCAAATAGCTAAAAATAGCTTACTCATGCTACTAGAACTTCAAAAATACGAAGAATATCAAAAACCGGGCTTAGGAGCAGTTACTTGCAAGCTTGAAAAATTGAAAAAGCCCTAACAATGGCTATTGGGATTTTTGACAGCTTGGGGGAGAATATGAGCATGATTTTGTCATCTTTTCTCCATTTTAATCACTTATTTGTTAAATGACTAAAATGCCCTTTTTGATAAACTTTCTAATTTAACTCATCCATGCCCATTTTTGTCCAAAAACTAAAAATTGGGAAAATTGCTCATTAAGGACCTCTAATTAATAATCTAAAGCTATTTCACACATATAGCTTCTAGAAAAACACATTTTGCAACTTTTGCAATTTAGTCCTTTTGGACAATTCAACCACAATTTCACAAAATTGCTTCATGAAACTTTCACACTAGCATGCATACAAGGCATAAACCTCAATAACTCATTTATAACCCTCGGATTTGTGGTCTCGCACCACTATTCTGACTAGGCCCTAAATCGAGATGTTACAACTCTCCCCCCTTTAGAGATTTTCGCCCCCGAAAATCTTACCAGTAAAGAGGTTTAGATGTTGCTCTCTCATAGCTTCTTCCGTTTCCCACGTAGCCTCTTCCACACCATGTTTTTGCCATAACACTTTCACTAGTGCTATGCTCTTATTTCTCAACCGTTTCACTTCTCGAGCTAAGATCTTAATCGGCTCTTCTTCATAAGACATATCCGGTCTTATCTCAATTTTTGTCGAAGGAATCACAAGTGAAGGATCGGAGCAATACCGTCGCAAAATCAACACATGGAACACATTATGAATCTTTTCCAACTCTACCGGCAAAGCCAACCGGTACGCTACAAGCCCAATTCTGTCTGTGATCTCATACGACCCTATAAACCTTCGAATCAATTTCCCTTTTCGTCCAAATCTCATAATCTTCTTCCACGGGGACACTTTCAAAAACACTTTGTCGCCCACTTCAAACTCAATTTCTTTTCTTTTCAAATCCGCGTACGACTTTTGTCGGTCCGAAGCAGCTCTCAGACTATTACGGATTACTTTCACCTTCTCTTCGGTTTCTTTCACTAGATCGACCCCATGGATCCGTTTCTCACTAAGCTCGGTCCAATACAAAGGAGTCCGACACTTACGACCATACAAAGCCTCATACGATGCCATCTGTATACTCGACTGATAACTGTTGTTATAGGCAAATTCGACCAAAGGTAGATATCTCTCCCAACTACCTTCGAATTCTAGCACACAGCATCGAAGCATATCTTCTAGAACTTGAATCACTCTTTCAGACTGACCATCGGTTTACGGATGGAATGCAGTGCTGAAATTTAATCTCGTACCCATGGCCTCTAGCAACTTCTTCCAAAATCTCAAAGTAAACCTCGGAACTCTATCCAATATAATAGACACAGGTACACCATGCAATCTCACTATCTCTGCCACATACAACTCAGCTAACTTATCCAAAGAATAATCAACACGTCTTCGGAATAAAGTGAGCTGACTTTGTCAATCTATCAAAAACAACCCACACAGCATCTCTCTTTCTCGGAGTCATCGGCAACCCCGTTACAAAATCCATGGTAATCCGATCCCACTTCCATTCGGGTACCATTACTGGCTGAAGAAATCCCGAAGGCACTTGATGCTCAGCTTTCACTTGTTGACAAATTAAACACTTTGTCACATACTCTGAAATATCTCTTTTCATACCCGTCCACCAATACAACTTCCTCAAGTTGTTGTACATTTTCGTACTGCCCATATGTACTGACAAACATCCACTGTGGGCCTCATGCAAAACCTTTCGAATCAACTCCTCATCTTTAGGAACACAAATTCTGTCACGATACATCAGACAACCATTCAAATACACTCGAAAATCAGAATCACTTTCTGATCCGCACTTAGCTATCTTAGCTTGCATCTCACTGTCGTTTTTCTGAGCCTCACATATCTGTTGAACAAATAGCGGCTTAGCTCTCAACTCTGCCAAAATAGCACCATCGTCAGACAATGCTAAACTCGTGCTTGTAACTCTTAGAGCATACAAGGATTTCCTACTCAGGGCATCCACAACCACATTTGCTTTTCCCGGGTGGTAGTCAATGACTAACTCATAGTCTTTCAACAACTCAAGCCACCGACTCTGTCTCAAATTCAGATCCTTCTGATCCATCAAATACTTTAAACTCTTGTGATCCGTAAAGATTCGACACTTCTCACCATACAAGTAATGTCGCCAAATCTTTAACGCAAAAACAATCGCAGCCAACTCTAAATCATGAGTCGGATATTTCTTCTCGTGCGGCTTTAGCTGCCTCGAGGCGTAAGCGACTACCTTACCCTCTTGCATCAACACGCAACCGAGACCATTAAATGACGCATCACTGTAAACCATGAACTCTTTTCTCGATTCTGGTTGAACCAAAACTGGCGCCTCAGTCAACATTGTTTTCAGTCTCTCGAAGCTCTGTTGACATGTCTCAGTCCATTCAAACTTGAGATCTTTATGCAATAGTTTCGTCATCGGGGTGGCAATCACAGAGAACCCCTTTACGAAACGTCTGTAATATCCCGCTAATCCCAAGAAACTTCTAATTTCTAACACGTTCCTCGGTGGTTTCCAATCCACAACAGCCGATATCTTACTCGGGTCAACTCTGACACCATCACCTGACACCATGTGTCCTAGGAATCCGACCTCTCGGAGCCAAAACTCACTCTTGCTAAACTTAGCATACTACTGCTTATCTCTCAAAGTTTGCAAGACAATTCTCAAATGCTCTTCATGATCGTTCTCATCCCGAGAATAGATCAATATGTCGTCAATGAAGACAACTACAAACTTGTCCACATACGGTCTGAAAACACGGTTCATCAGATCCATAAAAATCGCAGGTGCATTCATCAAACCAAACGGCATAACCAAAACTCATAATGTCCATACCTTGTCCAAAATGCAGTTTTCAACACATCTTGCTCTTTCACTGAAATGATAATAACTGCACCTCAAGTCTATCTTGGAGAACATCAGTAGCTCCTTTTTAGTTGATCAAAGAGATCATCAATCCTTGGTAAAGGATACTTATTCTTCACCGTCACCTTGTTCAGTTGTCTATAGTCTATACACAACCTCATAGACCCATCTTTCTTCTTCACGAATAATACCAGAGCACCCCACGACGAGTAGCTCGATCTTGCAAAACCTTTATCTGTCAACTCTTGCAACTAAACCTTCAGTTCTTTCAACTCTACAGGTGCCATTCTATATGGAGCAATTGAAATAGGTGCCATTCCTGGAACCAACTCAATTCCAAACTCGACCTCTCTCACTGGAGGTAATCCGGGTAACTCTTCCGAAAGTACATCTGGATACTCACATACCACTGGCACTGTTCCAAACTCTACTCCAACCTCTCGAGTATTCAACACAAAAGCAAGATAGGACTCACATCCTTATCTCAAACATTTCTCAGCCACTAGGGAAGAAATCATCACTGGTAGACTATCCGATCCACCTGATTCAACCCGAACCACATCTCCACTCTCACATTTCAATTTAATAAACTTACTACCACAGTTCACTAAGACATTATGGGTAGCCAACCAATCCATGCCTAGGATTAAATCAAACTCATCAAACGGAAACAACATAAGGTTTGCCAGAAAACAATGATTCTCAATCAATAAAGGACAATTCTTACACACTCTGTCCACTAACACATGCTTCCCTAACGGGTTTGACACCTTAACCACTATGTGCGTAGACTCAACGGTCATACTCAAACTAGATGCTAACCTCATGAAAATATAAGAATGAGTAGACCCTGAATCTATTAAAGCAATAACGAAGGTGTCATAGAGAGAAAAAGTACCCGTTATCACATCAGGGGAGGATGCTTCTTCGCGAGCGCGAATAGCATACGTCCTCGCAGGTGCCCAACCCTCTGGTCTCGCAGTAGAATCTCTAGGCGCACCTCTACCACTATTCCCGCCTCTCGGGTTCCTTGGTGGTCTACCCCTCGTAGACACATCACTAGGTCTCAGCTCTTGCCTCTCTTCCTTTTCATCCGTCTCAGGACAGTTACGGATGAAGTGGTCAGGGGAACCAAACTTATAACATTTTTGAATATTTCCCCAACACTCTCCGGTGTGATACCTACCACAACTTGTACAGTCCGGTTTACTCTTTGTATTGTCCACACTTTCCATCGAGGGAGCTTGGACTCTCGAACCCGAGCGAGTATTGCCCAAGTTTCGATGCGAATAACCCACTGGTACTGTCGTCCGAGGATTCACTTCCTTGGATCTTTTCGACTGGGCTTGGTATGACTTGCCCATCGGCCTCTTTCTAGCATCTCGGGCTTCACTCACAGCCCTCCTCTTTTCTAAACTCAGCTCTTCGGCCTTACTTGCCCTCTCAACTAATACCACAAATTCTTTCAACTCCAAAATGCCCACTAGGAGTTTGATGTCCTCATTCAGCCCATCTTCGAACCTCTTACACAAGATGGTCTCAGTCGATACACATTCTTGAGCGTATTTGCTAAGCCTAACAAACTCACGCTCATATTCTGCCACTATCATTCTTCCTTGTTTCAACTCAAGGAATTCTTTCCTTTTTCGATCAGTAAACCTCTGGCTTATATACTTGTTCCAGAACTCTTCCAGAAAGAAGTCCCACGTCACCCGCTCTCTCGGGACCACTAGCGTCAATGTTTTCCACCAATGGTATGCCGAATCTCTCAGCAAGGACACAGCACACGTTAAACTCTCTTCAGGCGTACATGAGAGTTCATCAAACACCCTCATAGAGTTCTCCAACCAGAACTCCGCCCTCTCTGGGTCATCATCTACCTTAGCTCTAAACTCCTCAGCCCCGTGTTTCCTAATCTTATCCACCATGGGTTTCGATATCCTCACTACATCCATACCTTGAGGAGCCACTGGATTCAGCTGAGGTATAGGAGGAGGAGGTGGAGGAGGTTGAGCATTAGGGTTCGCTCGAACATAATCCGAGTACCAATTACTCATCATCTGGAGAAAGGCTTCTCGTGCCTCTTCCCCTTGACCCCTGACCTCGAGTCCACTTTGAACAGGCACGGTTCCTTGCGCAGGAGCCGACGCATTACTAGCTGCTTCATCAGCAGTTGATGGATCGTAATCCATATACTATATAAAACAAGATTTAAAATCATCAGAAACCACCACACTATCATTGTACACTTATGGCATGTATAGCTAGACTCTTACACCTACTATGGTCGTCTTAGAACCGACTAAACAATAGCTCTGATACCACTAAATGTAACACCCCTTACTCGAGTTCTATGCCTGAACTGGGCCTGAGGCGTTACCGAACTCAAACCACTTGATCGCCACTTAGGCTCGTCGTAACTACTCTCTGAAGTCATCTCAACAACCTCATTCTCGACTTACGAGGCCTCACTCATACACACGAGGGCTCTCAAGACTAAACCAGAACTTTTTCCAATCTTAAAATTTTCCTCTTTTATACAGGTCTCACACGCCCGTGCAAGATTAGACACGCTCGTGCATGGACACACACGCCCATGTCCTCCAACCGTGCCTAAAACCCCAACATTCTGCCAATGCCCCACGGCCAAGGCACACGCCCGTGTTTACCACCCGTGGTGCACACGACTACCTTAACACGGCCTAGAGTCTAGACACACGCCCGTGTGGCTAGCCCATGGCCAACACTGGTTAATCCCACACGCCCTAGACACACGCCCGTGCGGCTAGTTCGTGGTCTATTCTGATTTAAAATACTAACATGCAGGGGACGTACGACCAAAGCACACGCCCGTGGGCTGACTGTGTGTCACACATGGCCTAGACACGCGCCCGTGTGTCTATCCACATGGCCAATAACAAAGCTATTTGCTAAGCTCTTCTCACCCTTATAGCTTACACAACATGCACTCATACAACACATCCATAATCAACTCAAATTGAATTGCAATCTCACATAGAAAACTACATCTTTCTTTCATATAATGTAATAGCCAACAACCATGGCATTATACAAAATACACTATCCATCTAAAGGCCAACACATCTTAGCCATTTACAACAAAATTCACTAACTTGTCTAGCCCCTATACATGCCATATACAAAACATTAAGTCTAATGTACTAGAGTGTGCTGATAGTGTGGGCGATCTTCCAAATGATCCTCGTGTCTCGATTCAACATCTTTACTCTATAAGACAAGGGAAAAGAAAGAGAGTAAGCTTTGAGCTTAGTAAGTTTACACATAAACAATTAAGCAACATAGTATAAGCTAAGCAACAATTAGTATTATACTAACATAAGTAATTCATAACTATGCTTACTCTTTCTATCCCTTACCACATTTCCAACACATCATGAGTCACATACTCATAACCATCGAAATGCACCCCTGCATTCAATGTCACATTTACACAATATACAACACATCATTATTTCTCAATAATTCATCCACACAGCTAATTAACTTAATAATACATCCACACAGCTATTTTACTCAATAATGCAATCACATGGCTAATCCACACAGTTAACCCACACAGAAAATGTCTCGGTGGTTTTGCACTTAGCACACCACAATCGATTAATAAGGTGGTATCGCACTTAGCCTACCACAAAGGTAATCATAGGGGTTTCTCACTTAGCCCACTAAACGATATACCTCACGATAGCATCGCACATAGCCAGCTCATCGTCAATATGCATTAGAATGGTATCGCACTTAGCCCACCATCTAGCATTATCATAACACATGCACAAGTCTACTTACTTAATCATTCTACTTAAACCACATAGGTCCTCAATCATTCCCGATCATACATTCATTCATAATTTCTACTACATTCATCCCACATAGGTTCTCAAACATGCTACACACTAGCCAGAATTAACAAATTGTAAGTATGAATGCATTATTTGTGCATAGACTTACCTCGATACTCAAAAGTATAAAAATACGCAATTTAGTCCACCACCTTACTTTTGCCTCGGTTACAATTAGGGCTTTGTCTTTCTTGATCTATAATGAATAAATCAGCTTATTCAATACACACATTGACTAAATTGACCCACATTTCATACTTTAGAAAATTACTATTTTGCCCCTAAACTTTCTCAAATTTACACTTTAGCCTCGAGGCTCGTAAAGTTATTTTTATTCAACTTTCTATCCTTTCATGCTTAGCCGAACCACTTACTCAACTAAAGCATTCATCAATTCTCACTAAATCACATATGTATGACCAAACTAAAGTTTTTCACAAACTAGTCCCTACATGCATTTTCATGGAAAATCACTTAGCAAAAGATGTTTCTACTACATCAAGCTTTCATATTCTTCCATAAAACATCAAAATACATGCATGTCATACATATGTACATTTTTTAACATCCATAATAGCTCACCAAATAGCTAAAAATAGCTTACTCATGCTACTAGGACTTCAAAAATACGAAGAATATCAAAAATCGGCCTTAGGAGAACTTACTAGCAAGCTTGAAAAATTGAAAGAGCCCTAACAATGGCTATTGGAATTTTTGGCAGCTTGGAGGAGAAGATGAGCATGATTTTGTCAACTTTTCTCCTTTTTAATCACTTATTTGTTAAATGACTAAAATGCCCTTTTTGATAAACTTTCTAATTTAACTCATCCATGCCCATTTTTGTCCAAAAACTAAAAATTGGGAAAATTGCTCATTAAGGACCTCTAATTAATAATCTAAATCTATTTCACACATATAGCTTCTAGAAACACACATTTTGTAACTTTTGCAATTTAGTCCTTTTGGACAATTCAACCACAATTTCACAAAATTGCTTCGTGAAACTTTCACACTAGCATGCATACAAGGCATAAACCTCAATAACTCATTTATAACCCTCGAATTTGTGGTCTCGCACCACTATTCTGACTAGGCCCTAAATCGAGAGGTTACATTTTATGTATGTATAAATGTGGAATGATTTGGGAAATGATAAAATGTTCAAATTTAGCATCCGAGCACTAAGTGTGCAATATCAGATATTGAGCACTAAGTGTGCGAGATTAGCTTCCGAGCACTAAGTGTGCGAAATCGGATATTGAGCACTAAGTGTGCAAAATTGGATATTGAGCACTAAGTGTGCGAAATCGGATATTGAGCACTAAGTGTGTGAGATTTGCTTCCGAGCACTAAGTGTGCAAAATCGGATATTGAGCACTAAGTGTGCGAGTTTAGCTTCTGAGCACTAAGTGTGCGATATCGGATAAAAGTATTTAAGTGCATAAATCGAGCTACAAGTGTAAAAAAAGAAGGGTAAATGTGAATTTGAAAATTTAATTCGGTAAGTTTCAATGTTATGAGAAATTATCATTTGAATGGTAAGTACAAATTTAGTAAGTAGTATATGTATAGAAAATCAATTTTCTAAGTGCATGTATAATCGTTTTTGGATTTAGGAAATGTAGAAGTTATTTATGCATTTGTTTAGAAGTGAGGAATGGATTATAAATCTAAGTGATACTTGTCATTTTAATGTTGGGATATTAGGTCTAAGGACCATGAAATGGGTAAATTTTTCTAACTTAATGTTTTAAGGCATGGTTTTGTAATTGCTATTAACTTACTAAGCTAAGATAGCTTACTTTATGTGATTGTTGTGTTATTTTATTAGGTTTTGGGAAGTCCAGGTTCGAGCTCGGGAATCACCGTCAAGTCTATCACAGTATCAACTATCTTTGGTACTTTATAAGTAGTACTTTTTGGAACTATGGCATGTATAGGCTAAGATACTTTTGAATGGAATTCAAATGGTGTATATGTGTAATTATGCCATGCGAAAATGGCTAAAATGTGGTAAATTTTGGTCTTATGTGAATTTGGCCATGATGTTAGCTTGTTATGAAAGTGCAATTTCTAATGTGTTGTGCTTGATATATGAAAATGTGGCTTGAATAATCATTGAATGAAAATTTTAGTTTTAATTTCGAACATGGTATTTGATTTGTTTGGTAAATGATATTTCATGATAGGTACGGATGATGTCATAGAATATATATTTATTTATTATTTTGGATGTTCAAAATTTGTCATTATATATATATATAAATGTATTAGTAATGAGTTTGATTTTATATGATTTTAGGTCATGTATAAGATATGTTTGATTGGATAATTTAGCTAAGTTAATTATAAGAGATTGATTGATAATATGGTTGGATGCTTTCGATAATTGGTATTGATTTTGGTGTGCCCTATATTCGGTTAAGTAGAGTTTTTGGCATATAGGATATTTTTTGCTTTAAATGTTTGATACTTTATTTGGTGAAATGTTTATAGGCAATGTGCATATTCGGCCTCTATAACCTATTAACCAAATGAATAGTAACTTGTGTTATTTGATCAAACTATTCTTATGTGTAATTAGCAATATAGATTTGTGATACGGTTGTAAATGTTTAAGTATATCTTTATTCATGGTACAATCGGTTAAAACTATTTGAATGATATATTACTTTATTAAATTTGAGTTTTGTTTGCTAATGTCTAATAAATATTAAGTATATGTTTGAACTTGAAAGCATGGATTACTTACGAACTACTACAAATAAAATGATTTATATGAGTGTGTTGAATTGTGGTTAGTCGAGAAATGCCTCGTAACCCTAATCTGGCGACGGATATGGGTTAGGGGTGTTACAATTTGATTGGTAACAGAGCTACGGTTTAGTCGATTCTCAGACTAACGTAGTGCGTGTGAGTCTAGCTATACATGCCATAATTTATACTGTGATAGTGTGATGACTTCTAATAGTGAATTTTATTTTCTTCTTTCGTATAGTAAATGGATCCTGATCCCGAGCGAGCCGTAGCCGATGATGTCGGGAGTGTGGCGCCTGCTCCCGCGTAAGGGACCGCGCCGGTTGAATCTCGACCAGCTATGAGTAATCAAGATGAGGGGCTAAGCAAGCCTTCTTTAGTATAATGAATGATTGGTTCAATCAATACATCCGGACCAATCTGGCTGTTCAGCCACCCCCAAATCCGAATACTCCACCTGTAGTACCGGTGGTACCCCCAATCATTAATCCTGAGAGAATAAATAAACCTCCAGTTGACAGAATCAGAAAACACAGGGCTCAAGAGTTTAGGGCTGAAGATGATGATGATGCTGAACGAGCTGAATTTTGGCTCGATAATACAATTCGTGTTTTCGATGAACTATCCTGTACACCTGATGAGTGCCTGAAATGTGCTATCTCTTTATTACGAGATTCTACCTACTATTGGTGGAACACTCTCGTATCGGTAGTTCCAAAGGAACGAGTTACTTGGGACTTCTTTCAGACAGAGTTTCGCAAGAAATACATTAGTCAGCGATTCATAGATCTGAAACGCAAGGAATTTCTTGAGCTTAAACAGGGTCGTATGACCGTATCCGAGTATGAGCGCAAATTTGTGAAACTTAGCCGATACGCTCGCGAGTGTGTTTCATCTGAGGCTGCTATGTGTAGAAGATTTGAGGAAGGTTTAAACGAAGACATAAAATTACTGGTGGGTATACTTGAAATAAATGAGTTCGTGGTACTTGTTGAGCGAGCTTGTAAAGCTGAAGAGCTAGGGAAAGAAAAACGAAAAGCTGAATTTGAAGCTAGAGATTTTTGTAAGAGATCAGCGGGTAAATTTTCTCAATCATCATCAAAGAAGTTCAGAAATGACAATAGCCGATCCAAGGCTAATACTGGGATCTCTATACGAGAACGACCACCAGTAAGTTCACGAGCTACCTTGATTGCTAGTGTTGGGAATACTCGATCGGATAAACCTGAGTGTCAACAGTGTGGTAGGCGACATTTTGGAGAATGCTGGGGTAAGAACAAAAACCGAGCTTGCTACAAGTGTGGTTCGCAGGATCACTTCATTCGGGATTGCCCGGAGTTTGTTGAGAAGGATAATGCTCAGAGTGCAAGACCGAGCGGTACTGCAGCTAGAGGTAGACCACCCCGACATGCGAGAGGTAGGAGCGGCACTTAGAGAGGGACTTCGGATACAGCTATTCGATCAGAGGCTCGTGTGCCAGCTAGAGCCTATGCCATTCGTGCCCGAGAGGAGGCTTCATCTCCAAATGTTATCACTGGTATATTTACTCTCTTTAATGCTAGTGTAATTGCTCTGATTGACCCCGGTTCAACTCATTCCTATGTGTCTAAAACATTAGTATTCAGTAAGACTTTACCTGTTGAGTCTACTGAGTTTGTGATTCGGGTTTCGAACCCCCTGGGCCGGTGTGTACTAATTGATAAGATGTGCAAGAATTGCCCTTTGATGATTCGAGATTCATGTTTTTCAGCTAATTTGATGTTACTACCATTTGATGAGCTTGATATCATCCTCGGTATGGATTTGTTAACTGTGCACGATGCCGTAGTGAATTGCAGATGAAAGACTATTGATCTGAGGTGCCAGAATAATGAAATAATTCGGATTGAATCTGCGGATTTAAATGGGCTACCAGCAGTGATATCTTCGATGTTGGCTCGAAAGTATATGAGAAAGGGTTGCGAAGCTTACTTTTCTTATGTAATTGATAGTAAAGTAACCAAAAAGAAGATTGAATCTGTACCAGTTGTATGTGAATATCCAGATGTGTTTCCGGAAGAATTGTCGGGTTTGCCACCTGTTTGAGAGGTAGAGTTTGGAATCGAGTTTGTGCCAGGGACAACTCCGATCTTGATAGCTCCGTATAGAATGGCACCAACTGAATTAAAAAAGTTGAAAGCTCAGTTGCAAGAATTGACAGATAGAGGTTTCGCTCGACCGAGTTTCTCTCCCTAGGGTGCGCCAATGTTATTCGTGAAGAAGAAAGATGGAACTTTGAGAATGTGCATCGATTACCGATAGCTCAATAAAGTGGCCATAAAGAATAAATACCCGTTACCGCGCATTGATGATCTATTCGATCAGTTAAAGGGAGCTTCAGTATTCTCGAAGATCAATTTAAGATCAGGTTATTATCAGCTGCGAGTTAGAGATTCTGATGCACCTAAAACTACTTTCCGGACGAGATACGGCCATTACGAGTTTTTGGTGATGCCGTTCGGACTCACTAATGCCCCTACTATTTTCATGGATTTGATGAATCGGGTATTCAGACAGTATCTGGATCGGTTTGTGGTTGTGTTTATAGATGACATCCTGATCTATTCGCGTGACGAAACCGAGCATGCCGAACACTTAGGACTTGTGCTACAGATTTTGCGTGATAAGCAGTTGTACGCAAAATTCAGCAAATGTGATTTTTGGTTACGTGAAGTTAGTTTCCTGGGGCATGTTGTTTCAGCATCAGGTATTCGGGTTGATCCGAGTAAAATCTTGGCTATACTTGATTGGAAATCCCCGCAGAATGTTTTTGAAGTTTGGAGTTTTCTAGGACTTGCCGATTACTATAGACGCTTCTTGAAAGGGATCTCAATGATTGCAGCTCTGATGACAAAGCTACTTCAGAAAGATGTCAGATTCGAGTGGACGGAAAGGTGCCAGAAGAGTTTCAATCACTTAAAAACTTTATTGACTGAAGCTCCAGTGCTTGTTCAACCAGAGTCGGGTAAAGAGTTCGTTATCTTTAGTGATGCATCCTTGAATGGTTTGGGCTGTGTTTTGATGCAGGAGGGTAAAGTTGTAGCATATGCTTCGAGACAGTTAAAGTCGCACGAAAAGAACTATCCGACGCACGATCTCGAATTGGCTGCTATAGTCTTTGCTTTGAAGATATGGCGCCACTATCTGTTTGGTGAAAAATGCCATGTCTATTCCGATCATAAAAGCCTAAAGTATTTAATGACTCAGAAGGATCTAAATCTGAGACAACGACGGTGGTTAGAATTATTAAAAGACTATGAGCTTGTGATTGATTATCACCCGGGGAAGGCTAATGTAGTTGCTGATGCACTAAGCCAAAAATTACTGTTTGCATTGCGTGCGATGAATGCAGAGATGGATATGACTGACAATGGTGCAATTATAGCAGAAATTGAAAGCGAGACCGTTATTTGTTCAACAGATTTGCGAAGCTTAGAAGGTTGATGATAACTTGAGGGCAAAAAGGAACCATTGTGGTTCGAATGTTGATTCAGAATATCAAATTGATGCTGAAGGATGTTTGCGGTTTAGAAACTGAATATGCGTACTAAAGGACCCGGAGTTGGTTCGAATGATTTGTAATGAAGCTCATAATGGTAGATTGTCTGTTCACCCGGGTAGCACAAAAATGTATAATGATTTGAAGCAGCATTATTGGTGGCACGGGATGAAACGAGACATATCAGACTTTGTATTGAAATGTTTGATATGTCAGCAAGTAAAAGCCGAGCATCAGGTGCCATCGGGATTACTTCAGTCGATTATGATACCCGAGTGGAAATGGGATCGAGTCACGATAGATTTTGCATCTGGATTACAGTTGACACTGAGCAAGAAAGATGCAATCTGGGTTATTGTTGATAGATTGACTAAGTCGGCTCACTTTATTCCAGTCCGTATAGATTACTCGCTCGATAAGCTAGCTAAACTGTATATTTCTCAAATTGTACGATTACATGGAGTACCTATTTCTATTGTTTCGGATAGAGATTCGAGGTTTACATCACGGTTTTGGAAGAAACTGCAAGATGCATTAGGTACTAAATTGCATTTCAACACAACTTTTCACCCTCAGACGGATGGTCAATCCGAGAGAATTATTCAAATACTCGAGGATATGTTGAGATGTTGTGTTCTCGAGTTCGAGGGTACGTGGGAATGATATTTACCTTTGATTGAATTTGCGTACAATAATAGCTTTCAATTGAGTATCAAAATGGCACCTTATGAAGCTTTGTACGGATGAAAATGTCGTACACCTTTATATTGGACCGAACTAAGTGAAAGCAAGATACACGGGGTTGATTTAATCCAAGAAACTGAACAGAAAGTAAAAGTGATTCGAGAAAGTTTGAAAGCCGCGTCAGATCGTCAGAAATCATATGCGGACTTGAAATGTGTATATATAGAGAGTTTCAGGTGGGTGACCGAGTATTTTTAAGAGTTTCACCGTGGAAGAAGATACTTAGATTTGGTCGTAAAGGAAAGCTGAGTCTGAGATTTATTGGGCCGTACGAGATTATTGAACGTATCGGGCCGGTTGCGTACAGGTTGATGTTTCCACCTGAGTTAGAAAAGATTCACAATGTTTTCCATGTTTCGATGCTTCGACGATACAGATCCGATCCTTCTCATGTAATTAGTCCGTCAGAGATTGAGATACAGTCTGATTTGACTTATGAGGAAGAACCGATTCGTATTTTGGCTCGTGAAGGAAAGAGTTACGTAATAAGAAAGTCTCATTGGTGAAAGTAATGTGGCATAAGCACGGGGTTGAGGAAGAAACCTGGGAACTGGAAGATTCAATGAAAGAACGCTACCCACACTTATTCATCGGTACGATTTTCGGGGACGAAAATCCCTTAAGGGGGGAGAGTTGTAATAGCCCGATTTTGACCCTAATCGGACGGTGGTTTTGGGACCACGAATTCGAGTTAGAAAAATAATTTAATACTATTTTCTATGCTTATTATGTGTGAATTAGTGTGTGCAAAATTTTCATATCAAAATTTGACCGTTTTGGTGTTTAATTGTGAAAAAGGGCTTAATCGCATAAAAAGAAAATTTGGTGGATAAATGTGTAAGGACTGAATTGATGATGTCTTTATAAATTGGAGGTTTAAAATAGAAAATTGACCATAACATAGACTTAGTGCCGGTCATGATTATGCATGTAATAGTATTTGGAATTTTATTATATTTTATTATATTTTATGTTAAAATAAATTAGTTAATATATGTTATAATAATATAATGAATAAAAGATGAAAAGTGTTCATCTTTCTTCAATGTTCATGCCAAAACTTGAGAAAATAAAAGAGAGAAAAGCTTTGTGATATTCGGCCCTTTTCAAGCTCAATAGGTAAGTGATTTGAGTTCGGTTTTTGATAATTTTTACGTTTTTGAGATCGTTGCTTTGTGTTTTAGCTAGCCCGTGTCTAAATTTTTGAATTGATTGTGTATTTCATGAGTTGCCATTGATGAAAACTTGTTGTTTTTGTTATTTGAGGATGAAATATTAATTATATTGGATAGATTAACAAGATTTGTTCTTGAATTATTGATGAAATTGAGTGATTTGGATTTAATTGCAAAAATAAATTTTTGAGGGACTAAAATGTGAAATGAATGAAATGTATGAGCTTGTAATAATACAATGAATATTCGGCTCTAAGGAAGTGTAGCCAAATTTTGAGTATTTTGTGTTTTGTGCAATAGGGACTAAATTGTAAAAATTGTAAATGTCAGGGGTAAAATTGTAATTTGCCCGATTATGTGTTTTTGGATTAAATTGAATGAGAAAAATGTTGAATAAGCTTAATTTGAAATTATTTAGATCAAGAACAAAAAGAATCGGGATTGGATCGGGGAAAAGCAAAGTTGAACGAATAGCCGGGAAACCTAATCCGTCGATTTATGAGGTAAGTTATTAAGCAATCGTGTTGTATGGAATTATCTGTATAATTATACTTAAATTTAATGGAAGTATTTATATTGATTTTTGATATTGTCGAATGTGATGTATATATATATAAATCAATGATGTAGTTAAATGTGGTGTGGAATTAAGAGTTGAAATTACAATCGAATGTGATGTATATATATGTCTATGATATAACCGTATGAGATATCGAGCTGAGGAATGAATATGTTCGAATGTGATATAGATGTGTAGCAAAGATATAAATGAATGTGATGTTGATCATAGAAATAAAATAAGTGAATTTGTATATGGGCAATTGAGATTTAAGTTTTATGTATGTATAAATGTAGAATGATTCGGGAAATGATAAAATGTGCGAATTTAGCATCCGAGCACTAAGTGTGCGAAATCGGATATTGAGCACTAAGTGTGCGAGATTAGCTTCCGAGCACTAAGTGTGCGAAATCGGATATTGAGCACTAAGTGTGCGAGATTTGCTTCCGAGCACTAAGTGTGTGAAATCGGATATTGAGCACTAAGTGTGCGAGTTTAGCTTCCGAGCACTAAGTGTGCGATATAGGATAAAAGTCTTTAAGTGCATAAATCGAACTGCAAGTGTAAAAAAAGAAGGGTAAATGTGAATTTGAAAATTTAATTCGGTAAGTTTCAATGTTATGAGAAATTATCATTTGAATGGTAAGTACAAATTTAGTAAGTAGTATATGTATAGAAAATCAATTTGCTAAGTGCATGTATAATCGGTTTTGGATTTAGGAAATGTAGAAGTTATTTATGCATTTGTTTAGAAGTGAGGAATGGATTATAAATCTAAGTGATACTTGTCATTTTAATGTTGGGATATTCGGTCTAAGGACCATGAAATGGGTAAATTTTTATAATTTAATGTTTTAAGGCATGGTTTTGTAATTGCTAATAACTTACTAAGATAAGATAGCTTACTTTATGTGATTGTTGTGTTATTTTATTAGGTTTTAGGAAGTCCAGGTTCGAGCTCGGCAATCACCGTCAAGTCTATCACACTATCAACTATCTTTGGTACTTTATAAGTAGTACTTTTTGGAACTATGGCATGTATAGGCTAAGATACTTTTGAATGGAATTCAAATGGTGTATATGTGTAATTATGCCATGCGAAAATGGCTAAATTGTGGTAAATTTTGTTCTTATGTGAATTCGGCCATGATGTTAGCTTGTTATGAATGTAACACCCCAAACCCGGCCTAAACACCACGATCGGATCTGGTATGTCACTTGGGAAGAATTCATATAACTAAGCGATCTTTAGAAAAACTTTTAAGTTACTTTTTGGAAAATTCCAAATCCGTAGTTCGTTTGAAAGTTCAATAATCATTTAAGAAAAATTTTTCGTTAACCCAATTTTAGGTGTCGTTCGTAAGCTCATGTTGCTACGTTAGATTTCGCCCGAAGTTTGTAACAAAACTTTCAATTACATTTTTTTTTAAAAATCGTCTTATCGATTATTGTGTACTTAAAACGTCTAAGTTTAAATCGAAATTAAACCAAGTTAAAAGTGGCCTTATTATATAACAAAATCCCAAAATTTAAGTAAATAAGTTTAAGAGGAGAAAAGCAAAATTTTACTAAACATAAAGTGCATGGCCACCTCAGAGTCGATCTCAGCCCACATCCGTTGAACTAAGAATTACCTGCAACATTTAAACAGAGGGGGTGAGTAAAGAAGACTCAGTGTGCAATTACTCATTATTCACCGTAATTGGGCTTCAGCCCACACATATCACTTTGGGCAGAGCCCATACAGAATCAGATTGAGCCTTGGCCCATTTAGCAGAGTATAACAGATAATGCATTATGATGCAAATCCCATCCCAACCTAGTTATCCATCCGCTACACACCACCCTTACCTGCCAATCACACCAATAGGGATTTCTACAATCGACCCTCACCACTACACACCATCGATGGCAGTCACACTGCAGTTAGCTGCTGATCGTCAAATTGTGACAGAGTCACCAGGCTGAAATGGCATCGCCACCAGAACAGAGTGTGGCAAAAACCACCAGATTAATGTGACATAGTCACCAGATACACTTCCCCTTCATTACATAGCATATACCCATTCCCATGCAACATAAAATCAAGATGTATGAATGCAACAGATATCGATATATATTAGATGTTCAGAGTGTACATACTTTCATGTCAACATAATCACTTATATAGCACATTCAGAAGTCACTAACCTGGTGCCTTGGTTTTACCCTCCATGGGTAACAGCAGTATATGCCAAAGTTTCGACATTTAGCAAAGCATATGTATTTATATGTTAAATAAAACAACAGAAGAAGGTGTGAGAACTACACACCTGTAAACACAGAGAACTAAGCTATCAATCTCGCTAACACCCTCACTCGCAGGGATCACAGTGATCTGCCTATCCTGCTCCGAAGCTTGTCCACAACCCGGTGGAAAGTCTCGTACTGCCGATACCGCACGCTTTTTGAACTTAGGGGTAGGGACTACGAGTCCAACCCCCTCCTTTACTTGTCTGGCATTCGAATCCATGAAAGATTCTTGATCAGGAAACAGAGTTAAGGCATTGAAAGGAAACAGAGGGAATAAGAACCCAAATCGATAAAATCCCCTACCTTGATCAACTGAAACCGAATGCTAGCAGACTTGGCTCAAGAAACCGATCGAGTCCCTAAAATATTAACCATGTTAGAATCGATTCTCCTAAGTAGATCAAAAGAAGTGACCCTTCGGCCAAACAAGTCGATAAAGAAACCCTTACCACCTATTCGGCTAACAACTACTTACCAAAACCCCCTTGAAAGCAGGCCACACAAAACCAAGATGATGGAACACACCCTTTGCCACAAGAGTATGCCAAATAAAGAGTCTATATTCGGCTATTACCAAGAATCAATGGAAAGGTGCCAACCCTTGACAAAAAAAGGAGATTTGGTTTTCACATAACACGAAATAAAGAAGAGAAGAGAGAAGATAAACAAAGAATCAAGTTCGATTATAGCACTTACCAATTCGGTTTTGAAGAAGAGTTAAGGGAAGACGAAAACGAAGCACAAAGATGAGGGAATGAAAAATAGATTTCGGCTTTAGAAGAAGAAAATAGAAGAGAAGGATGAAATACCAAAGAGTAAGGTGAAAGTTTCGGTTATGAGGTTTAAGAGACTATAAGAAAGAAAAGGTTCGGCAGAGGGGGTGGCTTCAATGAGTTTCGGCTAGCAAGGTAAAGGAGAAAGAATGTTTCGGCTTTTGGTTGCAAAAGAAGTGAATGCAAAAGTGAGAGTGAAAAAGGATGATTCGGTTTTGGTAAAAGAGAAAGGAATCAAATGTTCCTAAAAAACAAGAGAAAAAGAAAGTGTTTCACTATCAAACTTGGCTACGCAAGACTCCAAAAATGCCACTTGAGGAAAACGGCACACCCTTATGACAACAATGCTCAACCGAAATACCTATGAGTACCAAAAGAAGTTTGGCCCCCCTTTAGCCACACTAAATCGTGTACACACACTCACACAACATCCCAAATTCGGCCAACCTCTCAACCAACACCCCCTTCCACGATTTCCTCCTAATTCCCCTCTCCATCACCCTTTCAAACTTGTTGATCGATTCTTGCTCCACCAATTCCTCTCCTCCCTTCAATTCAAACCTTTTGACTCCTTCAACTCTCACCCTTGAAGAGTCCAAACCGAAACCACCACCTTAGTCTCTCAAGCGAAAAAATAAAGTTCCTGCATGCTGCTGCCGCGAATCGAACTCCTTCCCCCTGCTGCTCCCTTGTGACGCCACAACTCTGCACTCTAAGTGGCGTCCCCTTGCCACTTTACCACCTCACTTCTTGTGTCATCAACCACAAGTATTCACTTTTAAGTCCTGCCTCCGCTAACTCTCCCCTAAAGAGCCTAAAAATAAAATTTTCACTAAGGCTTCAGCTTAACCCCGAGCCTTCCCGGGGCCCCCAAACATAACAAATCAACATATAGAGCCTACCAAACACACAAAACATAATATGCAGAACCCCAATTTCCCGAATGTTACAGTTCTTCCCCCTTAAAGAAATTTCAGCCTCAAAATTACTTGATCAGAAGAGATAAGGGTATTGCTGACGCATAACATCCTCTGGTTCCCACGTCGCCTCTTCCACACCGTGATTTCGCCACAAGACTTTGAGCAACGGGACTGATTTCCTTCTCAACACTTTAACGTCTCGATCCACGATCTGCACTGGTTCCTCTTCAAAGGATAGGTCTGGTCTTACCTCAATTTCCTCCACCGACACAATATGAGACGGATCCGAATGATAGCGCCTCAACATCGAGACATGGAACACATCATGTATCTGTTTCAATTCTGAAGGTAACTCAAGCTGATACGCCACAGGTCCCACACGTTTCAATACTCGATAAGGCCCGATAAACCTTGGACTTAGCTTGCCTTTCCGTCCAAATCTCAACACTTTCTTCCAAGGTGACACTTTCAGGAAGACTTGATCACCCATTGCAAATTTTATATCCTTACGCTTCAGATCAGCATAGGATTTCTGTCTGTCGGAAGCCTCCTTCAACCGAGTTCGAATCAACTTAACTTTTTCTTTTGTCTCCGAAACCAATTCTGGACCCAACATCTGACGCTCACCCAATTCTGTCCAGCAAGTAGGAGTACGACATCTCCGTCCATACAATGCTTCATAGGGCGCCATCTGGATACTAGACTGGTAGCTGTTGTTATAAGCAAATTCTGCCAACGGTAGAAACTCCTCCCAACTACCCCTGAAATCAATGGCACAACCTCTCAACATATCCTCCAAGATCTGAATTACCCTTTCCGACTGACCATCGGTCTGTGGATGAAATGCTGTGCTGAAGTCTAGTCTTGTACCCAATGCTTGATGCAGCGCCTTCCAAAAACGCAACGTAAACCTGGGGTCTCTATCCGATATGATCGACACTGGTACCCCATGCAACCTCACAATCTCCGCCACATACAGCTTAGCCAACTTCTGCAGAGAATAGTCGACAAGAACATGTGTGAAATGGGCAGACTTTGTCAACCGATCAACAATCACCCATACCGAATCTTTCTTGGTAGGCGTAAGAGGTAGCCCACTAACAAAATCCATCGTGATTCTCTCCCATTTCCACTGTGGAATATTCACCGGCTGTAATAACCCTGAAGGCAACTGATGTTCTGCTTTCACTTGCTGACACGTCAAGCATTTACCCACAAACTCAGTAATCTCCCGCTTCAAACTAGGCCACCAAAACTGCTCACGCAGATCCCGATACATTTTATTCCCACCAGGATACATAGCGTAAGGACTACTATGCGCCTCCTGAAGAATCATTCGCCTCAACTCCACATCTTTCGGCATGCAGACCCTCTCACAGAAACACAATACCCCATCACTGTTTAAGCTGCAATCCTCTACCCCACTATTCTGTACTTGCAAAAGTCGAGCACTCAAGACATCATCCGATAACTGCTTCTCCTTAATCTGACTTATCCATTTCGACTTCACTTGGAGTTCAGCTAACAAACTCCTATCATCATACAAACTGAGATGGGCGAACATCGCCCTAAAATTTGATATCACTTTCCGACTTAACGCATCCGCCACCACGTTAGCTTTACCCGGATGATACTCGATCGAGCAGTCATAATCCTTTAATAGTTCAATCCATCTCCGCTGCTTCAAATTCAACTCCTTCTGAGTGAGGAGATATTTTAAACTCTTGTGATCGGTGTAGATAATAGACTTCTCCCCGTACAGGTAATGTCTCCAGATCTTCAAAGCGAACACTACCGCAGCCAACTCCAGATCATGCGTGGGATAGTTCAACTCATGCGATCTTAACTGCCGAGATGCATATGCGACTACCTTCCCATCTTGCATTAACACACACCCTAATCCCGTGTGCGAAGCATCACAATAAACAACGAACTCCTTCCCAGCCTCAGGCTGAATCAAAACCGGAGCCTCTGTTAAGATCCTTTTCAGCTTCTCAAAGCTTTCCTGTTGCTTGTCAGTCCAAACAAAGGATACCCCTTTCCGCAACAACTTGGTTAAGGGTGCTGCAATCAAGGAGAATCCCTCAACAAACCTTCTGTAATACCCAGCCAATCCCAAGAAACTTCGAATCTCCGCCACAGACTTGGGCGGGTTCCAGTCCAACACAGCTTCAATTTTCCGGGGATCAACCCTAATTCCCTCAGCAGATACAACATGACCCAAAAAGGTAACTTCTTTTAACCAGAGTTCACACTTACTGAATTTGGCGTATAGCTGCTTCTCTCTCAAAATCTACAGAACCACCCGAAGATGCGAATCATGCTCCTCTTCCATCTTGGAGTATACCAGAATGTCGTCTATGAACACCACAACAAACCGGTCTAGATAGGGTTGGAACACTCGGTTCATCATGTCCATAAACGTCGCTGGTGCATTCGTCAGCCCAAATGGCATCACCAAAAACTCGTAGTGACCATAACGAGTTCTAAAGGCTGTCTTATGAATATTCGCTTCTTTGACCTTAAGTTGATGATAACAGATCGTCAATCCTCGGTAGTGGGTATTTGTTCTTGATGGTCAACTTATTCAATTGGCGGTAGTCAATACACATACGCATCGTCCCGTCCTTTTTCTTCACGAATAACATCGGCGCTCCCCACAGAGATACACTTGGTCAGATAAAACCACGATCCAACAATTCTTGAATCTACGCTTTCAGCTCCACCAATTCCTTCGGCGCCATTATATATGGGGCAATAGACACTGGCACTGTTCCCGGAAGAAGATCAATACCGAATTCCACCTCGCGATCCGGAGGTAACCCTGGAAGCTCCTATGGAAAAACATTGGAAAACTCCTTCACTGTTTTGACATCCCTCGCAGTCAACTCCTTGGCCTCAAGAGCACGAACAAAAGTTAAGAAAGCCTCACATCCTTTTCTCACCATTCTTTCCACCTTTAAAACAGACACTACATTGGACAAGTAGTTTCTCCTTTCTTCTATCACTACAACTTCATTATCCTCAAGGGTCCTTAACACCATGCGCTTAGCAGCACAATCCAAGTTTGCTCGATATTTTACCAACCAATCCATACGTAAAATTAAATCAAACTCCCCGAACGGTAGTTCCATCAAATCAGCCGGGAAAACCAACCCTTGTACTTCTAGAGGCACATTCCTAAAGAGTTTATTTACCACTACAGATTGTCCTAAAGGACTAAGTACAGTCATCTCCCTAGAAGCAATCTCAGAGTTCATGTTTAAAGTTCCAGACACCATATTAGCAACATAGGAATGCGTCGAACCAATATCAATTAATGCAGTAAAGGGCAATCCGAAAATGAGAAACATACCAGTTATGACGTCCGGTGCATTACCCTCCTCTCGGCGTCTAGCTGCATAGACTAACCCAGGCTGTCTCGGATCTGTATTCCCAGCACCTCTGCCCGGTGCTCCACGCCCCCGACCAAAACCATTCCCTCTTCCAATTGGACCACGACCTCTCTGTGACTGCTAACCACCTCTCCTGAACTGATCAAAACCCTATCTAACTAACCGCACTTGATCTACTTGTGGACAATCTTTAACCATATGGTCCATAGATCCGCACCTGAAACATCCACCGGTTCTCTTCCTACACTCTCTAGAATGCATTTTCCCACACAGAGCACATGATCGAAACTGGCCCATTGCCTCAGGCCTCACAACTCGAGGTGGCCCACCAAACCTAGGCCTCTTTTGAAAACCTCCAGACGACCCCGACGACCCAAAACTCCTCTTATTCTTACCCTTATCCTTCTTCTTATTCTGAGTCTCAGTCCGCTTAACCTCTTCAGCTATTTTAGCTTTGTCAACCAGAGTGGCAAAATCTCTTTCCCGCTACGGAGCTATCAACACCCGCAGCTCATCTCGTAACCCATCCTCAAACCGTACACAGCGTTCATAGTCAGTCGCAACTATTCCTCGGGCATAACGGCTCAATCGCAGAAATTCTGCCTCATATGCAGCCACAGATTTGCCCCCTTGTACCAAATTCAAGAATGCCTTTCTCTGAGCATCTACATAACTTGCCCCAACGTATTTCCCTTGAAATGCCGTCTTAAAGAAATCTCAGTCAATTTGATCCGCTGGAGTACCCTCACTTACGGTAAGCCACCACTGATATGCCTCGTCTCGGAGAAAAGACACCGCTACTTTCAATTTCTCCTCTGCTGTGCAGTCTAGATCATCCATAATTCGCTCGACTGCCTCCAGCCAATACTCAGCTACATTTTGGGCCATAGCAGAAATACCCCTGAATACCTCTGCCCCATTTGCTCGAAGTCGCTCAGGAATAGACTTTCGAGCTACTACCTTAGAGCTCGCCCCAGCTACTCGCTCCAACACACGCAGCATTGCTTGAGACAGGGCATCATCCCCACCAGTTCTATCTTGCGATCCCACATCAGCCACAGGTGATGCTGGCGCTTCACCCTCAGGCTCCTGCCTTGCTTCCGAGAACTCAGCCCTAACACCCCGGCCTCTACCACGGCCGAGTGCAACACGTCCACGTCCTCTTGCACTCATATCTACGGATTCGTTTTAATTTGGTTTACAAATTTTATGCATTAGCTTTTCTTTTCATTGTTGATTAATGAGTAATCTTATGAGAATGGAGTTTTAAGTAGTTTTCGCAAAACACACATATACCTAAAGGTTTCCATCTCTAAAGTAGAGTTTCTTAATTCTGCATTTCATAGCACATCATATCTAATTTATACAATCCACCCAACTTAGTGCCGGAGACTCGGGTGCCATGCTTCTAGAAAACTTGCATATTTATATATGTATATATTTTTTTTCAAATCATTTTCAGACCAACTTTGTAAAAATGTTTTGAACCCAAAACCCATGGCCGAGTTTTTGAAACCAGGCTCTGATACCAAATTGTAACACCCCAAACCCGGCCCAAACACCACGACCGGATCTGGTATGTCACTTGGGAAGAATTCATATAACTAAGCGATCTTTAGAAAAACTTTTAAGTTACTTTTTAGAAAACTCCAGATCAGTAGTTCGTTTGAAATTTCAATAATCATTTAAGAAAAATTTTCGTTAACCAAATTTTAGGTGTCGTTCGTAAGCTCATGTTGCTACGTTAGATTACGCCCGAAGTTTGTAAAAAAACTTTCAATTACATTATTTTAAAAAAAACTGTCTTATCGATTATTGTGTACTTAAAACGTCTAAGTTTAAATCGAAATTAAACCAAGTTAAAAGTGGCCTTATTACATAACAAAATCCCAAAATTTAAGTAAATAAGTTTAAGAGGAGAAAAGCAAAATTTTACTAAACATAAAGTGCATGGCCACCTCAGAGTCGATCCCAGCCCATATTCACTGAACTAAGAATTACCTGAAACATTTAAACAGAGGGGGTGAGTCAAGAAGACTCAGTGTGCAATTACTCATTATTCACAGAATTGGGCCTCGGCCACACATATCCCTTTGGGCGAGCCCATACGAATCGATTGAGCCTTGGCCCATTTAGCGAGTATAACAGATAATGCATTATGATGCAAATCCCATCCCAACCTAGTTATCCATCCGCTACACACCACCCTTACCTACCAATCACACCAATGGGGATTTCTACAATTGACCCTCACCGCTACACACCATCGATGGCGATCCACGCTGCGATTAGTCGCTCATCATCGTCAAATTGTGACAGAGTCACGGTGAAATGGCATCGCCACCACCAAGCAGTGTGGTAGAGCCACGAGCAGTGTGGCAAAACCACTGCAGATTAATGTGACATAGTCACGGATACACTTCCCTTCATTACATAGCATATACCCATTCCCATGCAACATAAAATCAAGATGTATGAATGCGGCAGATATCGATATATAATAGATGTTCGTGTGTACATACTTTCATGTTAACATAATCGCTTATATAGCACATTCGTGAAGTCACTAACCCGTGCCTTTGGTTTTACCTCCATGGGTAACAGCAGATATGCCAAAGTTTCAACATTTAGCAAAGCATATGTATTTGTATGTTAAATAAAACAACGAGTAAGAAGGTGTGAGAACTACACACACCGTAAACACAGAGAGAACTAAGCTATCAATCTCGCTTAACACCCTCATTCGTAGGGATCACAAAGGATCCGCCTATCCTGCTCCCGGCCGGTCCACAACCCAGTGGAAAGTCTCGTACTGCCGATACCGCACGCTTTTTGAACTTAGAGGTAGGGACTACGAGTCCAACCCCCTCCTTTACTTGTCTGGCATTCGAATCCATGAAAGATTCTTGATCAGGAAACAGAGTTAAGGCATTGAAAGGAAACAGAGGGAATAAGAACCCAAATCGATAAAATACCCTACCTTGATCAACTGAAATCGAATGCTAGCAGACTTGGCTCAAGAAACCGATCGAGTCCCTAAAATATTAACCATGTTAGAATTGGTTCTCCTAAGTAGATCAAAAGAAGTGACCCTTCGGCCAAACAAGTAGATAAAGAAACCCTTACCACCCATTCGGCTAACAACTACTTACCAAAACCCCCTTGAAAGCAGGCCACACGAAACCAAGATGATGGAACACACCCTTTGCCACAATAGTTTGCGAAAAATAAGTCTATATTCGGCTATTACCAAGAATCAATGGAAAGGTGCCAACCCTTGACATAAAAAGGAGATTTGGTTTTCACATAACACGAAATAAAGAAGAGAAGAGAGAAGATAAACAAAGAATCAAGTTTGATTATAGCACTTACCAATTCGGTTTTGAAGAAGAGTCAAGGGAAGACGAAAGTGAAGCACAAAGATGAGGGAATGAAAAATAGATTTCGGCTTTAGAAGAAGAAAATAGAAGAGAAGGATGAAATACCAAAGAGTAAGGTGAAAGTTTCGGTTATGAGGTTTAAGAGACTATAAGAAAGAAAAGGTTCGGCGGAGGGGGTGGCTTCAAGGAGTTTCGGCTAGCAAGGTAAAGGAGAAAGAATGTTTCAGCTTTTGGTTGCAAAAGAAGTGAATGCAAAAGTGAGAGTGAAAAAGGATGATTCGGTTTTGGTAAAAGAGAAAGGAAGCAAATGTTCCTAAAAAATAAGAGAAAAAGAAAGTGTTTCACTATCAAACTTGGCTACGCAAGTCTCCAAAAATGCCACTTGAGGAAAACGGCACACCCTTATGACAACAATGCTCAACCAAAATACCTATGAGTACCAAAAGAAGTTCGCCCCCCCTTAGCCACACTAAACCGTGTACACACACTCACACAACATCCTAAATTCGGCCAACCTCTCAACCAACACCCCCTTCCACGATTTCCTCCTACTTTCCCTCTCCATCACCCCTTCAAACTTGTTGACCGATTCTTGCTCCACCAATTCCTCTCCTCCCTTCAATTCAAACCTTTTGACTCCTTCAACTCTCACCCTTGAAGAGTCCAAACCGAAACCACCACCTTAGTCTCTCAAGCAAAAAAATAAAGTTCCTGCATGCTGCTGTCGCGAATCAAACTCCTTCCTCCTGCTGCTCCCTTGTGATGCCACAACTCTACACTCTAAGTGGCGTCCCCTTGCCACTTTACCACCTCACTTCTTGTGTCATCAACCACAAGTATTCACTTTTAAGTCCTGCCTCCGCTAACTCTCCCCTAAAGAGCCTAAAAAGAAAATTCTCACTAAGGCTTCAACTTAACCCCGAGCCTTCCTAGGGCCCCCAAACATAACAAATCAACATATAGAGCCTACCAAACACACAAAACATAATATGCAGAACCCCAATTTCCCGGATGTTACAATGAAAGTGCAATTTCTAATGTGTTGTGCTTGATATATGAAAATGTGGCTTGAATAATCATTGAATGAAAATTTTAGTTGTAATGTCGAACATGGTATTTGATTAGTTTGGTAAATGATATTTCATGATAGGTACAGATAATGTCATAGAATATTTATTTATTTATTATTTTAGATGTTCAAAATTTGTCATTATATATATAAATGTATTAGTAATGAGTTTGATTTTATATGATTTTAGGTCAAGTATAAGATATGTTTGATTGGATAATTTAGCTAAGTTAATTATAAGAGATTGATTGATAATAAGGTTGGATGCTTTCGATAATTGGTATTGAATTTGGTTTACAAATTTTTTTGCTTTATGCATTAAATGTTTATAGGCAATTTTCTTAACCTATTAACATTGTTGATTAATATTCTTATGAATTAGTAATCTTATGAGAATGGAGTTAAGTATAAGCAAGGTAGAATCAGCATAAAACTAGTTGAATGATATATTGCTTTAAGTAGTTTGTTTGAACTTGAAAGCAATTACACACATATACCTAAAGGTTTCCATCTCTAAAGTAGAGTTTCTTTGCTAAAGATTCTTTACATTGCTTATTTCATAGCACATCATATCTAATTTCTTGTTGGGATACAATCCACCCAACTTAGTCATTCCTCGCTTTTTCTTGTTCTCTCTCATCTTTTCACTTGAACTTTCTTTTTCCACAATCTCTTTTTTTTTTTGAAAACTCACTTTCATTGTAACACCCCTAACCCATGTCCGTTAGGGTTAAAGGCATTACTGACAAATCAAAACATTTAAATTCACTTCTCAACACAAAGTCAATCATCAATCAAACATGTTCAAATATAAACATAAAGTCCCTTATATAGGTCAATGCCAAACACATGTTAGAAAGGGGTTGGGAGAAACACTTTTTTGAAATTCTTTTTCTAGTTACTTAGGCCAAATTACCATCCACACTTTGGAATCACCTATATGCATCAACCAATACCAATTCATACCTCAAAAATGCAACATCAAAACATACCATTTCAAGCACCAATTAATCATCAAGTATACCATCTATTCTTATACTCAATTTCTACTCAAATAAGTCCATCCAAGACACTTAATTTCACATCCCAAAACATATAGGTCAAGCATCATATAAACCTCACCACAATTCACATTTAAACCACAATTCCCATCAATCACATAAGCATGAACAAACCATATTCATCATACACTTATCCCACACATATATTTACTACATCATTCAACCTTTAAGCCATATCTCATGGTAAGATTTATACAATTCAAAACATGCCATATTAACTAGCCTATACATGCCATATACCAAATATACACATATTTCAAAAGTACCAAAAATAGATAGCCGATAGTGTGCTTGAGTCGCTGACGATCCCCGGATTCGAGCTAGCTTTACAGACACTGTAAAACAAAGAAACACATCACACAATAAGCTTAAGAGCTTAGTAAGTTCATAATATAATACATTTAGTTCAATAACACAATTACAATATACAAAGATAATTCATCACATAGATCAACTCACAAATACTTATATCATATCATCCATAGCTAAATATGCTCACTTAACCATTCATAAATCCATTTACGATTCCATCTACTACATAGGTTTCGTACGTACCTTAGCCAACACTTAGTATTCGATCACTCATGCTACTCAATGCTCAATACTTCATTTCGACCAACCTTCGTTATTCATTCGATTAATTCGCACACTTAGTGCCAAATTCATAGCCGAAGCTTAAATGTTATCACACACTTAGTGCCTTTACATTAAACTAAATTTATCTCGGTATTGCACACACAGTTCCATTCAAAAAGCCGAATCTTCTATTATTTCACACACAAAGTGCTAATCATCTTTGTCTCTTTTCTAATTACGCACACATAGTGCCTCATTACTCAATTTCATATATATAACATTGCTATTTCATAAACTGTACAATTCATTCATTTCTCATCACATAGATATAAATTTAACAACTTGTATTATATCCAACTTACCTCAGACGTTAAAATACCGAGACTATCTGATCAATCGAGTACTTTGTCTTTGCCTCGATCTCAATCTGAATCTCTCCTTTCTTGGTCTATACATATTCAAATTTAACTCATTTAATCACCAATTCATTTAATTTAGTCCAAACACACATATTTAGGGCATTTTACAAAATAGCCCTCATATTTTCACATTTCGACACTTTAGTCCCTATTTCATAAAATCACAAAATACACATAATTTCATTATACCATGCTTAGGCTGAATTCTCCTTATACTCATACAAGCTCATATATTTCATTTATTTCACATTTTAATCCTCTGATTTTTCATTTTCACAATTTAGCCCAAATTACTCAATTTCATCAAAAATCCAAATACAAACTATGTTAACCCAACACTAAGTTTTCATATTCCACCAATTAACAACACAAAACTCACATATTCATCAATGGCATATCACAAAATCACCATCAATTTCTAAACTTTAAGCATGGGTTTGATAGAACACAAAGCAACGATCACAAAAATGTAAAAATTATCAAAAATCGAGCTCAAAACATACCTTGATTAAACCAATTGCTAGCCGAAACCTAACAAGCTTTCTTTCTTTCTTTTTCTTCAAATTTTGGCAAGAAAAGATGAGAATATGGCTTCATTTTTCTTTTTGTTTTATTTAATTCATATTATTACACCATTTACCAATTTACCCTTAATGTATATCATTTAAATTTCCACTAAATTAGCCCATTTTTGTCCATCCATTCTTTTAATGGTTTATTATCAACATAAGGACTTCTCATTTATAAAGCCATGCCAAATAAGTACTTTAACAATCAGCACATAGCTTTTACACTTTATGCGATTAAGTCCTTTTTGCTAATTAAGCACTCAATTGATAAAATTTTCACACAGAACTTTCACACATGCTCAATCACATATTATAAACACCAAAAATAATATTAAAATATTTTTCTGACCTCATATTTGTGGTCTCAAAACCACTATTTTGACTAGGGTCTAAACCGGGCTGTTACAACTCTCCCCGAAAATTCTTACCAGTGAATAGATTCGGATATTGCTCTCTCATTACATCTTCAGGCTCCCACGTAGCCTCTTCAACTTCGTGTTTGTGCCACAATACCTTTACTAAAGAAATTTTCTTGTTTCTTAACTCTTTAATCTCTCGTGCCAAAATTCGGATCGGTCCTTCATTATACGACAAATCTGACTGAATCTCAACCTCAGTAGGAGCAATTACATATGATGGATCTGATCTATATCGTCAAAGCATCGATACATGGAACACATTATGAGTCTTTTCTAATTTAGGTGGCAACAACAATCTATAAACAACCGGTATAATTCGTTCAATAATCTCATATGGCCCGATAAACCTCAGACTCAGCTTGCCTTTTCAGCCAAATCAAAGTATTTTCTTCCACGGAGACACTTTCAAAAAAACTTTGTCACCGACCTCAAATTCAATGTCTTTTCATTTTAAGTCTGCATATGACTTCTAACGATCTGTTGCTGCTATTAAATTGTCACTTTCACTTTCACTTTCTGCTCAGTCTCTTTTATCAAATCAACCCCGTGAATCTTATTCTCACTCAGCTCAGTCCAATATAATGGAGTTTGACATTTTTGACCATAAAGAACCTCATACGGTGCCATTTTAATCCTAGATTGAAAGCTATTATTGTATGCGAATTCAATCAAAGGTAAATGCTTTTCCCACGTACTCTAAAACTCAAGAATACAACATCTCAACATATCTTCGAGAATTTGAATGATCCGCTCGGATTGTCCATCCGTTTGCGGATGAAATGCAGTACTGAAATGCAACTTTGTTGTAACAGTCCGATTTATACCCTAGTCAGAATAGTGGTTTCGAGACCATAAATTTGAGTCAGTAAATTATTTTAAATATTATTTTCTCAGCCCCCTTGATATGTGATTCAAAGATGTGTTAACGTTAAAGTAAGTTAATTTTTCCGTCTGTATGCTTAATTTGATAAAAGGATTAAATTGCATTAAATGAAAAACTAGCATACTATTTGTTAAAGTACCTTTTTGAGATGGCTTTTAAGTGTAGAGGCTTTATGAGGCAATTATGCCAATATTTAGATAGTGGATGGATAAAGGTCTTAAATGCCCTTAATGTTTTCATGTATATATGTTAAGTATAAGGCTAATTTAGTAACTAAATTAATAATAGGATGATAATAAAACAAAAGGCTAAAATAATAAGCCATTTTTATCCATCTTCTTGCCGAAAATCAAAAGAAAATAAGGGTTTAGAGAGTTTTCACATATTTGGCACTTTCAAGCTTGAATTAAGGTATTTTCGATTTCAATTTTTGATAATTTCTATGTTTTGTAATCGTTGCTCCGTATACTCTAAAACCCATGCTTTAATTTTGAGAATTGATGATGTTTGTGAAATGAGACTTTGATTAAATCATGTGATTTGAGATGTTTAATAGTGAAATATGAAAGATATGTATATGAATATCATAGTTTGTATTTGAGTTTTTGGTGAATTTAGCTAATTAGGGCTAAATTGTGAAAATAGCATTTTGAGGGACTAAATTGTGAAATAAATGAAAGGTTTGGACTTGTATTAGATACATGAGCATTCGGCTAAGCATGGGTATGTGGTGATTTTGTATATTTGATGTTTTGAGAAAAATGGACTAAATTGATAAATGTGCAAACGTGAGGGCTAAAATGCAAATTTGCCCTAAATGTGAATTCTTGGAATGAATTGAATAAATTAGTGAATAAATGGATTACATTTGAATATGTATAGATCAAGAGCCGAAGAAAACAAACTTAGATCGTGGGAAAACAAAAGTAGTCGAATAACCGAGTCCGAACGAATATCTGAATTCGAGGTAAGTCAATATACAAATAAATGTATCTGTATTGAATTATGAATGTCCATATGATTATTGATAATGGTAAATGCATACGAGATAATGTATACATGAATTCTGAGATAGAATCGACATAATGTCAATGTCCGAGAAGTCCCGTTTGAACCTAGGAATAGATAGGATAGTATATGTCATGACATAGGTGTCCGCTATGTGATATCATGTAAGGCCACGTCTGGGACGTTGGCGTTGATTTGAGATTTGTGTAAGACCCTGTCTGGGACAGTGGCATCGATACCTGATTTCGTGTAAGACCACGTCTGGGACGTTGGCATCGATATGAGATTTACATGTAAGACCATGTTTGGGACATCGGCATCGTATTTGATTTGTGTAAGACCTTGTTTGGGAAAGTGGCATCGATATTTGATTCCATGTAAGACCACGTCTGGGGCGTTGGCATTGTACGACTATTCCTAGCATTTTGAGTATCCTAATAGATTTCGAACGGTTCAACGGGAAAATCCGAGATACAAATGACTATGTGAGTTGCATATCTGTTTCAGGTACATTTGGTATGTACACTAAGTGTGTATGAAAGGTAGGCATCTATATGAACTTACTAAGATGATTATGTATATGAAATGAAGAGATTATATGAGAAGTTATACTTGAAAGAACTATGTGCATATGTGAAATTTGAGTTGAGGAATATGGTAAGATATGGCTAAGCAAATGAGCCAAAGAATATATGTGATGAAATTGTTATAAGAATCAATGATGTTATTGTTTCAATTTGGTTATATGCATTTTTTTATGCTAAGATTATTTGTATATGGCTTACTAAGATTTTGAAAGCTTACTCTGTGTGTGTTTACTCTGTTTTATAGATCGTCAAAGCTACTAAAGGCTTGAGACCGTCGAGGATCGTCATCACACTACTTTTGCTCATTTTGGTATCTTTTGGAAATGTATATAGCTAGATATGGAATGTATAGGCTAGTCACCTTGAATTATCTTTGAAATGTGTAAAAGTAGCCATGAGATGTGGCTAGATATGTGTTGGTGATATGCATGAGTAAATATGACTTATGTTGCATGTTTGGTATGGAAAATTAGCTATTAAAATGGCCAAGGTTATGGTAAACATATGAATGTATTATGAGTATGCATGTTTGATCAAAAGAATGTTTCTATGAAAGGTAAATGTGGTTAAACCATGCTTACGTATATGCGTGATCTAGTTGTGCAAATTGGCATGTATGATAATAAGTTTGGATGTGAAGAATTGTTGATCAATTGACATGATTTTGGTTGTTATTTGTGCATAAAATGAATTGGTAAGTAGCTTGTAGGGTAATCTCAAATGTAGGTGGCATATTGACCTTGCAAAGGGTCTGTTTTACCTACACGGTCATGGCACACGGGCGTGCCTAATGGTTTTGTGATTAAGTCAGTATATAGCATAAGAGTACAGGGCCAGGGTACACGGGCGTGCCTGGTGGCCGTGGGGTTAAGTCAGTGTAAACTCACTTAGTCATTTGTATCTCAGATTTGCCCGTTGAACCGTTCAGAATCTAATAGGATACTCAGAATGCTCGGAATAGTTGTACAATGCCAACGTCCCAGATGTGGTCTTACATGTAATCAGATATCGATGCCACTGTCCCAGACAGGGTCTTACAAAAATCAAATACGATGTCGATGTCCCAAACATGGTCTTACACGTAAATCTCATATCGATGCCAACGTCCCAGACGTGGTCTTACACGAAATCAGGTATCAATGCCACTGTCCCAGACAGGGTCTTACACAAATCTCAAATCAACGCCAACGTCCCAGACGTGGTCTTACATGATATCACATAGTGGACACCTATGTCATGACATATACTATCCTATCTATTCCTAGGTTCAAACGAGACTTCTCGGACATTGACATAATGTCGATTCTATCTCAAAATTCATGTATACATTATCTCATATGCATTTACCATTATCAATAATCATATAGACATTCATAATTCAATACAGATACATTTATTTGTATATTGACTTACTAAGCTTTTGAAAGCTTACTCTGTGTGTGTTTGCTCTGTTTTATAGATCGTCAAAGCTACTAAAGGCTCGGGACCGTCGAGGATCATCATCACACTACTTTTGCTCATTTTGGTATCTTTTGGAAATGTATATAGCTAGATATGGCATGTATAGGCTAGTCACCTTGAATTATCTTTAAAATGTGTAAAAGTAGCCATGAGATGTGGCTAGATATGTGTTGGTGATAAGCATGAGTAAATATGACTTATTTTGCATGTTTGGTATGGCAAATTAGCTATTGAAATGGCCAAGGTTATGGTAAACATATGAATGTATTATGAGTATGCATGTTTGATCAAAAGAATGTTTCTATGAAAGGTAAATGTGGTTAAACCATGCTTACGTATATGCTTGATCTAGTTGTGCAAATTGGCATGTATGATAATAAGTTTGGATGTGAAGAATTTTTGATCAATTGACATGATTTTGGTTGTTATTTGTGCATAAAATGAATTGGTAAGTAGCTTGTAGGGTAATCTCAAATGTAGGTGGCATATTGACCTTGCAAAGGGTCTGTTTTACCTACACGGTCATGGCACACGGGTGTGCCTAATGGTCGTGTGATTAAGTCAGTATATAGCATAAGAGTACACGACCAGGGTACACGGGCGTGCCTGGTGGCCGTGGGGTTAAGTCAGTAAACATGCCCTGTTTTGGCACGGCCAGGACACATGGGTGTGTCTAGTAGCCGTGGGAGGCACACGGCCTGACTGCACGGGCGTGTGACCTCTGCAGTGTTCAAAAAGTTTTAATTTTCCGAGAATTTTCGTATGTGTTTGGTACAGTCTTGACCTTCCTCTAAATCATGCTTAAGGTCTCGGTGACCAATCTAAAGAACACTATGATTGAGATTGATGACTTGTATTATGAAATGTCTGTAAATATTTCCGATCTGTCCGATAATACCTTAAACCCTAATTCGGTGATGGATACGGGTTATGTAACAGTCCAAATTTGACCCTAATCGCAACGGTGGTTTCGGGACCACGAATCTGAGTTTGAAAAATTTTTAAATAATATATTCTGCATTTATTATATGTGAATTAATGTGTGTGAAAGTGTCGTAGAAAAATTTAATCGTTTGTGTGTTTAATTTGACAAAAGGACTTAATCGCATACTATGTAAAAGTTGCAAACTATAGTGAAATGTGCTAAATTGATGGTGGCTTTTTAATATGGAGTACTAAAAGGGCAATTAGCCCATTTTTCATGATAGTGGGCGATAATGGTCTTAAATGACCTTATGATATATGTTATGAATATTATTATTAAAAGGTTAGTATGGTAATTTGAAAAATAAATAATATATGTTATAATTTACAAAAACAAAACCACTATCATCTTTACTTCTTTCATGGCCGAAAGTTAGCTAAAGAAAAGGGGTTAGAGAAGCTTTGAATTTCGGCAACCATTTGGCTTAATTAGGTATGAATTTTAGCTCGGTTTTTGTTGATTTTTACGTTTTTTGTGATCGTTGCTTAGAGTATTAGCTGACCCATGCTGAAATTTTGATATAAACCCATAAATGATGTTCGGCCATTATCATGTTTTTGTGGTTTTTTATGTTTAATGATTTTATATTAAAGTTATGTTAAAGATTAGTATGTTTTGTGTTGGATATTTTAGTGAATTTGAGTAATAGGAATAGATTACAAAGAATAAATTTTTAGAGGGGCTAAAATGCTAAATAAATGAAAGAAATGGACTTGTATGGTCCCTATGAATATTCGGCCCTTGAGTAGTATAGTGAAATTTTATGTATTTTGTGTTTTATGCAAATATGACTAAATTGTAAAAATGTGAAACATTAGGGGTAAAATGGTAATTTTCCCTTTTATGTGTTTTGGGACTAAATTGAGATGAAATGTGCTTGAATGAGCTGAATTTTAATGCAATTAGATCAAGAACAAAAAAGAACGGATCTGGATCGGGGAAAGGCGAAGGTTATCGAATAGCCGATCTACGCTGTCCGTCGATAGTCGAGGTAAGTCCTTAAGCAAATATATGTTAAAGAATTATTTATGAACATAGTAAATGATGAATTTTGAAAATTTTGAGTATAAATATATGTGATGGCCGAATGTGGTGATATAATATTCAATTGAAGTTATTTTGTTTAATGTAATGTGGTTAAGCATGTTCGGTTTGATATGTGAAAATGATATGAAGCATATGAGGTGTTTGTGAATTTAGCATTAAGTAATGAGTATTGAATGGTTAATAGTGTTGATATTCGGGCTTCGAGCCTAGCAGGCCTTGTGCCGATGATTTATTTCGGGCTTCGAGCCTAGCAGGCCTTGTGCCGGTGAAATATTCGGGCTTATTGCCTAGCAGGCTAAATGCCGGTGTTTAAATCTCGGACCTTGAGTCTAGCAGGCCTAGTGCCGGTGTGTGTAATTCGGGCTAAGACCTAGCAGGTGCCATACCGGTGAGTTTCAATTTCGAACTTCGTTATATAGTAATAATTTCATGAAGCAAATCTAGTAAACTTGAGCTTTGAAAATGAATTTGTTAATTCGGCAACAAGGTATGTACTCCATACTTTAATGTTATATATATATATATGAGCTATGATAGTGAGCAAATGAATTGATGAAAAGAAAATGTGTTATACACTTGGTTGTGAAGTTTATATATATACAATATAATATGCCATGTGGTTATTGGAAATGCGAAAGTATGAGTGTGGTTAAAAGGTTCATGTAAGTATATTTATACACCTAGTTATGAAATTATCCATGTATATTCGGCAATTGATGTATGTGGTAAGGAATTTAAAGTTACCAAGTTAAGTAAGGTAATGATACCTTGTTATGGTGAGTTTTTAATTAAGACATGTAGGTTTAAGGTCATGAATTATTTTAAATCATGTTTAATGGTTGAGTGATATAATTAACGAAGACTTACTAAGTCTTGTTTCGTTTAATATAGATTTTGGTCAAGCTACGGGCTCTCAAGCAAAGTCAACCACACTATCATCCCTTTTTGGTACTTATTTACTTGGTTTTTGAATCTAAGGCATGTATAGGTTAGACTAAGTTGTAAAATCAATGAAATTTGGTCTTGTATATAAGTATAGTCTGCCTTGATTTTAAGTTTTTATACTCATCGTTGGTTGGATTTTAAAGTTTTTGGATATATGTGTGAATGGTTGAATGATTGATATGCTTGGTTCTTAGCAAATTTTATCCTTGGCCTGTTACATGCTTATCTAGGTCGATGTATGTTATAGAAGGTATGTTTGTGGTTAAGATAATTCTATGTGCTTTGGGTCTAATATGTTTTTCAAATGATTATTAGGTTTGATCACATGTATTAATAGTAGGTAGTAATGTATGTGTGATGTATTTAGATGGAAATATGGCGTCATGCTTAAATAACTTTGTTTGTGTGATAATTATAGTTATAAAACGAGGTATGAATTTTTAAAAGTGGTTATAAAGGTACGGATGCTAATGGTAAGAAGTGAATTTGTTTTAGGGTTACTTTAAATGCATGTCCAAGTGGTTAGTGAAACGATTTGATTAGTTAATATGAAAAATTGTAAAGTTTAGGTAAACAAATATTTATATTCGAATTTGGTATGCATTGTAAGGTTAAATATGTGCAACGCAAATGTGGATTTTATTTTTTTTGGAATTATGCGCATACTATGTTAGTACCATGGGCATGTTTGGTTATGATATTACATATTAATGTCTCATATGTGAATAAGTATACCATAAAGTGCTATGGTTTATATGTTTAATATGCATATATGCATAATATATGTAATGATGAGATGACATGTGAGGAAGGTAATAAATGTAGTTATATTCAATATATGTGAATAAAGTGAAAGGTATTTACTGAAATATGTATTAAATATGTATTTTGGTTTGATAAATGTATGTATGGTGATATATGACTGTGATGATCTGAGTTTGACTTGGTAATGCCACTTTACCCTAGTCCGGCGACGGATACGGGTTAAGGGTGTTACATTTTATTGGTATCAGAGCTATGGTTTAGTCGATTCTAGGACTACCGTAGCGCGTGGGAGTTTAGCTATACATGCCTTATTTATATAAACGATAGTGTGGTGACTTCTGATATTTCAAATTGTGTTTTATATAGTAAATGGATCTCGACAGAGTCGTAGGCGATGATGTAGAGATTGTAGCGCCTAATCGCGCCTGACGCGTCGTCGCGTCGGAGACTCTTGACTGTCTCGGGTAGCCATGAGGGGAGGCTAAGCAAGCCTTCTACCGATGATGAATGAATGGTTTACCCAGTTCATTCGAGACTAACCCGGTTGTACAACAACCTCCACCCCGAATAATCCAACTCGGTACCTTCAAGACTCTCAGATGTTAGATCCGGTGAGATCTAATAGGCCTCCTGTTGATAAAATCAGAAATATGGGGCCGAAGAATTCAAAGCTAATGATAATGACGATGCAGAACGAGCTGAGATGTGGCTCGATAACACTATTTGGGTACTTGATGAGCTATCCTGTACTCCTGATGAATGCATGAAGTGTGCTATATCTCTACTTCGGGACACTGCATATCACTGGTGGAATACACTAGTATCAGTGGTTCCGAAAGAAAAAGTGACTTGGGATTTCTTCCAGATCGAGTTCTGTAAGAAATATATTAGTCAGAGATTCATCGATCAGAAACGAAAAGAATTTCTGGAACTAAAACAGGGTCATATGACTGTGACGAAATATGAGCGAAAGTTTGTCAGATTGAGCCGATATGGCTGAGAGTGTGTATCAAGTGAAGCTATTATGTGCAAAAGATTTGAAGACAGTCTAAATGAAGACATAAAGTTGATTGTGGGCATTCTTGAGATCAAAGAGTTCGTAGTACTTGTCAAACAAGCTTGTAAAGCTGAAGAGCTTGGGAAAGAGAAAAGAAAGGCTGAAATAGAAGCTAGAGACACTCAAAAAAGATCATCGAGTAAGACTTTCCATTCAGCGTTTAAGAAGTTCAAAGATGACTTCGGCCGACATAAAGCTACTTCAGACCTGTCTAGACGAGATCGACCTCTAGTGAGTTCCCGAGCCACTTCGATGGCTAGTGTTGGTAATGTTCAGCAGAACCGGACTGAGTGCAAGCATTGTGGAAAATGGCATTCTGGGAGTTGTAGATTCCATGATCGGTCCTGCTTTAAATGTGGATCGTCGGACCATTTTATTCGAGAGTGCCCGATGCTAGCCGACCAAAATACAGTTCAGAACACTAAACCGAGCAAGACGACAGCATGAGGTAGACCACCCAGACATTCAGGCAATGTAGGTGGCAGTCAGAGAGGGATGAAGGACACTGCAGTTCGATCAGAGGCTCGAGCACCAGCTAGAGCTTATGCTATACGAGCCAGAGAGGATGCTTCTTCCCCAGATGTCATTACATGATACTACTGTGATTGCATTAATTGATCCTGGTTCGACTCATTCATATGTGTGTGAAACTCTAGTATCCAGTAAGACTCTGCCTGTTGAGTCTACTGAGTTTGTGATCCGTGTGTCCAACCCTTTGGGTAGATATGTTTTCGTTGATAAAGTGTGTAAAGGTTGCCCGTTGATGATTCGAGATTCCTGCTTTCCAGCTGATTTAATGTTGTTGCCTTTCGATGAGTTCGATATAATTTTGGGAATGGACTGGTTAACTTTGCATGATGCAGTGGTGAATTGCAAAAGAAAGATTATTAATTTGAGATGTCAGAACGGTGAGATCATCCGGATAGAATCTAATGACTTGAATGGGTTACCGACAGTAATATCCTCGATGTTAGCTCGTAAGTATGTGAGAAAAGGATGTGACGCTTTCTTGGCTTATGTGTTGGATAATAAAGTGTCTGAAAAGCAGATTGAATCCGTACCAGTTGTATGTGAATACCCAGAGGTGTTCCCTGAAGAATTGCCGGGTTTACCGCCAGTTCGAGAGATAGATTTTGGTATTGAATTAGTACCGGGGATGACTCCGATTTCGATAGCTCCATATCGGATGGCACCTACTGAATTGAAAGAGTTGAAAGCACAGTTGCAAGAGTTGACAGATAGGGGCTTTGGACGACCGAGCTTTTCTCCTTGGGGTGCTCCAGTTCTATTTGTGAAAAAGAAAGATGGAACTATGCGAATGTGTATTGATTATCGGCAGCTGAATAAGGTGACTATAAAAAATAAATACCCGTTGCCTCGGATTGATGACTTGTTTGATCAGTTGAAAGGGGCTTTAGTGTTTTTGAAGATAGATTTGAGATCGGGTTATTATCAGTTGCGATTCAGAGATTCCGATGTGCCAAAGACTGTATTCCGAAAGAGGTACGGACATTTTGAATTCCTAGTCATGCCTTTTGGACTTACTAATGCACCTGCTCTTTTTATCGATTTGATGAATTGGGTATTTAGGCAGTATTTGGATCAGTTTGTGGTAGTGTTTATAGATGATATTCTGATCTACTCCAGAGATGAAACCGAACATGTCGAGCATTTGAGATTGGTGCTACAAACTTTGCGAGATCAACAGTTGTATGCAAAGTTTAGTAAGTGTGAATTTTGGATGAAGGAAGTCAGCTTTTTGGGTCATGTTGTTTCAGCATCAGGTATTCGGGTTGATCCGAACAAAATATCGGCTATACTTGATTGGAAGCCACCAAAGAATGTTTTCAAAATTTGAAGCTTTCTGGGACTTGCGGGATACTACAGACGATTTGTCAAAGGTTTTTCCGTGATAGCTACACCTTTGACAAAGCTACTACAGAAAGATGTCAAGTTCGAGTGGTCAGAAAAGTGTCAGAAAAGTTTCGATCAGTTGAAAGTCCTTTTGACCGAAGCTCCAGTATTTGCTCAGCCTGAATCAGGTAAAAAATTTATTATTTATAGTGATGCTTCTTTAAATGGTTTGGGTTGCGTTTTGATGCAGGAAGGCAAAGTCATAGCCTATGCTTCGAGACAATTGAAGCCTCATGAAAGAAATTATCCGACTCATGATTTGGAATTAGCAGCCATTGTTTTCGCATTGAAAATATGGCGTCATTACTTGTTCGGCGAAAAATGCCATGTTTATTTAGATCACAAAAGTCTGAAGTACTTGATGACCCAGAAAGATTTGAACTTGAGACAACGCAGATGGTTAGAGCTGTTGAAAGATTATGAATTAGTAATTGACTACCATCCGGGGAAAGCTAACATTGTTGCGGATGCTTTAAGTCGAAAATCATTATTTGCTCTTCGTGCGTTGAATGCACATATGGTTATGTCTGGTGGTGGTTCGATTATTGCCGAGTTGAAAGCAAGACCGATGTTTATTCAAAGAAATTTGTGATGCACAAAGAATTGACAAAGACATGATTGCTAGACGTGTTCGGTGTGAAAATAATGCAGTCGAGTTTCAATTGATGCAAATGATTGTTTGAACTTCAAAGGCGAAATATGTGTTCCGAGGAATGTGGATTTGATTCAAATGATTTTGAACGAGGCTCATAATAGTCGGTTATCGGTACATCCAGGTAGCACGAAAATGTATAATGATTTGAAATAGTTCTATTGGTGGCTTCGGCATGAAACGGGATATATCTGAATTTGTTTCAAAGTGTTTTATTTGTCGCCAAGTAAAAGTCAAGCATCAAGTGCCTTCTGGGTTACTTCAGCTGATCTTGATACCTGAATGGAAATGGGATAGAATTACTATGGATTTTGTATCCGGGTTGCAACTACGACAGAGCAAGAAGGATGCGATGCAGGGTTATAGTGGATAGATCGACCAAATCACTCACTTTATTCCAGTTTTATACGGACTATTCGCTTGATAAACTTGTCGAAATGTATGTATCTCAAATTGTGAGATTACATGGTGTGCCGAGTTCCATTGTTTCAGACAGAGACTCGAGATTCACATCGTGGTTTTGGAAGAAGTTGCAAGATGCTTTAGGTACTAAACTCCACTTTAGCACGGCCTTTCATCCGCAGACAGACGGTCAGTCTGAACGAACCATTTAGATACTTGAGGACATGTTGAGATGTTGCGTCCTTGAGTTTGGAGGTACGTGGGAAAGATACTTACCTTTGATTGAATTTTCTTATAATAATAGTTTTCAATCTAGTATCAAAATGGCACCATTCGAGGCTCTTTATGGTCGCAAGTGTTGTACACCGTTATATTGGACTGAACTCGGTGAAAACAAGATACACGGGGTTGAGTTGATTAAAGAGACTAAACTGAAAGTGACTGCAATCAGAGATAGTTTGAAAGCTGCATCGGATCGTCAACAGTCTTACGCTGATTTGAAACGTAAAGACATTGAGTTTTAGGTCGGAGACCGGGTATTCTTAAAAGTTTCTCCGTGGAAGAAAGTACTCCGATTTGGTCGGAAAGGCAAACTAAGCCCGAGATTTATCGGATCGTACGAGATCATCGAACGTATTGGGCCTGTTGCTTATAGATTGAAGTTGCCCTCTGAATTAGAAAAGATACACAACGTATTTCACATTTCGATGCTTCGTAAATATAGATCAGATCCGTCACATGTGATCGCTCCGTCCGAGATTGAAATCCGATCTGATATGACGAATGAGGAAGAACCGATCTATATTTTAGCTCGAAAAATGAAAGAGTTGAGAAATAAGAAAATTCTGTTAGTGAAAGTACTATGGAATCGACACGGAGTTGAAGAGGCTACGTGGGAGCATGAGGATTCAATGAAGCAACAATATCTGACTTTGTTTAACGGTAGGATTTTCGGGGACAAAAATCTCTAAGGGGGGAGAGTTGTAACAGTCCGAATTTGACCCTAATCGGAACGGTGGTTTCGGGACCACGAATCTGAGTTCAAAAAATTTTTAAATAATATATTCTGCATTTATTATATGTGAATTAATGTGTGTGAAAGTGTCGTAGAAAATTTTAATCGTTTGTGTGTTTAATTTGACAAAAGGACTTAATCGCGTACTATGTAAAAGTTGCAAACTATAGTGAAATGTGCTAAATTGATGGTGGCTTTTTAATATGGAGTATTAAAAGGGCAATTATCCCATTTTTCATGATAGTGGGCGATAATGGTCTTAAATGACCTTATGATATATGTTATGAATATTATTATTAAAAGGTTAGTATGGTAATTTGAAAAATAAATAATATATGTTATAATTTACTAAAACAAAACCACTATCATCTTTACTTCTTTCATGGCCGAAATTTAGCTAAAGAAAAGGGGTTAGAGAAGCTTTGAATTTCGGCAACCATTTGGCTTTATTAGGTATGAATTTTAGCTCGTTTTTTGTTGATTTTTACGTTTTTTGTGATCGTTGCTTAGAGTATTAGCTGACCCATGCTGAAATTTTGATATAAACCCATAAATGATGTTCGGCCATTGTCATGTTTTTGTGGTTTTTGATGTTTAATGATTTTATATTAAAGTTATGTTAAAGATTAGTATGTTTTGTGTTGGAAATTTTAGTGAATTTGAGTAATAGGACTAGATTACAAAGAATAATTTTTTAGAGGGGCTAAAATGCTAAATAAATGAAAGAAATGGACTTGTATGGTCCCTATGAATATTCGGCCCTTGAGTAGTATAGTGAAATTTTATGTATTTTGTGTTTTATGCAAATAGGACTAAATTGTAAAAATGTGAAACATTAGGGGTAAAATGGTAATTTGCCCTTTTATGTGTTTTGGGACTAAATTGAAATGAAATGTGCTTGAATGAGCTGAATTTCAATGTAATTAGATCAAGAACAAAAAAGAACGGATCTGGATCGGGGAAAGGCGAAGGTTATCGAATAGCCGATCTACACTGTCCGTCGATAGTCGAGGTAAGTCCTTAAGCAAATATATGTTAAAGAATTATTTATGAACATAGTAAATGATGAAATTTGAAAATTTTGAGTATAAATATATGTGATGGCCGAATGTGGTGATATAATATTCGATTGAAGTTATTTTGTTTAATGTAATGTGGTTAAGCATGTTCGGTTTGATATGTGAAAATGATATGAAGCATATGAGGTGTTTGTGAATTTAGCATTAAGTAATGAGTATTAAGTAATGAGTATTGAATGGTTAATAGTGTTGATATTCGGAGCCTAGAGCCTAAATATTCGGCTTATTGCCTTGTGTGTTTAAATCTCGTGATTTATTTCGGTGTGTGTAATTCGAGCCTAGCAAATCTAGTAATAATTTCATGAAGCAAATCTAGTAAACTTGAGCTTTGAAAATGAATTTGTTAATTCGGTAACAAGGTATGTACTCCATACTTTAATGTTATATATATATATGAGCTATGATAGTGAGCAAATGAATTGATGAAAAGAAAATGTGTTATACACTTGGTTGTGAAGTTTATATATATACAATATAATACGCCATGTGGTTATTGGAAATACGAAAGTATGAGTGTGGTTAAAAGGTTCATGTAAGTATATTTATACACCTAGTTATGAAATTATCCATGTATATTCGGCAATTGATGTATGTGGTAAGGAATTTAAAGTTACCAAGTTAAGTAAGGTAATGATACCTTGTTATGGTGAGTTTATAATTAAGACATGTAGGTTTAAGGTCATGAATTGTTTTAAATGATGTTTGAATGGTTGAGTGATATAAGTTAGCGCTTAAGACTTACTAAGTTTGTAAGCTTACTCTGTTTTCATTTAATGTTCTGTTTTATAGATTTTGGTCAAGCTACGGGCTCGGGGAAATTGTCAGCAAAGTCAACCACACTATCATCCCTTTTTGGTACTTATTTACTTGGTTTTTGAATCTAAGGCATGTATAGGTTAGACTAAGTTGTAAAATCAATGAAATTTGGTCTTGTATATAAGTATAGTCTAGCCTTGTGAAAAAGGCTTACTTAAGTTTTTATACTCATCGACATAATGGTTGGATTTTAAAGTTAAGTTTGGATATATGTGTGAATGGTTGAATGATTGATATGCTTGGTTCTTAGCAAATTTTATCCTTGGCCTGTTACATGCTTATCTAGGTCGATGTATGTTATAGAAGGTATGTTTGCAGTTAAGATAATTCTATGTGCTTTGGGTCTAACATGATTTTCAAATGATTATTAGGTTTGATCACATGTATTGATAGTAGGTAGTAATGTATGTGTGATGTATTTAGTAGGTAGTATGTTTGATCAAATGACTTTGTTTGTGTGATAATTATAGTTATAAAACGAGGTATGAATTTTTAAAAGTGGTTATAAAGGTACGGATGCTAATGGTAAGAAGTGAATTTGTTTTAGGGTTACTTCAAATGCATGTCCAAGTGGTTAGTGAAACGATTTGATTAGTTAATATGAAAAATTGTAAAGTTTAGGTAAACAAATATTTATATTCGAGTTTGGTATGCATTGTATGGTTAAATATGTGCAACGCAAATGTGGATTTTATTTTTTTGGAATTATGCGCATACTATGTTAGTACCATGGGCATGTTTGGTTATGATATTACATATTAATGTCTCATATGTGAATAAATATACCATAAAGTGCTATGGTTTATATGTTTAATATGCATATATGCATAATATATGAAATGATGAGATGACATGTGAGGAAGGTAATAAATGTAGTTATATTCAATATATGTGAATAAAGTGAAAGGTATTTACTGGAATATGTATTAAATATGTATTTTGGTTTGATAAATGTATGTATGGTGATATATGACTGTGATGATCTGAGTTTGACTTGGTAATGCCACTTTACCCTAGTCCGGCGACGGATACGGGTTAAGGGTGTTACATTTTATTGGTATCAGAGCTACGGTTTAGTCGATTCTAGGACTACCGTAGCGCTTGTGAGTTGAGCTATACATGCCTTATTTATATAAACGATAGTGTGGTGACTTCTGATATTTCAAATTGTGTTTTATATAGTAAATGGATCCTGACAGAGTCGTAGCTGATGATGTAGAGAGTGTAGCGCCTGATCGCGCACGCGGTCACGCAGTGACTCTCGACTGCCTCGGTAGCCATGAGGGGGAGGCTAAGCAAGCCTTCTACCAGATGATGAATGAATGGTTTACCCAGTTCATTCAGACTAACCCGGCTGTACAATAACCTCCACCCCCGAATAATCCAACTTCGGTACCTTTAGCACCTCCGATGTTAGATCCGATGAGATCTAGTAGGCCTCCTGTTGATAAAATCAGGAAATATGGGGCCGAAGAATTCAAAGCTAATGATAATAACGACGCAGAACGAGCTAAGATGTGGCTCGATAACACTATTCGGGTACTTGATGAGCTATTCTGTACTCCTGATGAATGCCTGAAGTGTGCTATATCTCTACTTTGGGGCACTGCATATCACTGGTGGAATACACTAGTATCAGTGGTTCCGAAAGAAAAAGTGACATGGGACTTCTTCCAGATCGAGTTCCGTAAGAAATATATCAGTCAGAGATCCATCGATCAGAAACAAAAAGAATTTCTGGAACTAAAACAGGGTCATATGACTGTGACAAAGTATGAGCGGAAGTTTGTCAGATTGAGCCGATATGCCCGAGAGTGTGTATCAACTGAAGCTATTATGTGCAAAAGATTTGAAAACGGTCTGAATGAAGACATAAAGTTGCTTGTGGGCATTCTTGAGATCAAAGAGTTCGTAGTACTTGTCGAACGAGCTTGTAAAGCTAAAGAGCTTGGGAAATAGAAAAGAAAGGCTGAAATAGAAGCTAGAGACACTCGAAAAAGATCATCGAGTAAGACTTTCCATTCAGCGTTTAAGAAGTTCAAAGATGACTTCGGCCGACATAAAGCTACTTCTGCACTGCTTAGACGAGATCGACTTCTAGTGAGTTCCCGAGCCACTTCGATGGCTAGTGTTGGTAATGTTCAAAGGAATCAATGAGTGCAAGCATTATGGAAAATGGCATTCTGGGAGTTGTAGATTCCATGATCGGTCCTGCTTTAAATGTGGATCGTCGGACCATTTTATTCGAGAGTGCCCGATGCTAGCCGACCAAAATACGGTTCGTAACACTAAACCGAGTAACACGACAAAGATGAGGCGTACCACCCGCATTCTGTGCAATGTAGGTGGCGATCGAGAGAGGACGAAGGACACCGCAGCTTTGATCGAGGCTCGAGCACCAGCCTAGAGCTTATGCTATACGAGCCGAGAGGATTCTTCTTCCCTGTCATTACACCTGTTTTCACACTTTATGATACTACATCGTGATTGCATTAATTGATCCCGGTTCGACTCATTCATATGTGTGTGAAACTCTAGTATCCAATGAAGACTCACTGTTGAGTCTACTGAGTTTGTGATCCGTGTGTCCAACCCTTTGGGTAGATATGTTTTCATTGATAAAGTGTGTAAAGGTTGCCCGTTGATGATTCGGGATTCCTGCTTTCCAGCTAATTTAATGTTGTTGCCTTTCGATGAGTTCGATATAATTTTGGGAATGGACTGGTTAACTTTGCATGATGCAGTGGTGAATTGTAAAAGAAAGATTATTAATTTGAGATGTCAGAACGGTGAGATCATCCGGATAGAATCTAATGACTTGAATGGGTTACCGACAGTAATATCCTCGATGTTAGCTCGTAAGTATGTGAGAAAAGGATGTGAAGCTTACTTGGCTTATGTGTTGGATAATAAAGTGTCCGAAAAGCAGATTGAATCCGTACCAGTTGTATGTGAATACCCAGAGGTGTTCCCTAAAGAATTGTCGGGTTTACCGCCAGTTCGAGAGATAGTGTTTGGTATTGAATTAGTACCGGGGACGACTTTGATTTCGATAGCTCCGTATTGGATGGCACCTACTGAATTGAAAGAGTTGAAAGCACAATTGCAAGAGTTGACAGAAAGGGGCTTTGCACGACCGAGCTTTTCTCCTTGGGGTGCACTAGTTCTATTTGTGAAAAAGAAAGATGGAACTATGCGAATGTGTATTGATTATCGGCAGCTGAATAAGGTGACTATAAAGAATAAATACCCGTTGCCTCGGATTGATGACTTGTTTGATCAGTTGAAAGGGGCTTCAGTGTTTTCGAAGATAGATTTGAGATCGGGTTATTATCAGGTGCGATTCAGAGATTCCGATGTGCCAAAGACTGCATTTCGAACGAGGTACGGACATTTTGAATTCCTAGTCATGCCTTTTGGACTTACTAATGCACCTGCTGTTTTTATGGATTTGATGAATCGGGTATTTAGACAGTATTTGGATTGGTTTGTGGTAGTGTTTATAGATGATATTCTGATCTACTCCAGAGATGAAATCGAACATGTCGAGCATTTGAGATTGGTGCTACAAACTTTGCGAGATCAACAGTTGTATGCAAAGTTTAGTAAGTGTGAATTTTGGATGAAGGAAGTCAGCTTTTTGGGTCACGTCATTTCAGCATCAGGTATTCGGGTTGATCTGAACAAAATATCGGCTATACTTGATTGGAAGCCACCAAAGAATGTTTCCAAAATTCAAAGCTTTCTGGGACTTGCGGGATACTACAGACGGTTTGTCAAAGGTGTTTTCGTGATAGCTACACCTTTGACAAAGCTACTATAGAAAGATGTCAAGTTCGAGTGGTCAGAAAAGTGTCAGAAAAGTTTCGATCAGTTGAAAGTCCTTTTGACCGAAGCTCCAGTATTAGCTCAGCCTGAATCGGGTAAAGAATTTATTGTTTATAGTGATGCTTCTTTAAATGGTTTGGGTTGCGTTTTGATGCAGGAAGGCAAAGTCATAGCCTATGCTTCGAGACAATCGAAGCCTCATGAAAGAAATTATCTGACTCATGATTTGGAATTAGCAGCCATTGTTTTCGCATTGAAAATATGGCGTCATTACTTGTTCGGCGAAAAATGCCATGTTTATTCAGATCAGAAAAGTCTGAAGTACTTAATGACCCAAAAAGATTTGAACTTGAGACAACGCAGATGGTTAGAGCTGTTGAAAGATTTTGAATTAGTAATTGACTACCATCAGGGGAAAGCTAACATTGTTGCAGATGCTTTAAGTCGAAAATCATTGTTTGCTCTTCATGCATTGAATGCACATATGGTTATGTCTGGTGATGGTTCGATCATAGCCGAGTTGAAAGCAAGACCGATGTTTATTCAGTAAATTTGTGATGCACAAAGAATTGACAAAGACATGATTGCTAGACGTGTTCAGTGTGAAAATAATGCAGAGTCAGAGTTTCAAATTGATGCAAATGATTGTTTAAACTTCAAAGGCGGAATATGTGTTCCGAGGAATGTGGATTTGATTCAGATGATTTTGAACGAGGCTCATAATAGTCGGTTATCGGTACATCCGGGTAGCACGAAAATGTATAATGATTTGAAACAGTTCTATTGGTGGCCTGGCATGAAACGGGATATATCTGAATTTGTTTCAAAGTGTTTTATTTGTCAGCAAGTAAAAGTCGAGCATCAAGTGCCTTCTGGGTTACTTCAGCTGATCTTGATACCTGAATGGAAATGGGATAGAATTACTATGGATTTTGTATCCAGGTTGCCTACGACACCGAGCAAGAAGGATGCAGTCTGGGTTATAGTGGATAGACTGACCAAATCAGCTCACTTTGTTCCAGTTTGTACGGACTATTTGCTTGATAAACTTGCTGAGCTGTATGTATCTCAAATTGTGAGATTACATGGTGTGCCGAGTTCCATTGTTTCAGATAGAGACTCGAGATTCACATCGCGGTTTTGGAAGAAGTTGCAAGATGCTTTAGGTACTAAACTCCACTTTAGCACAGCCTTTCATCCGCAGACAGACGGTCAGTCTGAACGAACCATTCAGATACTTGAGGACATGTTGAGATGTTGCGTCCTTGAGTTTGGAGGTACGTGGGAAAGATACTTACATTTGATTGAATTTTCTTATAATAATAGTTTTCAATCTAGTATCAAAATGGCACCATACGAGGCTCTTTATGGTCGCAAGTGTCGTACACCGTTATATTGGACTGAACTTGGTGAAAACAAGATACACGGGGTTGACTTGATTAAAGAGACTGAACTGAAAGTGACTGCAATCAGAGATAGTTTGAAAGCTGTATCGGATCGTCAAAAGTCTTATGCTGATTTGAAACGTAAAGACATTGAGTTTCAGGTCGGAGACCGGGTATTCTTAAAAGTTTCTCCATGGAAGAAAGTACTCCGATTTGGTCGAAAAGGCAAACTAATCTCGAGATTTATCGGACCGTACGAGATCATCAAACGTATTGGGCCTGTTGCTTATAGATTGAAGTTGCCCTCTGAATTAGAAAAGATACACAACGTATTTCACGTTTTGATGCTTCGTAAATATAGATCAGATTCGTCACATGTGATCGCTCCGTCCGAGATTGAAATCCGATCCGATATGAAGTATGAGGAAGAACCGATCCGTATTTTAGCTCGGGAAATGAAAGAGTTGAGAAACAAGAAAATTCTGTTAGTGAAAGTACTATGGAATCGACACGGAGTTGAAGAGGCTACGTGGGAGCATGAGGATTCAATGAAGCAACAATATCCGACTTTGTTTAACGGTAAGATTTTCGGGGACGAAAATCCCTAAGGGGGGAGAGTTGTAACAGTTCGAATTTGACCCTAATCAGAATGGTGGTTTCAGGACCACGAATCTGAGTTCAAAAAACTTTTAAATAATATATTCTGCGTTTATTATATGTGAATTAATGTGTGTTAAAGTGTCGTAGAAAAATTTCATCGTTTGTGTGTTTAATTTGACAAACGGACTTAATCGCGTACTATGTAAAAGTTTCAAACTATAGTAAAATGTGCTAAATTGATGGTGGCTTTTTAATATGGAGTATTAAAAGGGCAATCAGCCCATTTTTCATGATAGTGGGCGATAATGGTCTTAAATGACCTTATGATATATGTTATGAATATTATTATTAAAAGGTTAGTATGGTAATTTGAAAAATAAATAATATATGTTATAATTTACTAAAACAAAACCACTATCATCTTTACTTCTTTCATGGCCGAAAGTTAGCTAAAGAAAAGGGGTTAGAGAAGCTTTGAATTTCGGCAACCATTTGGCTTAATTAGGTATGAATTTTAGCTCGGTTTTTGTTGATTTTTACGTTTTTGTGATTGTTGCTTAGAGTATTAGCTGACCCATGCTGAAATTTTGATATAAACCCATAAATGATGTTCGCCATTGTCATGTTTTTTGTGGTTTTGATGTTTAATGATTTTATATTAAAGTTATGTTAAAGATTAGTATGTTTTGTGTTGGAAATATTAGTGAATTTGAGTAATAGGACTAGATTACAAAGAATAATTTTTTAGAGGGGCTAAAATGCTAAATAAATGAAAGAAATGGACTTGTATGGTCCCTATGAATATTCGGCCCTTGAGTAGTATAGTGAAATTTTATGTATTTTGTGTTTTATGCAAATAGGACTAAATTGTAAAAATGTGAAACATTAGGGGTAAAATGGTAATTTACCCTTTTATGTGTTTTGGGACTAAATTGAGATGAAATGTGCTTGAATGAGCTGAATTTTAATGTAACTAGATCAAGAACAAAAAAGAATGGATCTGGATCGGGGAAAGGCGAAGGTTATCGAATAGCCGATCTACGCTGTCCGTCGATAGTTGAGGTAAGTCCTTAAGCAAATATATGTTAAAGAATTATTTATGAACATAGTAAATGATGAAATTTGAAAATTTTGAGTATAAATATATGTGATGGCCGAATGTGGTGATATAATATTCGATTGAAGTTATTTTGTTTAATGTAATGTGGTTAAGCATGTTCGGTTTGATATGTGAAAATGATATGACGCATATGAGGTGTTTGTGAATTTAGCATTAAGTAATGAGTATTGAATAATTAATAGTGTTGATATTCAGGCTTCGAGCCTAGCAGGCCTTGTGCCGGTGATTTATTTCGGGCTTCGAGCCTAGCAGGCCTTGTGCCGGTGAAATATTCGGGCTTATTGCCTAGCAGGCTAAATGGTTGTGTTTAAATCTCAGACCTTGAGTCTAGCAGGCCTAGTGCTGGTGTGTGTAATTCGGGCTAAGACCTAGCAGGTGCCATACCGGTGAGTTTCAATTTCGAACTTCGTTATATAGTAATAATGTCATGAAGCAAATCTAGTAAACTTGAGCTGTGAAAATGAATTTGTTAATTCGGCAACAAGGTATGTACTCCATACTTTAATGTTATATATATATGAGCTATGATAGTGAGCAAATGAATTGATGAAAAGAAAATGTGTTATACACTTGGTTGTGAAGTTTATATATATACAATATAATATGCCATGTGGTTATTGGAAATGCGAAAGTATGAGTGTGGTTAAAAGGTTCATGTAAGTATTTTTATACACCTAGTTATGAAATTATCCATGTATATTCGGCAATTGATGTATGTGGTAAGGAATTTAAAGTTACCAAGTTAAGTAAGGTAATGATACCTTGTTATGGTGAGTTTATATTTAAGACATGTAGGTTTAAGGTCATGAATTGTTTTAAATCATGTTTGAATGGTTGAGTGATATAAGTTAACGCTTAAGACTTACTAAGCTTGTAAGCTTACTCTATTTTCGTTTAATGTTCTGTTTTATAGATTTTGGTCAAGCTACGGGCTCGGGGAAATTGTCAGCAAAGTCAACCACACTATCATCCCTTTTTGGTACTTATTTACTTGGTTTTTGAATCTAAGGCATGTATAGGTTAGACTAAGTTGTAAAATCAATGAAATTTGGTCTTGTATATAAGTATAGTCTAGCGTTGCGAAAAACGCTTATTCCCTTTGGTTAACTTAAGTTTTTATACTCATCGACATAATGGTTGGATTTTAAAGTTAAGTTTGGATATATGTGTGAATGGTTGAATGATTGATATGCTTGGTTCTTAGCAAATTTTTTCCTTGGCCTGTTACATGCCTATCTAGGTCGATGTATGTTATAGAAGGTATGTTTACGTTTAAGATAATTCTATGTGCTTTGGGTCTAATATGTTTTTCAAATGATTATTAGGTTTGATCACATGTATTGATAGTAGGTAGTAATGTATGTGTGATGTATTTAGATGGAAATATGGCGTCATGCTTAAATGACTTTGTTTGTGTGATAATTATAGTTATAAAACAAGGTATGAATTTTTAAAAGTGGTTATAAAGGTACGGATGCTAATGGTAAGAAGTGAATTTGTTTTAGGGTTACTTCAAATGCATGTCCAAGTGGTTAGTGAAACGATTTGATTAGTTAATATGAAAAATTGTAAAGTTTAGGTAAACAAATATTTATATTCGAATTTGGTATGCATTGTAAGGTTAAATATGTGCAACGCAAATGTGGATTTTATGTTTTTTTGGAATTATGTGCATACTATGTTAGTACCATGGGCATGTTTGGTTATGATATTACATATTAATGTCTCATATGTGAATAAATATACAATAAAGTGCTATGGTTTATATGTTTAATATGCATATATGCATAATATATGAAATGATGAGATGACATGTGAGGAAGGTAATAATTGTAGTTATATTCAATATATGTGAATAAAGTGAAAGGTATTTACTGGAATATGTATTAAATATGTATTTTTGTTTGATAAATGTATTTATGGTGATATATGACTGTGATGATCTGAGTTTGACTTGGAATATACCAGGATGTCGTCTATGAACACCACGATGAACTGGTCCAAGTAGGGTTAGAAAACCCGGTTCATCATATCTACAAACGCAGTTGGGGGTTTGTCAACCCGAATGACATTACTAGGAATTCATAATGTCCGTATCGAGTTCAGAATGTCGTCTTATGGATATCAGCTTCCTTCACCTTAAGCTGGTGATACCCCGACCTCAAGTCTATCTTTGAAAACACTGCAGCCCCTTTAAGCCAATCAAACAAGTCGTCTATCCTCGGCAGCGGGTACTTGTTTTTTATCGTCAGCTTATTCAATTGGCAGTAATCTATGCACATATGCATAGATCCATCCTTCTTCTTCACGAACAACACCGGTGCTCCCCATGGAGACACACTGGGTTGAATAAAACGGCGATCTAACAACTCCTGAATTTGGGCTTTAAGTTCAACCAACTCCTTTGGTGCCATCCTATAAGGAGCGATGGACACCGGCGCTATACCCGGCAGTAGGTCGATTCCAAACTCCACCCGTTTGATCTTGAAACTCAGCTTCTGCAGCTGGCGGCGGCGCTTCATTCCCTGATCCATGACCAGACCCAACTGGTTCCGATATAGTCATTCTGCCTCTACCATGTCCACGTGCATTACAACCACGTCCCTTAGAACTCATGTCTATCGTCGCGTTTTAATCTGATTTAAGAAATTTTATGCATTAGCTTTCTCTCCACTTGTTGATTAAAGGAGTAGTTTTATGATATAGAATTTCAAGTTATTCTTTCATAAAGAGCACACATCCCTAAAGGTTTCAGTCTCTAGAGAGAATGTCTTAAATTCTAATATCCACTTCCATAGCAATGCATCACATAACTACTTCCAATCAATTCATTTAACAAGTCAGAAGACTTACCTGGCAAACCTGGGCCGGAAGATTCGAGTGCCATGCCTTCACGAACCCATTCCACGAAAAATTTCTTTTAACCAACTTAAAACACAGAATTTGAAAATGTTGTGGGCCTCAAAACCCAAAGGCCGAGTTTCCAACCTGGCTCTGATACCAAATTGTAACACCCAAAACCCGGCCCAAAACACCACGGCCAAATTCGAAATGTTATCGGGAAAAATGTTTAAAAAGAGTTCTGTCTTGAGGGTGAAAATAAGTGTTAAGTCTTAAAACAAATATTCAGCTTATAAGGGGTTTGTCGTTTGAAAATAGTAGTTTGCCTAAGAGTAAAACTTCCAAATTTGAGTAAAGTTCAAGTCATTACTTTCGTGAAATTACGGGAAAACGAGTTGTTTGTGAGTAATCCAAATTTGAAAACTTTAATTTGATTTTTAAGTCGCAAATGTTTCAAAGTCATTTTTAATTATTAATCCACTAATAATTCTAACTTAAAACCATAATAAAAATCCCGAAACATTTAAAGCGGCCTTATTACAATAAAATATCCCAAAAAAATAATTGAAAATCCAGAATGTATATTAAAATAAAAACAGCTTCTGCATGGCCACCTCGAATCCCCTCCAACCCGGTCCAAAGTATCATGTGCTACCTGCATTGTTTGAAACACAGGGTGAGTCATTTTGACTCAGTGTGCAATTAATCCACATGTGTCCACAAATGGGCTTAGCCCCAAACCACATCAAATCGATATACCACATGTTATAGTGCATTATGCTAACCCAACCCAGCCTAGTATCCATCCGCTACACACCACCCGTACATCCAACCACCACACACCGGGGGATTACTAAATCGACCCTCCATCCGCTACACACCTCTTTGGCAGAACACTGCTCAAAAGTCCACTTAGTGGTCTAGCCACTGATCCACGTGATTACATCCCAAATATCCACGATGAGACTCTAGGTCGTCATCAATCAACAATGAGGCTCGAGGCCATTATCAATCCACGTACATAAATGTACACACTTCCCCTTATTCAATATATCCCGAACCCCATGCACATGCAAAATATTATAATGATATGGCAAGATAATGTATGAACATACCGTGATAGGCACATATGACATGCTTACATGTATCCACAATATTTAACCACAACTACAACATAGGTAGTATACTAACTCAGTTACCGGGTCACCCAAATTAGGTAATAGCATCACCACGACCACTATTTGGCTACCACTCATAATACGTAATTTAATTAAAGCAAGTAAGTAAACAGTGTGTTAATTACACATCTGATAACTCGTAACACCACGCCCTCTATGTCGACACTGTCACTAAACGACACTACCGCTATTTGCCTACGATCCTGCTCTGACGCTGGCCCACACCCCGGTGGCCAATCCCAAACTGCTGAAATCGACCGCTTCTTGAATTTAGGGGTAGGGACTATGTGTCCAACCCTTTTCTCTCCTAGGCTGATACTCGCATCCATGAAACAAAGTCTTGGTCAGAAGACCCGGGTTAAAACGTTGAATAGGAAAGAATAGCAAAACCAACTGAATACTAAGATCGAAAGAACACTCTTACCAAAGTTGACCTAAGTCCCGAAGGCTCTCACTTGATCTTGAAGGTTGTCGAAATCCCTACACAAGCCATGTTAGATTCGGCCCAACATTTAATGTCCAAACTAAGTGGCCTTTGGCCGAACCAAAAAGTACACCCTTCTTACCTTGATTGACCAAATCCCGAAAGATCCCTTACTCCCTTAACGTTGGCCTACACAAAAACCCCGAAACCAACCTTCATAGATTCAACCACACACATAAATACAGAGTTAGGCTTCTAGATTTCAGCAAACCAAAGAGAAGGAAGAAAGATCAAATAAAAGAGAACCCTTACCACGATTACTAGCAATCGATTGAGAGACTTGACAGAAAAATAAACGACGGCACTTCCCTTAGATATTATCAAACGAAGATGATCACCACCCTCAAGGAGATTTGGCTTTTGAAGATAAAGAAATCGATGGAAAGAAAATGAGAAGAGAGGGTTGAGGCTTATGGGGTTTCAGCTATGATGAAGGGTGAATTCAGCTTTTAGAGAGTAAGAGTCTAAGATTTATCAAAATGAGAAAGAAAAAAAGAATAAGAAGGAAATATGGTTCGGCCAAGAGAAGGAAATAGAGAGAAAGAAGATGAATAAATGCACCAAAATGACCACCCCAACTTTCGGGTTTTGACTGAAGAAAAAGAAGACAATGAAAGGCTTTAGATTTACACTTTCGGCTAAGAAAACTAAGGAAGAGAAAATGCCCCAAAATGCATACACTCAAGTTACTAAACTCACACTTTCGGCACACCCCCCATAAAACCGAAAATGCCATCCCCCAACATCCCATATTCGGCCAACTCTCACACCACTCTCCTCATCCCCTCTTTTCTCTCCTAAATTTCCTCTGCTCCACTCATTCAAACAAGTTTGAATGATTCAAACTTCTATCTCCCCTCCTAGCCGCATATTTGAGTTGTTTGACTCAATCCACACTTCATCCTTGAAGTGTCCTAGCCGATCTCCAACACCTCCCCTTCTGATGCAAAAACAAATCCCCAAAATGCTGCCCATGCTACTCGAACCTCTCCCCCATTGATCTCCCCCCTTGAAACGCCAACCCCCTTACTCCTATGCGTCACCTTGCCACTCCACCACTCCACTTGTTGTGTCAAAGAACACCACATTACATCCTTTAAGGCCTAGCTCCCCTAGCTCCCCCCTTATCAGCTTAAACTAGAAGTTTCACTAAGGCTCCTACCTAACCCCAAGGTTTCACGAAGCCCCCAAACATATTCAAACAGCACACAAAGCATACCAACAGATAGATAGAAATTAAAATGCAAGACCCCCAAATCCCGGATGTTACAGACAGTGGCATCAATACCTGATTTTGTGTAAGACCACGTCTAGGACGTTGGCATCGATATAAGATTTACGTGTAAGACCTTGTCTAGGACATCGGTATCGTATTTGATTTGTGTAAGACCCTGTCTGAGACAGTGGCATCGATATCTAATTACATGTAAGACCACGTCTGGGACTTTGGCATTGTACGACTATTTCAAGCATTCTGAGTATCCTATTAGATTTCGAACGGTTCAATGGGCAAATTCGAGATACAAATGACTATGTGAGTTGCATATCTATTTCAGGTACGTTTGGTATGTACACTAAGTGTGTATGAAAGGTAAGCATCTATATGAACTTACTAAGATGATTATGTATATGAAATGAAGAGATTATATGAGAAGTTATACTTGAAAGAACTATGTGCATATGTGAAATTTGAGTTGAGGAATATGGTAAGATATGGCTAAGCAAATGAGCCAAAGAATATATGTGATGAAATTGTTATAAGAATCAATGACGTTATTGTTTCAATTTGGTTATATGCTTTTTTTTTATGCTAAGATTATTTGTATATGGCTTACTTAGCTTTTGAAAGCTTACTCTATGTGTGTTTGCTCTGTTTTATAGATCGTCAAAGCTACTAAAGGCTCGGGACCATTGAGGATCGTCATCACACTACTTTTGCTCATTTTGGTATCTTTTGGAAATGTATATAATATGGCATGTATAGGCTAGTCACCTTGAATTATCTTTGAAATGTGTAAAAGTAGCCATGAGATGTGGCTAGATATGTGTTGGTGATATGCATGAGTAAATATGACTTATGTTGCATGTTTGTTATGGCAAATTAGCTATTGAAATGGCCAAGGTTATGGTAAACATATGAATGTATTATGAGTATGCATGTTTGATCAAAAGAATGTTTCTATGAAAGGTAAATGTGGTTAAACTATGCTTACGTATATGCGTGATCTAGTTGTGCAAATTGGCATGTATGATAATGAGTTTGGATGTGAAGAATTGTTGATCAATTGACATGATTTTGGTTGTTATTTGTGCATAAAATGAATTGGTAAGTAGCTAGTAGGGTAATCTCAAAAGTAGGTGGCATATTAACCTTGCAAAGGGTCTATTTTACCTACACGGTCATGGCACACGGGCGTGCCTAATGGCCGTTTGATTAAGTCAGTATATAGCATAAGAGTACACGACCAGGGTACACGGGTGTGCCTGGTGGCCGTGGGGTTAAGTCAGTATACATGCCCTGTTTTGGCACGGCCAGGACACATGGGTGTGTCTAGTAGCCGTGGGAGGCACACGGCCTGACTGCACTGGCGTGTGACCTGCTGCGCATGTTCGAAAAAAGTTTTAAATTTTTGAGAATTTTCGTATGTGTTTGGTACAGTCCTGACCTTCCTCTAAAGCATGCTTAAGGTCTCGGTGACCTATCTAAGGGACACTATGATTTAGATTGATGACTTGTATTATGAAATGTCTGTAAATATTTCCTATCTGTCCGGTAATACCTTTAACCCTAATCCGGCGACGGATACGGGTTAGGGGTGTTACATTTGTGCCTAAAGCCTCTTGCAATTTCTTCCAAAACCGCGAGGTAAATCTCGGACCTCTGTCAGATACAATAGATAGTGGCACCCCGTGTAATCTCACAATCTCAGAAATATACAATTCATCTAACTTATCAAGTGAATAATCTGTTCTCACCAAAACAAAATGAGCTGATTTCGTCAATCTGTCAACTATCACCTAGATTGCATCTTTCTTTCCTGGAGATAAAGGCAATCCCGACACAAAGTCCACCGTGACCCTCTCCCATTTCCACTCAGGAATCATAATCTGTTGTAATAAACCGGATGGAACCTGATTTTCAGCTTTAACTTGCTGACAAACCAAACATCTCGAAACAAATTATGAGATGTCCCGTTTCATCCCATGCCACCAATAAAACTGTTTTAGATCATTATACATTTTTGTACTCCCCGGATGAACAGTCAAACAACTATTGTGAGCGTCGTTCAAAATCAACTGAATCAACTCTGAATTCCTCAAAACACAAATCCGATCTCTGAATCTCAAACAATCGTCATTATCGACTCGAAATTCTGAATCAGAATTCAAACCACATTGAGCTCGTTTTGTCGCCATCTCATCATTACTTTTCTGGGCATCACAAATATGACGTATGAACATCGCCCTAACTTTCAACTCAGCCAAAACTAAACTATCATCACATAGATCTATCTGAGTACTCATTGCTCGCAAAGCACATAAGGATTTTCGGCTCAAAGCATTAGCAACTACATTACCTTTACCCGGATGATAATCAATCACTAATTCATAGTCTTTTAACAATTCTAACCATCTCCGCTGTCTCAAATTCAATTCTTTCTAAGTCATCAGATATTTCAAACTTTTGTGGTCAGTATAAACATGAAATTTCTCACCAAATAGGTAGTGACGCCAAATCTTCAATGCAAATACAATTGCAGCTAATTCAAGATCATGCGTCGGATAGTTCTTTTCATGCGGCTTTAACTGCCTCGAAGCGTAAGCGATGACTTTGCCTTCCTGCATCAACACATAGCCCAAACAATTCAACGATGCATCACTGTAAACTATGAATTCTTTACCCAATTCAGGTTGAACTAACACGGGTGCCTCTGTCAACAATGCTTTCAACTGTTCAAAACTTTGCTGGCACTTTTTTGACCACTCGAACTTAACATCTTTTTGTAACAACTTTGTCAACGGAATCGCAATCATTGAGAAACCTTTCACAAACTGCCTATAATATCCCGCTAGTCCCAGAAAACTACAGACTTCAAACACATTTCTCAATAGTTTCCATTCTAAAATAGCTGAGATCTTACTCGGGTCAACTCGTATTCTCGCAGCTGATACAATATGCCCCAGAAAACTAACCTCGCGCAACCAAAACTCACATTTACTAAACTTTGCATACAATTGCTTCTCACGTAGAGTCTATAACACAATTCTCAAATGCTCAGCATGTTGCATCTCATCACACGAATAAATCAGAATGTCATCAATGAACACCACAACAAAACGATCCAAATACGGTCTGAATATCCGGTTCATCAAATCCATAAACACTGCAGGAGCATTCGTTAGTCCAAAAGGCATAACTAAGAATTCATAATGTCCATACCTCGTTCTGAAAGCAGTCTTTGGTACGTCTGATTCTTTAACTCTCAACTGATAATAACCCGATCTCAAATCTATCTTAGAAAACACTGTAGCTTCTTTCAGCTGATCAAACAAATCATCAATATGTGGCAGGGGATACTTATTATTTATCGTCACTTTGTTCAACTGTCAGTAATCAATGCACATCCTCATAGTACCATCTTTCTTTTTCACAAACAATACAGGAGCACCCCAGGGCGAGAAACTCGGTCGTGTAAATCCTCTATCTGTCAATTCTTGCAACTGTGACTTTAACTCTTTCAGTTCTGTTGGTGCCATTCTATATGGAGCTATTGAGATAGGAGTCATCCCCGGCACTAATTCAATACCAAACTCAACTTCCCGTATCGGAGGTAATCCCGGTAATTCTTCAAGAAACACATCAGGGAATTCACAAACCACAGGCACATATTCAACTTTCTTTTCAGTCACTTTTGTATCTATTACATACGCGAGATAAGCTTCTCAACCTTTTTTCACATAATTCAGAGCTTTCATCGGAGATGTAACAGCCAGTAACCCATTCAAATCACTAGATTCAATTCGAACTATCTCACCATTCTGACTTCTCAAATCAATACTCTTCCGTTTACAATTCACAACAGCATTATGCAAAGTTAGCCAATCCATACCCAAAAAAATATCAAATTCATCAAAAGGTAGCAACATTAAATTAGCCAGAAAAAAATATCCCGAAACATCAACGGACAGTTCTTACACACTTTATCAACCAAGACACACTTGCCTAAGGGGTTCGATACTCTAATCACGAATTCAGTAGACTCAACAGGCAGAGTCTTACTTGATACTAGTTTCACACATACATGTGAATGAGTAGATCCTGGATCTATCAATGAAATCACATCAGTATCAACTAGAGTAAAAGTACCAGTAATAACGTCTGGAGATGACGCTTCTTCACAAGCATGAATAGCATAGGCTCGGGCAGGGGCTCTCACCTCGGATCTCACAGCTGTATCAGTTGTTCCTCTTTGACTACCACTCACGTTTCCGGTGTTTCTAGGAGGTCTACCCCTAGCCATCGTATTACTCGGTCTCGCACTCTGAACATTGTCTTTCTCAGCTAACTCTGTGCAATCTCGAATGAAATGATCTCGTGATCCACACTTATAATAAGTTATATTATTGTACTTGCCCCAGCATTCTCCAATGTATCGTCTTCCACACTGTCTACACTCAGGCTTGTTGCTTTTGACACTTCCAACACTTGATTCAGTCAAAATTTGAGTTCTTGGACCAACACTTTGTCTCACCCAATCTCTACCCAAATGTCCAAACGAAGCATTTGAACGATTGCTTGCATCTTTAAATCTATTCGTCGAAGGTTGAGACATCTTACTCATTGATCTTTTTCTTTCATCTCTAGCCTCAGAATCTGCTTTCTTCTTTTCTTTATTAAGCTCCTCGGTTCTGCAGGCTCTTTCAACTAACATAACAAATTCATTCAAGTCAAGTATTCCAACCAGTAATTTAATGTCTTCATTCAGCCCTTCAATGAAGCGTTTACACATAGTAGCTTCGGTTGAGACACATTCTCGTGCATATTGACTCAATCTCACAAACTCTCATTCATACTCAGTAACTGACATACAGCCTTGTTTCAGCTCTAAAAACTCTTTACGTTTTTGATCTATGAATCGTTGACTGATATACTTCTTTTGAAATTCAACTTGAAAGAAATCCCAGGTGATTCTCTCTCTCGGAACCACGTATATCAACGTTTTCCACCAATTATATGTCGCATCTCTCAACAAAGAAACTGCACATTTAATACACTCGTCATGAGTCAATGACATCTCATCAAATACTCGAATGGTATTCTCGAGCCAGAACTCAGCTCGTTCAGCATCATCTTCAACTGTGGCCCTAAACTCTTCAGCCCCGTACTTTCAGATCTTATCCACAGGAGGTTTATTCAATCGGATCGGATCTTCAACTTGTGACACGACAGGTACTTGTAGGGGTGGAGGCTGTGGAGCAGCCAGATTCATTCGAACGAACTCCGAAAACCACTCACTCATCATTTGGAAGAAGGCTTGTTTAGCCTCTCCCTCATGGCTACTAACATTTGGCCTAGATGTGGTCGGCGCTGTCCCTTGAGCTGGAGCAGGCGCATTGCTCTCAACATCATCAGCAACTGCTCGATCAGGATCCATTTGCTATATAAAAACACATTTTTAACTGTCAGGATTCATCACACTATCAAAATTATATATATGGCATGTATAGCTAGACTCACACGCGCTACGTTAGTCCTAGAATCGATTAAACCATTGCTCTAATACCAATAAAATGTAACACCCCTAACCCATAACCATCGCCGGTTTACGGTTAAAGGCATTACCAGAAAAATCAGAACATTTAAATTCACTTCTCAACACAAAGTCAAACATCAATCAAACATGTTCAAATATAAACATAAAGTCCCTTAAATAGGTCAATGAGACCTTAAACACATGTTAGAAAGGGGTTGGGACTAAACCGGACACATACAAAAATTTTCGAAATTCAAACATTTTTCTAAGTTACAGAGGTCACACGCCCGTGTGGGTAGGCCGTGTGCCTCACACGACCTCGGACACGCCCATGTGTCCAAGCCGTGGCAAAACAGGGCATACCTACTGACTTGTCCACACGACCTGAGACACGTCCGTGTGCCTCACCCGTGGTCGACACTGACTTGCACCACATGGCCAGTCACACGCCCGTGTGTCCAGCCCGTGGTCGAGTCTGACTTGTTTTTGAAACATAACCACGAAGGACACGATCGAGCCACACGCCCGTGTGCTCAACCGTGTGGACAATTATAGGCCATTTTCAAGGCAAAATTACAATCCACACTTTGGAATCACCTATATGCATCAACCAATACCAATTCATACCTCAAATGCAACCAAAACATACCATTTCAAGCACTAATTAATCATCAAGTATACCATCTATTCTTATACTCAATTTCTACTCAAATAAGTCCATCCAAGACACTTGATTTCACATCCCAAAACATATAGGTCAAGCATCATATAAACCTCACCACAATTCACATTTAAACCACAATTCCCATCAATCACTTAAGCATTAACAAACCATATTCATCATACACTTATCCCACACATATATTTACTACATCATTCAACCTTTAAGCCATATCTCATGGCAAGATTTATACAATTCAAAACATGCCACATTAACTAGCCTATACATGTCATATACCAAATATACACATATTTCAAAAGTACCAAAAATAGATAGCCGATAGTGTGATTGAGTCGCTGACGATCCCCGGATCCGAGATAGCTTTACTGACACTGTAAAATAGAGAAACACATCACACAGTAAGCTTAAGAGCTTAGTAAGTTCGTAATATAATACATTTAGTTCAATAACACAATTACAATATACAAAGATAATTCATCACATAGATCAACTCACAAATACTTATATCATATCATCCAAAGCCAATATGCTCACTTAACCATTCATAAATCCATTTACGATTCCATCTACCACATAGGTTTTGTACGTACCTTAGCCAACACTTAGTATTCGATCACTCATGCTACTCAATGCTCAATACTTCATTTCGACCAACCTTCGTTATCCATTCGATTAATTCGCACACTTAGTGCCAAATTCATAGCCGAAGCTTAAATGTTATCGCACACTTAGTGCCTTTACATTAAACCGAGTTTATCTCGGTATCGCACACACAGTGCCATTCAAAAAGCCGAAGCTTCTATTATTTCGCACACACAGTGCTAATCATCTTTGTCTCTGTTCTAATTACGCACACATAGTGCCTCATTACTCAATTTCATATATATAACATTGTTATTTCATAAACTATACAATTCATTCATTTCTCATCACATAGATATAAATTTAACAACTTGTATTATATCCGAACTTACCTCAGACGTCAAAATACCGAGACTATCTGATCAATCGAGTACTTTGTCTTTGCCTAGATCTCGATCCGAATCTCTCCTTTCTTGGTCTATACATATTCAAATTTAACTCATTTAATCACCAATTTATTCAATTTAGTCCAAACACACATATTTAGGGCATTTTACAAAATAGCCCTCACATTTTCACATTTCGACACTTTAGTCCCTATTTCATAAAATCACAAAATACACATAATTTCATTATACCATGCTTAGGCCGAATTCTCCTTATACTCATACAAGCCCATATATTTCATTTATTTCACATTTTAGTCCTCCAATTTTTCATTCTCACAATTTAGCCCAAATTACTCAATTTCATCAAAATCCAAATACAAACTATGTTAACTCGACACTAAGTTTTCATATTCCACCAATTAACAACACAAAGCTCACATATTCATCAATGGAATATCTCAAAATCACCATCAATTTCTAAAATTTAAGTATGGGTTTGATAGAACACAAAGCAACGATCACAAAAACGTAAAAATTATCAAAAACCGAGCTCAAAACATACCTTGATTAAACCAATTGCTAGCTGAAACCTAACAAGCTTTCTTTCTTTCTTTTTCTTCAAATTTCGGCAAGAAAAGATGAGAATATGGCTTCATTTTTCTTTTTGTTTTATTTAATTCATATTATTACACCATTTACCAATTTACCTTTAATGTATATCATTTAAATTTCCACTAACTTAGCCCATTTTTGTCCATCCATTCTTTTAATGGTTTATTATCAACATAAGGACTTCTCATCTATAAAGCCATGCCAAATAAGTACTTTAACAATCAGCACACAGCTTTTACATTTTATGCGATTAAGTCCTTTTTGCTAATTAAGCACTCAATTGATAAAATTTTCACACAGAACTTTCACACATGCTCAATCACATATTATAAACACCAAAAATAATATTAAAATATTTTTTGACCTCAATTTTGTGGTCTCGAAACCACTATTCCGACTAGGGTCTAAACCGGGCTGTTACATTCATTCTTTATTTTGCTTTCTTTTTCAACAACTACACTCGTTTCTTGGACACTTTCTTTTATTTCTTTAATCTCTCTTTCTTTTTCAACTTTCTTTTTTTGCTCGCATGCTTTTGCAATCTCAATCTCTTTTTTCTTTCTTTTACTTTCTTTTTCCTTTTCAATTTCTTTTTCTTTTGTTTTTTCATTACAAGAAGAAGAAAACATGAAAGAATCAAAATGAGAAACCTTTCGTTGGGAAATAAAGGAGGGATCTTCATACGAAACATGATCATCTCTTTGAGATTGACTCTTCATGGGTGAATACCTTGGTCTATACGAAAAATTACTGGGACCTTCTCGCTTGTCACCGTAATAGGCTTCAAACTCGAAACTTGATTTATTTTGACTAGAAGTCCTCGTTGAATAGGAATTTCGACAGGGATCTCTTCTCACGTAATCATTGGATGCTTGTCTCCGGGACGATCTTGTTTCCATCCTTTGACTTGAAGAAATTTGCTCCCGTTGGGCTCTTGCTCGCTGGCCCCGCTCTTTGGCACGAACCAATCGTTCTTGTAAGGGTTTTAGTTTTCTATCGAACAATCGGTCCATCTCTTTCATCAAATCTTGAAGTTTGAAATCTAAAGGCTCTTCTCGGGACATGATTTCTTGATGGAAAAGAAAAGAGTCTGAAAATAGAAGATGAATACCTCACCAATACAAACCTCACGATCACTCTCAAAGAAAGATAAGATGGCACTCCACTCGTGTTTGCACTTGATACTTGGCTTTTTTTTTCTCGCTCAATTTCTCTCACAAACTCGTGCCTTTTACCACTCGATTCACCTCTCAAAATTTGTAGATAACTCGTTTAGACTTGGAAGCAAGCTTAGGGGTCGGTTTCAAAGGGTTTCAAAGGGTAGAAATTGATTTGGGTGTTAGGTAGGCCGAAAGAAAAAAATAAAAGTATGGTAGTCTGGCGAAATTGATTGTCTTGGGCAGAAATGGAATTTGATGATTGGAATAAAATCGAACACTTTCAAACAACTTTTTTTCTCTTTTTTTTCTTTTTTTTATACTTTCGAATCTTTGTTCTTTTTTTTATTACAATATGCTGAATACAAACTAATGCTTCTTGTACACGAGTTTTTTTTGAAATTTTTTTTGAATTTTTTTCGAATTTTTTTTTCAAAACTTACCCCGAAATGCTACGAACGTCCATACTTCTCAATTTTTACTAGCTCTGATACCAAATGATACGAACTCATCTCGTGGGTTGTGATTCGAGTCGTAGATGTGCCCGATCATAAAATGGAGAAGCTTCGTTCAATTCAGAGTTTAAAGGAATTTGGCTAAGTGTAGGCTTAAAGGAATGGTTTTCAAAAAGTTTTAAGATGGATTAGGATAGGCTCGGCTGGGTGTTGAAACAAAGGGAAATAAAGAGAAGGGTTGAATTGGCTAAATGAAATGATGATGGAAATGGCTAAGTGAATGATGGTGAAAATTTGGCTAAGGTTTGAAGCAAACAAATCAGAATGTTGGATAAAACGGATAGTTGAGCTTAAGGACAAGAGTGAACCAATATTATTAAGAGTATTGACCTGAAACTTATAAGTCACTTAAGATGCTGGAAAAGAAATAAAGGACCTTGACCCGCTAACTATAGAGAGTTAGGAACCAACAGTATCAAAATGGGTGAACGCCACACTCGGGTTTGAGTGATAAGTTCAAAGAAACAAGGAAGACGCCACTAGCTATGCTAGATAAGTCAGCTTGAGTCTTAAATGAATTTAGAGAGTTGAATAAACTCACAAATGAATTAGAATTCATAAAATGTCAAAGTGTATTGTCTAACCAAAATAATGTCTTCTTACAATCTATTTATAGGCATTATTCTGACTGTTCAAATGCCTATTTGTGACCTTTCACCTTCAGCATTTAACTAAAGTTATTAAATATTTAAATTTGGTTATAACTCTTAATGGGCAGCCAAAGAGTCATGTCTTTTCACTTGATTCATACATAGCTGAAAAGTCATGCCTTTTCACTTGATGAAGGCTTAATGGTCCTTTAAATATGCTGCTTGATGTCCCTTCATTTTCCCCTTAACCAAATGCCTTAATGCTTGTGTATTCATCTATTTAATTTGCACCATAACTAGCTTTGAGTGCATGAAACCGATCAGACTTGAAGAGTCACTTTTGGTCCATTTGAAAAGCCACCATAATGAGCTTTGAGTGCTTCAATATCCACCAAAAACGTTCCAAATATGCACCAGCAATTAAGTGACCAAATGCACACTCTTTTATGCCAAAACTGAACAGCCAATTGAATGCGACAGCATTTGATTCTTCTTGGGAAATGAACAGCCCTATTGTAGCTTTAAAATATGTGACCAACCTTTTGAACTTTCTTACAGCAAACACACATTCAATTTATTTAAGAAAAAAAATTAAACACACTATAACTCATGCATTAAAAAAATAACAGCCAAATTAAATAACACACTTATAAACTAACTCAAACAACTATGATGCTTAAATGCATGATTTAATTAAGATGCAAACTAAATGAACCAATGAGTTACTTAATGCATGACTTAATTTAATGATGCGGACTTAAACTAACATGGGAGTTACATAATACATGTTATAATTTATGATGCAAACTTAACTAATATGAGAGTTACATAATGCATGACTTTATTAAATGCAGAACACATAATGCATGTCATAATTAAAAGATGTAGATCAATAATGCAAGACATTAATTAAAGATGCATTTAATAAACAAGACATAATTAAAGACACATATTATAATAACTAAAGTAACTAAAATAAATAAATCAAAGTCCTTATTCCAGCAACAAAATTAACAAACTAAAATTAAAAGCTTCATTTTACACTTGGGCCCCTCGAGTTTGGGCCAATCTCAGTGGCATCGAGTTGTGTCGTAACATGATGCGGCCGGGATGGCATCACCAGTACTCCACGAAACTCCTCCGTCAAACACGAAATCCCAACCTAATGCATATGCAATATGTCACACAATCTCATACATAATCATATCTCGATATTTTTCACATTCATTTGACATGCTCAGCATGTCCTCAATAATCACATACTTTCAGTAAATGGAAACAGTGTTCCAATCTTTCAAATTACCATTTTGTTGGTATCAATCAATATCGTTCAATTTCACATGCTTTACAGATTTTCATTATGCATAAATAGCACCCTTTTCAATAAACAATATAACAAATATCTCATGCATTTAAATCATACATAAGCTTAATATCTCAACACATAAAATCATTCAGTCAAACATTCTCATATATCATAACTCAAATATGCAATTGCAAACTCAATCAAACATTTATACCATTAAACTTGTAACATCCTGGTTTAGGGCCTAGTCGGAATAGTGGTGCAAGACCACAAATCTGAGGGTTATGAATGAGTTTTTGAGGTTTATATTATGTATGCATGCTAGTGTGAAAGTTTCATGAAGCAATTTTGTGAAATTGTGGTTGAATTGTCCAAAAGGACTAAATTGCAAAAGTTGCAAAATGTCTGTTTCTAAAAGCTATTTGTGTGAAATATCTTTAGATTAATAATTATAGGTCCTTAAATAGCAATTTACCCAAATTCTAATTTTTGGACAAAATGGGCATGGATGAGTCAAAATTTGAAGTTTATCAAAAATGGCATTTTGGTCATTTATCAAATAAGTGATTAAAATAGGTGAAAAGATGACAAATTCATTCATCTTCTTCCCCTTTAGCTGCCAAAAATTTGAGAAGCCATTGTTAGGGTTCTTTCAATTTTTCAAGCTTGCTAGTAAGTGCTCTTAAACCCGGTTTTGATATTCTTCAAATTTTTGAAGTCCCGGTAGCATGAGTAAGCTATTTTTAGATTTTTGGTGAGCTATTATGGATGTTAAAAAATGTACATATGTATGACATGCATGTATTTTGTTGTTTTATGGAAGAATATGAAAGCTTGATGTAGTAAAAACATCTTTTGCTAAGTGATTTTCCATGAAAATGCATGTAGGGACTAGTTTGTGAAAAACTTTAGTTTGGTCATACATATGTGGTTTAGTGAGAATTGATGATAGCTTTAGTTGAATAAGTGGTTCGGCTAAGCATGAAAGAGTAGAAAGTTGAATAAAAATCACTTTACGAGCCTTTGGGACTAAAGTGTAAATATGAGAAAGTTTAGGGGCAAAATAGTAATTTTGCTAAAGTATGAGATGTGGGTCAATTTAGTCAATGTATGTATTGAATAAGCTGATTTATTCATTATAGATTAAGAAAGACGAAGCCCGGATCGAAACCGAGGCAAAAGTAAGGTGGTGGACTAAATTGCATATTTCTATACTTTTGAGTATCGAGGTAAGTCTATGCATAAACAATGCATTCATACTTACAATTTGTTGATGATAGCTAGTGTGTAGCTTGTTCGAGATTGATTGAGAACCTATTTGGTCCAAATAGAATGAATGTAGTAGAATTGTGAATGGATGTTTAATTGAGTAAGTAGACATGTGAATGTGTAGTCAAAATGCTAGATGGTAGGCTAAGTGCGATACCATCCTAAAGCATATTGATGATAAGCTGGCTATGTGCGATGCTATCGTGAGGTATATCGTTTAGTGGGCTAAGTGAGAAAACCCTATGATTACCTTTGTGGTAGGCTAAGTGCGATACCACTTTATTAATCGATTGTGGTGTGCTAAGTGCGAAACCACCGAGACATTTGCTGTGTGGGTTAACTGTATGGATTAGCCATGTGATTGCATTATTGAGTAAAATAGCTGTGTGGATGTATTATTAAGTTAATTAGTTGTGTGGATGAATTATTGAGAAATAATGATGTGTTGTATATTGTGTAAATGTGACATTGAATGCGGGTGCATTTCGATGGTTATGAGTATGTGACTCATGATGTGTTGGAAATGTGGTAAGGGATAGAAAGAGTAAGCATAGTTGTGAATTACTTGTTGGTATAATGCTAATGGTTGCTTAGCTTATACTATGTTGCTTAATTGTTTATGTGTAAACTTACTAAGCTCAAAGCTTACTCTCTTTCTTTTCCTTTGTCTTATAGATTAAAAGCGTTGAATCGAGATACGAGGATCATCGAAGATAGCCCACATATCAAAGACACTTTGGTACATGAAACTTAATGTTTTGTATATGGCATGTATAGGGGCTAGAGAAGTTAGTGAGTTTTGTTGTAAATGGCTAAGATGTGTTGGCCTTTAGATGGATAGTGCATTTTGTATAATGCCATGGTTGTTGGCTATTACATTATATGAAAAGTTGTAGTTATCTATGTGGGATTGCAATTCAATTTGAGTTGATTATGATTCTGTTGGATATATATGTTGTGTATGTTAGAGTGGTGAAAAGAACTTGGCACTTAGCCTTGTTCTTGACCATGTGGACAGACACACGGGCGTGTGTCTAGACCATGTGTGATACATGGTCAGCCCACGGGCGTGTGCTGTGGCCGTGCGTCTCCTGCATGTTAACATTATAAATCAGAATTGGCCACGGGCTAGCCACACGGGCGTGTGTCTAGACTCCAAGTCGTGTTAAAGTAGTCAGTGTGCACCACGGGTGGTAAGCACGGGCTTGTGCCTTGGCCGTGGGAAAATTGGCAGAATACTGAGTTTTTAGGCACGGTCTGGGGACATGGGCGTGTATGTCTATGCACGAGCGTGTCTAATCTTGCACGGGCGTGTGAGACCTGTAAAAAAAGAGAAAACTTTTAAGGATCGTAAAAGTTTTGGATTGTTCTCAAGAGCCCTCGTGTGTATGAGTGAGTCCTCGTAAGTCGAGAATGAGGTTATAGAGAGTAATTACGTTGAGCCTAAGTGGCGATTAAGTGGTTTGAGTTCGGTAACGCCTCGGGCCCGGTTCCTGGCGTAGAACCCGGGTAAGGGGTGTTACATTTAGTGGTATCAGAGCCATGGTTTAGCCGTTTCTAGGACTACCGTAGCGGGTGTAAGAGTCTAGTTATACATGCCATAAGTGCACAATGATAAAGTGGTGGTTTCTGATGATTTAAATCTTGTTTATTATAGTATATGGATTCCGATCCATTGATCTTGCGATGAAGCAATGAGTAACGCTACCGGCTCTCTGCATGGATCGCCAGTTGAGAGTGGACCCGAGGTCGGGGTCAAGGGAAGAGGCACGGGAAGCCTTTCTTCAAATGATGAGTAATTGGTACTCGGATTATGTCCGAGCGAACCCTAATGCTCAACCTCCTCCACCTCCTCCTATACCTCAGCCAAATCCAGTGGCTCCTCAAGGTATGGATGTGGTGAGGATATCGAAACCCCCGGTGGATAAGATTAGGAAGCACGGGGCTGAAGAGTTTAGAGCTAAGGTTGATGATGACCCAGAGAGGGCGGAGTTCTGGTTGGAGAACTCGATGAGGGTGTTCGATGAGCTCTCATGCACACCTGAGGAAAGTTTGAAGTGTGTCGTATCTTTGCTGAGAGATTCGGCATACCATTGGTGGAAGACATTGACGTTGGTAGTCCCGAAAGAGCGGGTGACGTGGGACTTCTTTCTGGAAGAGTTCCTAAGAAGTATGTAAGCCGAGAGGTTTCTTGACCAAAAAAGGAAAAATTCCTTGAGTGAAGCAAAGAAGGATGACAGAGCGTAATCGAGCGTGAGTTTGTTAGGCTTAGCAAATACGCTCAAGAATGTGTGTCGACAGAGACCATCTTGTGCAAGAGGTTCGAAGATGGGCTGAATGAGGATATCAAACTCCTAGTGGGCATTTTGGAGTTGAAAGAATTTGTGGTATTAGTTAAGAGGGCAAGTAAGGCCGAGGAATTAAGTTCAGAAAAGAGAAGGGCTGTGAGTGAAGCCCGAGATGCGAGAAAGAGGCCGATGGGCAAGTCGTATCAAGCCCAGTCGAAAAGATCCAAGGAAGTGAATCCTCGGACGATAGCATCAGTAGGTTATTCGCATCGAGACTTGGGCAATACTCGTTCGGGTTCGAGAGTCCAAGCCCCCTCGATGGAAAGTGTGGGCAATACAAAGAGTAAACCAGAGTGTCCTAGTTGTGGTAGGTATCACACCGGAGAGTGTTGGGGAAACAGTCAGAAATGTTATAAATGTGGCTCCCCTGACCACTTTATCCGTAACTGTCCCGAGAGGGATGAAAAGGAAGAGAGGCAAGAGCTGAGACCTAGTGATGTGTCTACGAGGGGTAGACCACCAAGGAACCCGAGAGGCGGGAATAGTGGTAGAGGTGCGCCCAGAGATTTTGCTGTGAGACCAGAGGGTCGGGCACCTGCGAGGACGTATGCTATTCGCACTCGCGAAGAAGCATCCTCCCCTGATGTGATAACGGGTACTTTTTCTCTCTATGACACCTTCGTTATTACTTTAATAGATCCAGGGTCTACTCATTCTTATATTTGCATGAGATTAGCATCTAGTTTAAGTATGACCGTTGAGTCTACGAACATAGTGGTTAAGGTGTCAAACCCGTTAGGAAAGCATGTGTTAGTGGACGGAGTGTCCTTTATTGATTGAGAATCATTGTTTTCCGGTGAACATTATGTTGTTTTCGTTTGATGAGTTTGATTTAATCCTAGGCATGGATTGGTTGACTACCCATAGTGTCTTAGTGAACTGTGGTAGTAATTTTATTGAACTGAAATGTGAGAGTGGAGATGTGGTTCGGGTTGAATCAGGTGGATCAGATAATCTACCCGTGATGATTTCCTCCCTAGTGGCTGAGAAATGTTTGAGGAAAGGATGTGAGTCCTATCTTGCGTTTGTGTTGAATACTCAAGAGGTTGGAGTAGAGTTTGAAACAGTACCAGTGGTATGTGAGTACCCAGATGTATTTCTGGAAGAGTTACCCGGATTACCTCCAGTGAGAGAGGTCGAGTTTGGAATTGAGGTTGTTCTAGGAACTGCACCTATTTCAATTGCCCCGTACAGAATGGCACCTGTAGAGTTGAAAGAACTGAAGGTTCAGTTGCAAGAGTTGACAGATAAGGGTTTTGCAAGATTGAGCTACTCGCCGTGGGGTGCTCCGGTATTGTTTGTGAAGAAGAAAGATGGGTCTATGAGATTGTGTATAGACTATAGGAAGCTTAATAAGGTGACGGTGAAGAATAAGTATCCTTTACCAAGGATTGATGATCTCTTTGATCAACTGAGGGGAGCTACAGTGTTCTCCAAGATAGACTTGAGGTCTGCAGTTATTATCATTTCAGTGAAAGAGCAAGATGTGTTGAAAATCAGATTTTGGACAAGGTATGGCCATTATGAGTTTTTGATTATGCCGTTTGGTTTGACGAATGCACCTACGATTTTTATGGATCTGATGAATCGTGTTTTCAGACCATATGTGGACAAGTTTGTGGTTGTCTTTATTGACGACATATTGATCTATTCTCGGGATGAGAGCGATCATGAAGAGCACTTGAGAATTGTCTTGCAAACTTTGAGAGATAAGCAGTTGTATGCTAAGTTTAGCAAGAGTGAGTTTTGGCTCCGAGAGGTCGGATTCCTAGGACTCATGGTGTTAGGTGATGGTGTCAGAGTTGACCCAAGTAAGATATCGGCTGTTATGGATTGGAAACTACCGAGGAACGTTTCAGAAATCAGAAGTTTCTTGGGATTAGCTGGATATTACAGATGTTTCGTAAAGGGGTTCTCCATGATTGCTACTCCGATGACGAAGTTGTTGCATAAAGATGTCAATTTTGAATGGACTGAGACAAGTCAACAGAGCTTCGAGAGACTGAAAACAATTTTGACTGAGGCACCGGTTTTGGTTCAACCAGAATCAGAGAAGGAGTTTATGGTTTATAGTGATGCGTCGTTTAATGGTCTCGGTTGTGAGTTGATGCAAGAGGGTAAGGTAGTCGCTTACGCCTCGAGGCAATTAAAGCCGCACGAGAAGAATTATCCGACTCACGATTTGGAGTTGGCTGCGATTGTGTTTGCGTTAAAGATTTGGCGACATTATTTGTATGGTGAAAAGTGCCGAATCTTTATGGATCACAAGAGTTTAAAATATTTGATGGATCAGAAGGATCTGAATCTGAGACAGAGACAGTGGCTTGAGTTGTTGAAAGACTATGAGTTAGTCATTGATTACCACCCGGGAAAAGCGAATGTGGTTGCGGATGCCTTGAGTAGGAAATCCATGTATGCTCTAAGAGTTATGAGAGCGAGTTTAGTGTTGTCTGATGATGGTGCTATTTTGGCAGAGTTGAGAGCTAGGCCACTATTTGTTCAACAAATATGTGAGACTCAGAGAAATGACAGCGATATGCAAGCTAAGATAGCTAAGTGCGGATCAGAAAGTGATTCTGATTTTAGAGTGGATTTGAATGGTTGTTTGATGTATCGTGATAGAATTTGTGTTCCTAAAAATGAGGAGTTGTATTGGTGGCCGGGTATGAAAAGAGATATTTCAGAGTTTGTGACTAAGTGTCTGATTTGCCAACAGGTGAAAGTTGAGCATCAAGTGCCTTCGGGATTGCTTCAGCCAGTAATGGTACCCATATGGAAATGGGATCGGGTTACCATGGATTTTGTAACGGGGTTGCCGATGACTCCGAGAAAGAGAGATGTTGTGTGGGTTTTTGTGGATAGATTGACGAAGTCAGCTCACTTTATTCCAGTATGTGTTGATTATTCACTGGATAAGTTAGCTGAGTGGTACGTGGCAGAGATAGTGAGATTGCATGGTGTACCTGTGTCTATTATATCGGATAGAGATCCGAGGTTTACTTCGAGATTTTGGAAGAAGTTGCAAGAAGCCATGGGTACGAGATTGAATTTCAGTACTGCGTTCCATCCACAATCTGATGGTCAGTCTGAAAGAGTTATTCAAGTTCTTGAAAATATGCTTTGATGCTGTGTGTTAGAATTCGAAGGTAGTTGGGAGAGATATCTACCTTTGGTCGAATTCGCCTATAACAATAGTTATCAATCGAGTATACAGATGGCACCGTATGAGGCTTTGTATGGCCGTAAGTGTCAGACTCCTTTGTATTGGACCGAGCTTAGTGAGAAGCGGATCTATGGGGTCGATCTAGTGAAAGAAACTGAAGAGAAGGAGAAAGTAATCCGTAATAGTCTGAAAGCTGCTTCGGACCGACAGAAGTCGTATGCGGATTTGAAAAGAAAAGAAATTGAGTTTAAAGTGGGTGACAAAGTATTTTTGAAAGTATCGCCGTGGAAAAAGATTATGAGATTTGGACAAAAAGGGAAATTGAGTCCAAGGTTCATAGGGCCGTATGAGATTACAGACAAAATTGGGCCTATAGCGTACCGGTTGGCTTTGCCGGTAGAGTTGGAAAAGATTCATAATGTGTTCCATGTATCGATGTTGCGACGGTATCGCTCCGATCTTTCACATGTGATTCCTTCAACAGAAATTGAGATAAGACCGGATATGTCTTATGAAGAGGAGCCGATTAAGATCTTGGCTCGAGAAGTGAAACAGTTGAGAAATAAGAGCATAGCACTAGTGAAAGTGTTATGGCAGAAACATGGTGTGGAAGAGGCTACGTGGGAAACGGAAGAAGCTATGAGAGAGCAACATCCAAACCTCTTTACTGGTAAGATTTTTGGGGACGAAAATCTCTAAAGGGGGAGAGTTGTAACATCCCGGTTTAGGGCCTAGTCAGAATAGTGGTGCGAGACCACAAATCCGAGGGTTATGAATGAGTATTTGAGGTTTATATTATGTATGCATGCTAGTGTGAAAGTTTCATGAAGCAATTTTGTGAAATTGTGGTTGAATTGTCCAAAAGGACTAAATTGCAAAAGTTGCAAAATGTGTGTTTCTAGAAGCTATTTGTGTGAAATAGATTTAGATTACTAATTAGAGGTCCTTAAATAGCAATTTACCCAAATTCTAATTTTTGGACAAAAATGGGCATGGATGAGTCAAAATTTGAAGTTTATCAAAAAGGGTATTTTGGTCATTTATCAAATAAGTGATTAAAATAGGTGAAAAGATGACAAATTCATTCATCTTCTTCCCCTTTAGCTACCGAAAATTTGAGAAGCCATTGTTAGGGTTCTTTTAATTTTTCAAGCTTGCTAGTAAGTGCTCTTAAACCCGGTTTTGATATTCTTCGTATTTTTGAAGTCCCGGTAGCATGAGTAAGCTATTTTTAGCTTTTTGGTGAGCTATTATGGATGTTCAAAAATGTACATATGTATGACATGCATGTATTTTGTTGTTTTATGGAAGAATATGAAAGCTTGATGTAGTAGAAACATCTTTTGCTAAGTGGTTTTCCATGAAAATGCATGTAGGGACTAGTTTGTGAAAAACTTTAGTTTGGTCATACATATGTGGTTTAGTGAGAATTGATGATAGCTTTAGTTGAATAAGTGGTTCGGCTAAGCATGAAAAGTAGAAAGTTGAATAAAAATCACTTTACGAGCCTTTGGGACTAAAGTGTAAATATGAGAAAGTTTAGGGGCAAAATAGTAATTTTGCTAAAGTATGAGATGTGGGTCAATTTAGTCAATGTATGTATTGAATAAGCTGATTTATTCATTATAGATCAAGAAAGATGAAGCCCGGATCGAAACCGAGGCAAAAGCAAGGTGGTAGACTAAATTGCATATTTCTATACTTTTGAGTATCGAGGTAAGTCTATGCATAAACAATGCATTCATACTTACAATTTGTTGATGATAGCTAGTGTGTAGCTTGTTCGAGATTGATTGAAAACCTATGTGGTCCAAATAGAATGAATGTAGTAGAATTGTGAATGGATGTTTAATTGAGTAAGTAGACATGTGAATGTGTAGTGATAATGCTAGATGGTAGGCTAAGTGCGATACCATCCTAATGCATATTGACGATGAGCTGGCTATGTGCGATTCTATCGTGAGGTATATCGTTTAGTGGGCTAAGTGAGAAAACCCTATGATTACCTTTGTGGTAGGCTAAGTGCGATACCACCTTATTAATCGATTGTGGTGTGCTAAGTGCGAAACCACCGAGACATTTGTTGTGTGGGTTAACTGTGTGGATTAGCCATGTGATTGCATTATTGAGTAAAATAGCTGTGTGGATGTATTATTAAGTTAATTAGCTGTGTGGATGAATTATTGAGAAATAATGATGTGTTGTATATTGTGTAAATGTGACATTGAATGCAGGGATGCATTTCGATGGTTATGATTATGTGACTCATGATGTGTTGGAAATGTGGTAAGGGATAGAAAGAGTAAGCATAGTTGTGAATTACTTGTTGGTATAATGCTAATGGTTGCTTAGCTTATACTATGTTGCTTAATTGTTTATGTGTAAACTTACTAAGCTCAAAGCTTACTCTCTTTCTTTTCCCTTGTCTTACAGATTAAAAGCGTTGAATCGAGATACGAGGATCATCAAAAGATAGCCCACATATCAGCACACTTTGGTACGTGAAACTTAATGTTTTGTATATGGCATGTATAGGGGCTAGAGAAGTTAGTGAGTTTTGTTGTAAATGGCTAAGATGTGTTGGCCTTTAGATGGATAGTGCATTTTGTATAATGCCATGGTTGTTGGCTATTACATTATATGAAAAGTTGTAGTTATCTATGTGGGATTGCAATTCAATTTGAGTTGATTATGATTCTGTTGGATATATATGTTGTGTATGTTAGAGGGGTGAAAAGAACTTGGCACTTAGCCTTGTTCTTGACCATGTGGACAGACACACGGGCGTGTGTCTAGACCATGTGTGACACACGGTCAGCCCACGGGCGTGTGTTGTGGTCGTGCGTCCCCTGTATGTTAACATTATAAATCAGAATTGGCCACGGGCTAGCCACACGGGCGTGTGTCTAGACTCCAGGTCGTGTTAAAGTAGTCAGTGTGCACCACGGGTGGTAAGCACGGGCGTGTGCCTTGGCCGTGGGCAAATTGGCAGAATATTGAGTTTTTAGGCACGTTCTGGGGACATGGGCGTGTATGTCTATGCACGGGCGTGTCTAATCTTGCACGGGCGTGTGAGACCTGTAAAAAAAAAGAGAACTTTTAAGTATCGTAAAAGTTTTGGATTGTTCTCGAGAGCCCTCGTGTGTATGAGTGAGGCCTCGTAAGTCAAGAATGAGGTTATAGAGAGTAATTACGTTGAGCCTAAGTGGCGATTAAGTGGTTTGAGTTCGGTAACGCCTCTGGCCCGGTTCCCGGCGTAGAACCCGGGTAAGGGGTGTTACAAAACTAGCAATTTTTCCAACATGGCAATCTTTGAAGGCTCAAAACATACCTTGTTCGGCCACTCAAAAAATCAAAAATATGGCTATTAAGTCAATCCAATCCGCAATCTAAGTTATCAAATATAACATGATATTTAACATTTTCAAACAATTTTATGAGTTTAGGACCCACACCTTATTTTTTTGCTTCCTCACAGCACACTAGGGAATCTTCTAATTTTCCTTAAAAATTCCTTAAACGAACCTAAACCAAAATTCAGTATAAATACAATCAATTTTCCATTAAACCAGCCACCAAAGACCCACTTATGAGTTCAAACCAATCGTTGAAATTATAACTATTTTATGAATCTAAACTAGTTAGATTGCTTACACTGTATCGATGCGAACCGTACGTCCAATCGCTCTTCTTATTTACGGATGATTTGGGGCATTTTGGTAAGCACCTAATTCAATAATATAGTGAAAAATCAGTAGCTAACTAATGATTAAATTCCTTCATTTAATCAATTCATAACCTTCACCCAACAACTATGTCGAAATAACAAACTAGTTACCCTTAATTGCACTTACGCTTCACGATTTGTTGGTTTCGAATGGCCAATCGATCAAGAACGTTTTTCCCTAATTGAAATGGGTTTAAAATCTGATTAAGAGGGTTCAAGAACTCAAATTAAGGCTGATAAATATAAGAAATAACCAAGAAACAAAACAGCCCCCTTTCTTGCACATAGGCGCACGCACCGCCACCCATGGTGCCAAAATTGGGGCTGAATTTTAAAACGGTTTGAGATCTCATTAAAATATTTAAAAAATAAATTTGAAATCATTTAAAATCCCCAAAATTACATGTCTGGAAATTTTGGTTTTTAATTGACAAGATTAATGAAGAAATTGAAGAGAAAAGAGATCTTACCCAAGCTAGTTGAGAGAAACAGCAATGACACTTTCTTGGTAATGTTCGAGATCGATCTTGGGGTTCAAGATTTCAGATTTGGGGCTGATTTAGATAAGGATAAATGGAAGCAATAGAGTACAGGAGATTGTGCACAATCTTGATGCAAAAGTTGGAAGAAAGAGATGGTAAAATGGGAGGTGTAGGCGACGACAACAATGGGATAAAGAAAGAAAATTGAAGAGAAAAGAGGAGAGGAAGAGGGTGAATGGCTAGGGTAGGGAAAAATTGAATTAGATTCTGAAAAATAAAATAAAAATTTGTATTTATACTTAGGGTTCAAGGGTATGGATGACACACGGATTAAAAAAACAAGGGATTTTTCAAAATTTAATTATTTCGCAAGGTTAGGGATTTGAACTTGGGTTTCAAGGAATGTTTCACTAACACTTAACCAAAAAACCAATACCTCATTTATTTCCTAAAAATGCATAGATAATCTCAATAATTAAGGCATGACCACACTCTCTTGATTCACAAACCTGATTCTACTAACCCCAAATTTTTGGGATGTTACAGAAATTGAGAAATGGAATCATTTGAAAATGAATGTAGGTTTCCAAAAAGGGAAATAGAAATGAAATTGGAAATTTGCAATCCTATATAGGATTACTTAAAAAATAATGGAAGAATGAGTTTATGTTTTTGGACTATTTTGAAGATCGAAAATGAAAATAAATCATTCGTTAATAGTGTGTAACAGCCCGATTTATGGCCTAGTCGGAACAGTGGTGCGAGACCACAAATCCGAAATAGTAAAATGATTTTTTATGATAATTGAAATGTTTGCATGATAGTATGAAAGTAGCATGTGCAAATTTTATGAAAATTTCCATTAAAGGGTCCATTAGGACTAAATTGCAAAAGTTGCAAAATATGAGTTCCTAGAAGCTTTTTTGTATGAAATAGCTTTAGAATAGTAATTAGAAGTCCTTAAATAGCAATTTGCCCAAATTATAATTTTTGGACAAATTTGGACATGAGTTAGTAATTTGTAAAAATTTAGAGAGAAGGGCATTTTGGTCATTTATCAATTAAATGATTAAAATAGGAAAAAGATGATAAAAATCTCATTCATCTTCTTCCTTGGTGCCGAAAATTTGAAGAACCCCATAGCTAGGGTTTGTTCATCTTTCAAGCTTGCTAGTAAGTTCATCTTAGCCCCGTTTTTAATATTCTTCGTATTTTTAAAGTTCTCGTATTATGAATTAGCTATTTTTAGCTATAAAATGAGCTAAGATGCATGTTCAAAAATCTACCCAAGAATGACTTGCTTGTAAAATGATATTTTATAGAATTTTATGAGAGTTTGATGTTAGATAAACATCTTTTCCTTAGTGAATTTCATGAAAAATGATAGTATGGACTAATTTGTAATAGTTATAAAATTGGTCATACCTATTAGAAATAGTGAGAATTAATGATTGTTATAGTAGAGAAAATGAATCAGCTAAACATGATGTTTAAGAAAGTTGAATGAGAATCATATTACGAGCCTAGAGGCAAAAGTGCAAATATGAGAAAGTTTAGGGGCAAAATAGTAATTTTGCTAAAGTATGAGTTAAGAGTCAATTTAGTCAATGTGAGTATTAAATGATCTAATTATTATTATAGATCAAGAAAAATGAAGCCCGGATCGAAACCGAGGCAAGAACAAAGTCGAGGACTAAATTGCATATCTACATACATTTTGTATATTGAGGTAAGTTTGTATGATTTCTAAGCTTTATGATTTATATCATTGAACTGCTTAGCATAATGTACAATATTACCATGAAAATGTTTTATGTTATGATAAACAAAGAAGATAATGAGATTAAGCATGAGAAAGTCCCGATTGAAGTTGAATTACCTAGGATACTCGATCTATCACATGAAATGAGAAAGTCCGTATAAGACCAAGCCAAGGCATGGCATCGGCAATCAAGCAAGTTATCATGTAAGACCAAGACAAGTCTTGGCATTGAAGAATTATTATGAGATGAAGACCCATATAAGCCCAAGCCAAGGCATGGCATTGGTGAGTCTCCAAGCAAAGTTATCATGTAAGTCCAAGACAAGTCTTGGCATTGAAAAGCTATAAAGAGATAGAGATCCAATGTAAGTCCAAGCCAAGGCATGGCATTGGTGAGTAACAAGAAAGATTCCATGTAAGTCCAAGCCAAGGCTCGGCGTTGCCCAGTTCATGAGTAAAGATACCAAGTAAGACCATGTCAAGACATGGCAATGGTAAGTTCCCAAGGGAACACACGAGAAAGACTTCGTATAAGTCCATGTCAAGACATGGCCTCGAAACCAAGATGAGATATTCCATGTAAGACCGTATCTAGGATATGGCTTTGGCATCAAGTTATATGTGGAATGAGATTTAGTATCCTCGGTTATTCGCAGAAATTCATCAGGAAAATGAGTAAAGTTAAAATGATAACAAGAAAGATAAGTAGGAAAAGCTATTATCAAGTTAGAAATGAGTTGTAACACCCCATACCCGAGTCCGAGACTAAGACTGGATACGAAACATTACCATGCTTGAACTCACTTAAACATGTACTTACGGGCTATAAAATTTCGTTCCAAATTAAAAACTTCTCTTTCTTAGTCAAATTAGACATTTCATGGGCCTACGAGGCCTCAGACTTACGTCCCAAAACTTTCGGAACTCATCTGGAAACTTTCTCTCGAAACAGGGGTCACACGTCCGTGTAACTTGGGACACGCCCGTGCACCCCTAAAACATGCCCGTGTCTTTCACCCGTGGTGGATACTGGCAAATTACACACGGCCTGGACACGCCCGTGGCCCTGGCCCGTGTACCAAACCTTGGCATTCTGACTTATTCACACGGTCTATACACACGCCCGTGTGCATTAGCCGTGTGACAATTCAATTACTAAGTGTAAAGTGCAGACTTCACACGCCCAGGGCACACGCCCCTGTGCTAACCGTGTGATACACATGGCCTAAACACACGGCCGTATTATTAGCCCGTGGTCTATCCTGACTTAAAACACTAATGTGCAGGGGACACACGGCTTAGACACACGCCCGTGTGTCCATCCGTGTGGGCACTTAGAGGCTATTTACCAAGCCAACTACCACCGTGAAATCAAGACCAAACCCATGCTCAATTCAGCAACTCAAGTATTACATCTAACATGAACAAGGATGCATACTTCATTGATAGATTAAAACATACATACATAATCATTCATGACTCGTCTCTTTGGCCATATACAAAAAGAATACTAAGCTTGACTTCCCATGTCTTTGCCACAATACTTTTACCAGGGCAATACTTTTATTCCTTAGCTGCTTGACTTCCCGAGCTAAAACCTTAATTGGTTCTTCACCATAAGTCATGTCGGGATGAATCTCTATCTCTGACGGGGTAATTACATGTGAAGGATCTGATCGGTAGCGTCTCAACATTGACACGTGAAACACATCATGAATCTTTTCTAACTCTGATGGCAAAGCCAATCGATAAGCTACCGGCCCAACTCTTTCAGTAATCTCGTATGGTCCGATAAAACATGGACTCAACTTGCCTTTACGGCCAAATCTGAGAACCTTTCTCCATGGTGACACTTTCAAGAAAACTTTATCCCTGACTTGGTACTCTATCTCTTTCCTTCTTAAATCCGAATAGGATTTTTGTCTGTCTGAAGCAGCTTTTAAACTTTCTCGTATCACTTTCACTTTCCCCTCAGTTTCTCTAACCAAATCAACCCCGTGAATTTGGTTTTCCTTGAGTTCAGTCCAATATAGAGGCGTTCGGCACTTACGCCCATATAAAGCCTCATAAGGCGCCATCTTTAAACTCGACTGAAAACTATTATTGTAGGCAAATTCTACCAATGGGAGAAACTTTTCCCAACTGCCTCGGAGTTCGAGAATACAACACATCTGAGCATATCCTTGAGTACTTGAATTAACCTCTCTGATTGACCGTCAGTTTGAGGATGAAAAGCGGTACTAAAGTTCAACTTTGTACCCAAGGCCTCTTGTAACTTCTTCCAAAATCTGGATGTAAACCTCGGATCTCTATCTGAGATGGTTGACAACGGAACACCGTGAAGCCTTACTATTTCTGAAACGTACAAGTTTGCCAACTTGTCTAGTGAGTAATCAACTCGTACGGGTATAAAATGGGCTGACTTCGTAAGTCTATCAACCACGACCCATATAGCATCTTTCTTGCTCGGAGACAACGGTAAACCCGCTATAAAATCCATAGTAATACGGTCCCATTTCCACTCCGAACCAAAATGGGTTGAAGCAAACCCAAAGGTACTTGGTGTTCACCCTTTTACTTGGCGGGCAAATCAAGCATTTGGAAACGAACTCTGAAATATCTTTCTTCATTTTTGGCCACCAATATTGTTGCTTCAAGTCATTATACATCTTGGTACCACCCGGATGTACAGATAAACATTCGTTATGGGCTTCACACAAAATTCCATGAATAAGCTCTTCCTTTCTCGGTACACAAACTCTATCTTTGAACATCAGACTTCCATTGGGACTAATCCAGAAATCAGACTCAACATCTATCTCGCACTGAGCTCTCTTGACTTGCAATCCACTATCTTCTTTTTGAGCTTCAACGATCTCTTGGAGGAAAATTGGTCTAGCTCTCAACTCAGCTAGAATAGAACCATCGTCGGATAAAGTCATCCGTGAATTCATTGCCCTTAATGCAAATAGGGACTTTCTACTCAAACCGTCGGCGACCACATTCGCCTTCCCGGGATGGTAGTCAATGACCAATTCATAGTCTTTTATCAACTCTAACCATCTCTACTGCCTTAAGTTCAACTCTTTCTGCATCATCAAGTACTTCAAACTTTTGTGATCGGTGAAGATCTGACATCTCTCACCATATAGGTGGTGTCTCTATATCTTCAATGCGAAGACTATGGCAGCAAACTCTAGATCGTGGGTCAGATAATTCTTCTCATGTGGCTTCAACTGTCTTGAGGCGTAAGCAATAACTTTTCCTTCTTGCATAAGTACACACCCCTAATCCATTTAAGGATGCATCATTGAAATCACAAATTCTTTCCCCGTCTCAGTTGTACTAAAACAGGAGCTTCATCAACATCGCTTTGGCTCAAAACTTTGTTAGCATCTTTCTGTCCACTCAAACTTCACATTTTTCTCAGAACAATTTAGTCATCTGGTTGCAATCATAGAAAACCCTTGACAAATTGTCTATAATAGCCAGCTAGGCCTAGAAAACTTCTAACCTCAGAGACATTTCTCGATGGATTCCAGTCCATTATGGCCGAAATCTTACTTGGATCTACTCGGACTCCATCTCCCGAGACAATATGTCCCAAAAATCCTACTTCCTTGAGCCAAAATTCACTTTTACTGAACTTGTGTAATATCCCGGGTTAGGGGCTATTTTGTTGTTGCAAGTTATTGCATGTGTTTAGTGTGCTGTGTTGTTATTTCGGTATTTTAGGGGCTTAGTTGTAGGCTAGGTGTATGTCTGAGTGAATGGGAAAATTTTGGTTTCGGGTGTTAAGTGAAGGGAGCCGAGGAAGCTGGGTTTAAGAATTTTAATTGATGTTTTATTGCACAAAAGAGGAGCTAGCTTAGTGGCAAGCATGCGTTACATGGGGAGCTTGGTGTGGCGTCATCTACATGAAGTGGAGGTCCAGTGTTCGAGCTACAGAGTCCCCATTTTGGCTTCTTTTTGGGACGGCATGGAGGAGAGGTAGAAGGCTAGTGAAATTCTACTTGGACTTGGTCTCCACTTTCAAATGTAAGGTGGAGAGCAAATTGTGGAGGAGGACTTGGTCCACTCATTTGAAATGAGTGGTGGTGAGTGTGTTTGGGGAGTGTGGCCGAATTTGTGGGGTGTTGGAGTGGAAGGAAGTGGACGGCATAGTGGGGTGAGGTGCTAGCCGAAATGCATTTTTGCATTTTTGGCATTTTGGGTGCAATTTCGGTCTTTGGATATCAAGCAAGAAAGCCTCTTCTTTGGTCTTTGGTTAGCCGAATGTTCTAAGGGTTTTTATTTTGTCTTTTGAATACCGATTTCCTAGTGAACTCCTCTCATTTTGTTCTTCATCTTTTGAAACCGAAAGACCAAATTTTCAAAGGTGTGCCGAAATTCTTTGTTCTCTTGAGTAGGGTGAAGCCGAATGTCCCTTACACTTTTCTCTTCTTTTTCCTTTATGTAAATCGAAGCTAGCCTCTCCTCTTCTCAACTTTCTTTTCTTGTTTTTGAAACCTTGTAAACCGAAACCCCATTCTCTCAAATACCATTCATCTTTTCTTTTCTTCAAATCGTAAGTACCTTTTATCTCTTTGTTCTATTTTGTTACTTGGCCGAATATCAACACTATTTTTTATGCATTTTGTTTACTCTTCTCTTCAACTCGACCAAAAATCGTGATTGGTATAAATCACCTTGGCCGAATCTTTGATTCTTCTTTTGGCATAAGTCCCGCCAGAATCGCTTGTGGTTCTCTTCTTGTGTTGGGTGGCCGAATATAGAGTGTTGGGTCTCTTGCTTCAATCGTTTGGAGATTGGTAAGCCTTGGCCGAATGGTCATCTAGTTTCTCTCTTTTTCTTAATCGATTTAAGTTGTTTAAGAATCGATATGACAACTATTGATGAGTGTTATCTCTTATGTTGGAACCGATTGCATCATAAGACAACGGGGACTTTGAAGCAGATAAGTGGAGCTTTCTACCTTGGTTTAACCATTTGATAAGTGGTGGTAAGAAGATTATTTGTTAGTCTATTCTTTTGGATTTCAATAAGATAGGGATTCAAGTGGATTAACTGCTCATCTTTTTATGGTGTAGCCGATTGTTGGAAGAGGAATCATCGCTTGATTCGGATTGGGTAGGAAACCAAATCATCTTCGAGGTAGGGGATTGAAATTAACCCCTTTGGGTTTATATGTCCTTGGTCGAATGGCTTTAGCACCTAACCCCTATGTCTTGGCCGATTGTAGGAGCTAGTTAATCAAGGGACTTAGATCGCTTTTGTCGATTTCTAGACTCGTATTACAGTGTGTGTAAACTAACACACTATACTTAGTAATATTGTTATTAAACCCGCTTTGCCTATTAAAATCATGACAATATGATGGTTATTGGATACCCAAACGGGGTATGTGTACGTATCCGGGTAAGTCAAGATTGTTACTAGATTACCGATGATTTATATGGTATCATGACTATGTATGTATGTGATATGGGGCATGAGTCAAACATATTAGCATGATATGCATAATTTGTATGATATGCATGATTACATGAGTTGGTTGTTGATGGGTGATATGAGTGGAGGGAGCATGATATTTTGTGCCGACGAGCACCAAGTGTTTTGGTAACACACTTTGTGACTTTGGGTCACCAAAGCTTTGGTAGCACATTTGTGTCTTTGGGACACCGAGAGGTTGGGCACCTCATTGCGACTTGTCCCCGTGGTTAACACCACCGTGGGTTGGCCCCACTTTGAGATATGGGATCGTCTCGCTAGTGATTGGGTATCACACGATGGGTTGGCCCCATCATTCGATTATTGTGACTACGGTCACCAGTGCTTTGGTAGCACATTTGTGTCTTTGGGACACCAGAGGTTGGGCACCTCATTGCGACTTGTCCCCGTGGTTAACACCACCGTGGGTTGGCCCCACATGAGATATGGGATCGTCACTAGTGATTGGGTATCACACGATGGGTTGGCCCCATCATTCGATTATCGTGGCTACGGTCACCAGTGCTTGGGTAGCACATTGTGTCTTTGGGACACCAGTGTTTTGGTAACACATTGTGACTATATGTCACCAGTGGTTTGGCACCACCAGTGGTTTGGTACCACACGGGGTAGAAAAAGGCGATTCGGATGGTTAGGATCGGGTTGCATTAATTATGTTGCTATGTATGATGTGTGTTAGCATGTTGTTTCATCGGGAGCGGGATTTATGCACTGAGTCACTCGACTCACCCTCTCCTTTGACATTTCAGTGATTCGTGAGACGCGACATGGAGCCGGGGTGGACTCGAGGTGCACATGCCATGCTTAATAAAGTTTTACTCCAACTCTATCATTTGGGTACTTTAGTTTAATTACTTTTATTTGGGTTTTAATTTGGATTTGTAAAAGGCCTTTAAATTATGTTTTATGATGGGTATGCTTTAATTAGATTCTCAACCTGCTTAACAAATAACTTGGCATGAAATTTTACTAAAACTTGGAACAACAATGTTTTCAAGCTTATATCGCAATGTGGTTTAAACTATACCATCGGGTATCTCGCTATGTTTTGCTATTCAATAAACTCAAATGATTTCCAAATCAAACTCGATTTGCTACTAAGTCTGAAATATTTCAAAATGGCACTAAGAAACTATTGGAAGTCCTAAATAGAATTAACTCGTTTTAACTATATACTTGGATAAGTTTTCAAAATCTAATCAAACAAGCCTACTCAAACTTTCCTCAAATTCACTATGTTTTCACCCCACTTTTAAGCGAAAAAAAAAAACTGATCACTCAAAGACGTTTTTCCCCGTAACATACCAGATTCGAGCGTGGTGTCTTGTCCGAGTTTGGGGTGTTACAATTGTGGTACCAGAGCTAAGTTCAAAGGCTCGGCTGTGGGCCTGAGGCCCAAAATGTTTTCAAAGGGTTGTTTGTTAGTTTTTATTCTTAAAGTATGGTTTGAAAGGCATGGCACCGAGTCTCCTGCACCAGGTTCGCCTGTAAGTACCCTTACTATTGCTTGTGGATTGATTGGATGTGATATAATTTGATGATTAGCAATAGTATACTACTTTAGAGATTGAAACTGATAGGATTCTGTGAACTCGCGAGAACAAATCCTCTTAAAATATTCATAAGACTTGCTTTAAACAAGTGGAACAAATACTGATGCATAAAAATTCTTAATCGATACGTAGAAAGATTAGTCATGAGCGCTAGAGAGTGGACGTGGTCGTGGACGAGGTCGTGGTAGGATGACTATTTCTCGAGCCCGTGAGGATCCGGTCGTGGTTCGTAAAATGAGATACTGGGATTCGCCGCCACCGAGGTGGTGAGTTCCAAGATCAGACTGGGGACGACGCAGTGTCACAGGCGATGCTGCGAGTGTTGGAAAGAGTAGCTGGTGTAGGTGGTGATGCAGGAGTTAGGAAATCTGTTCCTGAGCGACTTCGGGCCAATGGGGCCGAATTCTTCCGAGGTGTATCTGGTGTTGCTCCAAAGATCGCCGAGTATTGGCCGAGGCAACCGAGCGGATCATGGATGATCCGACTTGACTTGCCAAGAGAAGCCGAAGGGCATCGTATCGCTTCTCCGGATGAGTCATATCGGTGGTGGCTCACGGTTCGAGATGATTGGTAGTAGCAGAGGATCCGACATGGGATTATTTCAGTACGCATATCAAAAGAAGTACATCGGAGCTAGTTATATCGACTCCAAAAAAGGCTTTTCCGAGGCTTGTTCAGGGAGTAAATCCATTCTCGAGTACGAGGTGAGTTCCCGGTCCGAGTAGGTATGCCGTGGGGCATTGTGGCCACCGAGCATGAGAGGTGTGTTCGTTTCGAGGATGGTCTCATGAGACGACTTGAGGTCGCCGATTGCTCCTCGCCAGAGCGCGAGTTTGTTGTCTTAGTTGAGAAGGCTAAGGTAGCCGAGGGTGTTAAGGAGTCGCGAGGCGAGTGGTATGGACCGAAATAGGCATAAGAGGAGCTTTGGGTCTTCGGATCGCCGTAACCCGCAGAAGAGGGCTAGACCGAGTGGGCCGAATCACCGCTAGGTTTGTTGTCACCGCTTTGGCGGGGACCGCCGCAGCGGTGATCGGTGTGGAAAATCTCATTGGGGTGGCCGCTTGACCGGAGGGAAAGGTTGCTTCGAGTGTGGTTCTCTGGAGCATCGTGTGAGGATTGTCCGCGTGAGGTTGGCGAGATTCATCGAGAGACAGGCCGTAATCGCCTCCTCAGTAGGTAATGGACCGCCACCGCAGAGGGGCCGTGGTAATGGCGCAGGTGGTAATGGTTCGGTCGGGGCCGTGGAGCACCGGCGAGAGGTGCGAGTAGTTCGATGCTAGACACCGGATTAGTGTATGCTTTGAGGCGCCGAGAGGAGGGCGACGCACCGGACGTCATAACCGTGACGTTTTTGATTTTTGGTTCTCCTTATAACGCTTTGATTGATGTGGGTTCAACGCACTCTTATGTTGCCGTAGTATAGTAGAGACCATGGATTTAGACTCGAGATATCTTCTAGGCGGATGACCGTGATTAGCCCTCTAGGTCACTCTGTAGTAGTAGATAAACTGTTTAGAGAGGTACCCTAGAACTCCAAGGGTAGTGTTCGCGACCGATGGAGTCATTGTTTGGGGAGTTCGATCCGATTCTTGGGATGGATTGGTTGGTCAAGTATCAGCGAGGTTGGATTGCGCGCCCAAGCGCATGGTTCTTAAGACGGTTGAGGTGATGAGGTGGCTATGATAGGTAATAGGAGAGATTACTTATCTAATGTGGTATCCGCTGAAAGCGGAGAAGATGGTCGGAAGGGTCGTGAAGCGTATGTGGTTCATGTGTATGCCTTGGAAGCTAAAGAGTCTCGCTGTTGAGAAGGTTCGCACTGCTAAGGAGTTTATTGATGTTTTTCCCGAGGAGCTTCCGTGTTTGCCGCCAGATCGCGAGGTGGAGTTCGGGATTGATCTGTTATCTTAATCGCGCGCAAAGGTCTATTGCTCCGTATAGGATGGCGCCAAAGGAATTGGTGGAGCTTAAGGCTCGAGATCCGTGGAGTTATTGGATCGAGGTTTTATTAGGCCTAGTGTTTCGCCGTAAGTGCGCCGGTACTTTTTGTCAAGAAGAAAGATGGCTCGATGCGGATGTGTATAGACTACCGCCAGCTTGAACAAGTCGACGATTAAAAACAAGTATCCGCTGCCACGGATAGACGATTTGTTTGATCACCGGAAGGGTGCTTTGCGGTATTTTCAAGATCGACTTGAGGTCCGGGTATCACCCGTTAAAGGTTAAGGAGGTCGATATCCATAAAATAGCGTTCGGACTCGGTATGGGCACTACGACTTCTCGTAATGCCGTTCGGGTTGACTAACGCACCGGCAGCGTTATGGACATGATGAATAGGGTGTTTCAACAAAGATGTCGGATCGATTCGTCATGGTTTTCATAGACGACATCTTAGTGTACTCAAGGACGGAGGAAGAGCATGATAAGCATTTGCGAGTGGTGTTGCGATTTTGAGGAAAAGCACTCTCTATGCCAAGTTCGGTAAGTGCGAGTTCGCTTAGAGAAGTGACTTTCTTGGGTCATGTAGTGTCGGCTGAGGGATTCGAGTAGATCCTCGTAAGATTGAGGCGATCTTGGATTGGAAGCCGCCTAAGTCGCGTGGTCGAGATTCGGAGTTTTCTGGGTTTTGGCCGATACTCACCGAAGGTTTGTTGAGGGTTTTTCGTTGATAGCAAATACTGATGACCAAGTTGCCGAGGAAAGAAGTTCCGTTTGTATGGACCGAGAAGCGCAGGAAAGCTTCGATAAGTTAAAGAAGATTTTGACCGAGGCTCCGGTTTTAATTCAACTTTGAGGCCGGTAAGGAATTCACGCAGTATTGCGATGCGTCACATACGGGTTTGGGTTGTGTCTTTGATGCAAGAAGGTAAGGTTGTGGCTTACGCTTCTCGGCCGAGGCCACATGAGGTCAACTATCCGACGCATGATTTGGAGCTAGCAGCTGTAGTATTCGCTTTAAAGATTTGGAGGCACTACTTGTACGCGGAGAGAGATCGATAGTCTACACAGATCACAAGAGTCCAAGTATTTACCGACTCGTAAGGATTTGAATTTGAGGCGTATGCGAGATGGGTTGAGTTGCTGAAAGATTACGACTGTTCGATTGAGTATCATCCGGGCAAGGCTAACGTGGTGGCAGACGCGTTGAGCCGTAAGGTTGTTTCGGAGTTAAGAGCATTGTTTGCCCATTTGAGCTTGTATGACGACGGGAGTATTCTGGCAGAGTTGCAGGTTAAGCCTACTTGGGTTGAGCAAATCAGAGAGAAACAGTTAGAGGATGTGTTTCTAAGTGCGCGAAGGTTGCAAGTGCAGAATGGTGGTGTGGATGGTTACAGCCTGTCTAGTGACGAGGTGTTGTGTTTTCAAGGTAAGGCTTGTATGCCTAAAGATGTTGAGCCGAGGCGTAAGATTCTTCAGACGCACATAGCAGATCCTCATGCTATGCATCCCGGAGGTAGCAAGATGTATAGGGATCTTAGAGAGCGCTTTTGGTGGCCTGGCTTGAAGAAAGAGGTGACAGAGTTTGTTGGGAAGTGTCCGACTTGTCAGTCAAGGTCGAACATCGCTTGTCGTCGGGTTTGCTTCACTGTGAAGATTCCTCGATGGAAGTGGGAAAGGATAACCATGGATTTCGTCAAGAGGTTACCGCTTACGCCAAGCAAGAAAGATTCGATTTGGGTAGTGGTGGATCGATCGACTAAATCACTCACTTTATTCCGGTGAGGGTTGACTACTCACTTGAAGCTAGCGGCCGTATGTGTCGAGAGATAGTGAGGTTGCACGGTGTGCCGGTTTTCGATAATCTCGGATAGGGATCCTAGATTCACGTCAAGGTTACGGAAAGCATTGCATCAAGCTCGGGTACTCGTTTGGATTTCAAAGACGGCTTTTCACCCGCAATCGACGGTCAATCGTAGAAGGGTCATTCGGATCTTAGAGGATATCTTTGAGAGAGGTTGTATCTTGGATTTGAGAGAGGTAGTTGGGAGGAGTTTTTGCCATTAGCTGAGTTTGCCTACAACAACGATTACCAAGCGAGCATCGTGATGGCACCGTATGAGGCGTTGTATGGTAGGAAGTGTCGCTCACCTCGTGTTGGACGGAGTTAGGTGAACGCGTCGCTTGTTGGGACCCGAGTTGGTTCTTTGAGACCAAAGACAAGGTTAAGGTGATTCATCTAGATTGAAGGAAGCTTGAGACCGGCAGAAGTCTTATGCCGATCTTAAGCGAAGAGATATAGAGTTCGGCTGTGGGGATCGAGTTTTCTGAAGGTCTCGCCTTGGAAGAAGGTGTTGAGGTTCGGGAAGAAAGGCAAGCTAAGTCCGAGGTTCATTGGGCCGTATAAGGTTCCGAGACGAGTTGGACCATGGCGTATCGGCTTGAGTTGCCGGCAGAGTGAGTCGATTCATGACGTTTTTCACGTTTGATGCTTCGACGTTATCGCTCGTTGAGATCCGCGCATGTGGTAGCAATGGAAGAGATCGAGGTAAATCCAGATTTGACTATGGAAGAAGAACACGTGCGATTCTAGATCGGGATGTGAAAGTTCTGCGTAAGAAGTCCGTGCCTTTGGTTAAGGTTCTTTGGCGGAATCATGGCGTAGAAGAAGCTACGTGGGAACCCGAGGATATGATGAGACAAAGAATACCCGCAACTCTTTTGACTGTGTAATTTCGGGCCAAATTATTTTTAAGGGGGTAGAACCGTAATATCCCTGGTTAGGGCTATTTTGTTGTTGCAAGTTATTGCATGTGTTTAGTGTCTTTGTGTTGTTATTTCGGTATTTTAGGGGCTTAGTTGTAGGCTAGGTGTATGTCGGAGTGAATGGGAAAATTTTGGTTTCGGGTGTTAAGTGAAGGGAGCCGAGGAAGTCAGGTTTAAAATTTTAATTGATGTTTTATTGCACAAAAGAGGAGCTAGCTTAGTGGCAAGCATGCGTTACATGGGGAGCTTGGTGTGGCGTCATCTACATGAAGTGGAGGTCCAGTGTTCGAGCTGCAGAGTCCCCATTTTGGCTTCTTTTTGGGACGGCATGGAGGAGAGGTAGAAGGCTAGTGAAATTCTACTTGGACTTGGTCTCCACTTTCAAATGTAAGGTGGAGAGCAAATTGTGGAGGAGGACTTGGTCCACTCATTTGAAATGAGTGGTGGTGAGTGTGTTTGGGGAGTGTGGCCGAATTTGTGGGGTGTTGGAGTGGAAGGAAGTGGACGGCATAGTGGGGTGAGGTGCTAGCCGAAATGCATTTTTGCATTTTTGGCATTTTGGGTGCAATTTCGGTCTTTGGATATCAAGCAAGAAAGCCTCTTCTTTGGTCTTTGGTTAGCCAAATGTTCTAAGGGTTTTTATTTTGTCTTTTGAATACCGATTTCCTAGTGAACTCCTCTCATTTTGTTCTTCATCTTTTGAAACCGAAAGACCAAATTTTCAAAGGTGTGCCAAATTCTTTGTTCTCTTGAGTAGGGTGAAGCCGAATGTCCCTTACACTTTTCTCTTCTTTTCCTTTGTGTAAATCAAGCTAGCCTCTCCTCTTCTCAACTTTCTTTTCTTGTTTTTGAAACCTTGTAAACCGAAACCCCATTCTCTCAAATACCATTCATCTTTTCTTTTCTTCAAATCAAGTACCTTTTATCTCTTTGTTCTATTTTGTTACTTGGCCGAATATCAACACTATTTTTTATGCATTTTGTTTACTCTTCTCTTCAACTCGACCAAAAATCGTGATTGGTATAAATCACCTTGGCCGAATCTTTGATTCTTCTTTTGGCATAAGTCCCGGCCGAATCGCTTGTGGTTCTCTTCTTGTGTTGGGTGGCCGAATATAGAGTGTTGGGTCTCTTGCTTCAATCGTTTGGAGATTGGTAAGCCTTGGCCGAATGGTCATCTAGTTTCTCTCTTTTTCTTAATCGATTTAAGTTGTTTAAGAATCGTATATGACAACTATTGATGAGTGTTATCTCTTATGTTGGAACCGATTGCATCATAGGACAACGGGGACTTTGAAGCAGACAAGTGGAGCTTTCTACCTTGGTTTAACCATTTGATAAGTGGTGGTAAGAAGATTATTTGTTAGTCTATTCTTTTGGATTTCAATAAGATAGGGATTCAAGTGGATTAACTGTTCATCTTTTTATGGTGTAGCCGATTGTTGGAAGAGGAATCACTGCTTGATTCGGATTGGGTAGGAAACCAAATCATCTTCGAGGTAGGGGATTGAAATTAACCCCTTTGGGTTTATATGTCCTTGGCCGAATGGCTTTAGCACCTAACCCCTATGTCTTGGCCGATTGTAGGAGCTAGTTAATCAAGGGACTTAGATCGCTTTTGTCAGGATTTCTAGACTCGTATTACCAGGTGTGTAAACTAACACACTATACTTAGTAATATTGTTATTAAACCTGTTTGCCTATTAAAATCATGACAGTATGATGGTTATTGGATACCCAAACGGGGTATGTGTACGTATCCGGGTAAGTCAGTATTGTTACTAGATTACTGATGATTTATATGGTATCATGACTATGTATGTATGTGATATGGGGCATGAGTCAAACATATTAGCATGATATGCATAATTTGTATGATATGCATGATTACATGAGTTGGTTGTTGATGGGTGATATGAGTGGAGGGAGCATGATATTTTGTGCTGACGAGCACCAGTGTTTTGGTAACACACTTTGTGACTTTGGGTCACCAGTGCTTTGGTAGCACATTTGTGTCTTTGGGACACCAGAGGTTGGGCACCTCATTGCGACTTGTCCCTGTGGTTAACACCACCGTGGGTTGGCCCCACTTTGAGATATGGGATCGTCACGCTAGTGATTGGGTATCACACGATGGGTTGGCCCCATCATTCGATTATTGTGACTACGGTCACCAGTGCTTTGGTAGCACATTTGTGTCTTTGGGACACCAGAGGTTGGGCACCTCATTGCGACTTGTCCCTGTGGTTAACACCACCGTGGGTTGGCCCCACATGAGATATGGGATCGTCTGCTAGTGATTGGGTATCACACGATGGGTTGGCCCCATCATTCGATTATCGTGGCTACGGTCACCAAGCTTGGGTAGCACATTGTGTCTTTGGGACACCAGTGTTTTGGTAACACATTGTGACTATATGTCACCGGTGGTTTGGCACCACCAAAGTGGTTTGGTACCACACGGGGTAGAAAAAGGCGATTCGGATGGTTAGGATCGGGTTGCATTAATTATGTTGCTATGTATGATGTGTGTTAGCATGTTGTTTCATCGGGAGCGGGATTTATGCACTGAGTCACTCGACTCACCCTCTCCTTTGACATTTCAGTGATTCGTAGACGCGACATGGAGCCGGGGTGGACTCGAGGTGCACATGCCATGCTTAATAAAGTTTTACTCCAACTCTATCATTTGGGTACTTTAGTTTAATTACTTTTATTTGGGTTTTAATTTGGATTTGTAAAAGGCCTTTAAATTATGTTTTATGATGGGTATGCTTTAATTAGATTCTCAACCTGCTTAACAAATAACTTGGCATGAAATTTTACTAAAACTTGGAACAACAATGTTTTCAAGCTTATATCGCAATGTGGTTTAAACTATACCATCGGGTATCTCGCTATGTTTTGCTATTCAATAAACTCAAATGATTTCCAAATCAAACTCGATTTGCTACTAAGTCTGAAATATTTCAAAATGGCACTAAGAAACTATTGGAAGTCCTAAATGGAATTAACTCGTTTTAACTATATACTTGGATAAGTTTTCAAAATCTAATCAAACAAGCCTACTCAAACTCTCCTCAAATTCACTATGTTTTCACCCCACTTTTAAGCGAAAAAAAAAAACTGATCACTCAAAGACGTTTTTCCCCGTAACATACCAGATTCGGGCGTGGTGTCTTGTCCGAGTTTGGGGTGTTACAACTTGGCATATAATTGATTTTCTCAAGAGTCTCAGTAAAAGCTGTCTGTGTGGTTCTCAAAGATGCTCATTCTCATCTCGTGAATAAATCGATTATGTCGTAAATGAAAATGACTACAAACTTGTCGAGGTATGGTCTAAAAATGCGGTTCATTAAGTCCATGAATACCGCAGAGCATTGGTCAAACCAAAGGGCATGACTAAAAATTCATAATGCCCATACCTTGTTCGAAAAGTCATCTTGGACACATCCGATTCCTTTACTCTCACCGGTAGTACCACGATCTCAAGTCTATCTTAGAGAACACACAGTGGCTCCCTTCAATTGATCGAACAAATCATCGATCCTTGGTAATGGGTACTTGTTCTTTCTTCGTCACTTTATTAAGTTGACGGTAATCTATGCACAATCTCATGGTTCCATCTTTCTTTTCACAAATAAAACCGAGCACCCCATGGAGAACAACTTGATCTCACAAAACCTTTATCTCACAACTCTTGCAATCTGTGACTTCAACTCTCTCAACTCCGTTTGAGCCATTCTGTAAGAGTAATAGATATTGGTACAATGATCGAGAGCTAGCTCAATCTTGAACTCAACCTTTCTAACCGGTGGTAGTCCTGGTAATTCTTCTGAAAAAACATCCACGTACTAACATACTATCGGTATTGACTCAATCTTTAACTCGCTTTCTCTATCATTCATCACAAAGGCCAAATATGCCTCATACCCTTTTCTTATGTATCTTTGTGCCGTCATATGAGAAATCATTGCCGGTGGCCTACCTTGTTTATCTGATTTTACATGAAGAATGTCCCTATTCTCACATCTCATCTCAATGTACTTTTTCCCACAATTTACTATTACATCATGGGCAGTCAACCAGTCCATATCAAGAATGATGTCAAACTCATCAAATGGTAGCAACATAAGATTTGCTTTAAAGTAATGACCTCTAATCATTAATGGACAATCTTTACATACTTCATCAACTAACACACTCTTGCCTAAAAGATTAGACACCTTAATCGTAAATTTTGTAGAATCTATAGGCATATTCATACTGGATACTAGTTTCATACAAATGTAAGAGTGTGTGGATCCGGGATCTATTAAAGCAATAACTTTGATAACATAAAGAGAAAAGGTACCCGTAATAACATCAGGAGAAGATGCCTCTTCGCGGCGCGAATGGCATAAGTCCTTGCAGTGCCCTACCCTCGGGTCTCGCACCGCTTCTCTGGTTACCTCTTCCACTTGCCCCACTTCCCGGGTTCCTCTGCAGTCTTCCTCTGACCACACTCCCGGATCTCGGGTTCTGAGCTCTATCTTTTTTCATTGTATCTGGACAATCTTTTATGCAGTGGTCCTGGGAACCACATCTGAAACATGCATTTCATGTGCTCGACATTCTCCAAGATGACGTCTTCCGTCCAGATCAGGCATTCGGGTCTATCCGATCGGATGTTCCCTACACTAGCAACTGAGGTCGTCTGTGCCTTACTTCCCGAATACTGCTTACTCTTGTCCTTCCTTAAAAACCCAGTGGAAGTAGCCGGTCGGGTGGAGAAATCTCTTGAATTCTTGGATGAGGATTGGAATGACTTATTCCACTGTCTCTTTTTAGAGTCACGAGACTCTACTTCAGATTTTCTCTTCTCCTTTACTAGTTCTTCAGCTTTACAAGCCCTCTCTACTAGTACAACGAATTCTTTTAGTTCTAGGACAGCAACAAATAATTTGATGTCCTCATTTAGCCCATCTTCAAATCTCTTACTCATGATGGCCTCGGTGGACACGCATTCTCGAGCATATTTTCTAAGCCGTACAAACTCACGCTCATAATCAGTCACAGACATCTTGCCTTGCTTTAACTCTAGAAATTCCTTTCTTTTCTAGTCCACGAACCTTTGACTGATATACTTTTTCTTGAACTCTTCTTGGAAAAATTCCCATGTGATCTTTTCCTTCGGTACCACTGACACAAGGGTGTTCCACCATTGGTAAGCAGAATCTCTTAAAAGAGAGACTACACACTTCATGCATTCCTCAAGTGTGCATGACAACTCATTAAATACCCTAATAGTATTTTCTATCTAGAACTCAGCCTTTTCTGGATCATCATCTTTTCTAGCCCAGAATTCTTCTGCCCTATGTTTCCTAATCCTATCAACCAGAGGCTTCTCTCCTCTTACCACCTCTACTACTTGAGGGGCTACTGGGATAGGTTGAGGAATAGGTGGGGGTGGAGGGGTTATGCATTCGGGTTCGTACGAACGAACTCCGTATACCATGTGTTCATCATGTGTAGGAAGGCTACTCTAGCCTCTTCTCCTCCTTCTTGACTCACCGTAGTGGGTCTATTCTCATTCTCGTTTGGCACCGTCCCTTCAGCGGGAGCCGGCGCATTACTTTCTACGTCATCCGCCACAACTCTATCTGGATCCATTTACTAAATGTGTAAACATAATTTAAGTCGTCAGGAGTCGTCACACTATCATTATAAAAACATTCTTACGTATGTCATGTATAGCTAGACTCGTGATCGTGCTACGTTAGTCCTAGAACTGACTAAACTGTAGCTCTGATACCACTAAATGTAACACCCCATACCCGAGTCTGAGACTAAGACTGGATACGAGACATTACCATGCTTGAACTCACTTAAACATGTACTTACGGGCTATAAAATTTCGTTCCAAATTAAAAACTTCTCTTTCTTAGTCAAATCAGACATTTCATAGGCCTACGAGGCCTCAAACTTACGTCCCGAAACTTTCGAAACTCATCTGGAAACTTTCTCTCGAAACAGGGGTCACACGTCCGTGTGACTTGGGACACGCCCGTGCACCCCTAAAACATGCCCGTGTCTTTCACCCGTGGTGGATACTGGCAAATTGCACATGGCCTGGACACGCCCGTGGCCCTGGCCCGTGTACCAAACCTTGGCATTCTAACTTATTCACACGGTCTATACACACGCCCGTGTGCATTAGCCGTGTGACAATTCAATTACTAAGTGTAAAGTACAGACTTCACACGCCCAGGGCACACGCCTATGTGGTAACCGTGTGATACACACGGCCTAAACACACGGCCGTGTTATTAGCCCGTGGTCTATCCTGACTTAAAACACTAATGTGCAGGGGACACACGTGTAACACCCCAAACCCGGTCAACACACCACGACCGAACCTGGCGTCTTACGGAGTAAAAACGTTTTGAGTAAAACAAGTTTGGCGATTTATTTCTATTGAAAACTCCTTTACCGTTTAAAAGATTAGAAAACCCCGTGTAGAGTATAGTTGAAAATCGTTTTTGGTTGCTTTAAAACCCGGAAAAACCCTCTTTTGTTGGAAATCCATTTGTTGTTTATAGTTTTGGAAAACCTTTCGATACTTATTAAAAACCAAGTGAGTTAAGCATAGTCGAGTTAAGAACCATTTGTGTTTGGAGTTGTTTAAGAAATTAAATTTGAAAACGTTGCTTTTACCTCTGTTATTTAAGCAAATCAAATTATTAAGCACATGCACAATATAAATCAAATAAAAGCAAGTAATAAAAAAAACCCAAAATAATACTTAGCGGCCTTATTACAAAACCAAAACAAAATTTAAAGTAAATAAATAAAAACCGGAATTTTAATTTAAAGTCAAAAACTGAAAATAAGTAGCATGGCCACCTCGAGTCCTCCCCGGCTCCAAATCCACGATCTAAGCCTCATCTGCAAAATATAAGGGAAGGGGTGAGTCACCGAGACTCAGTGTATAAATCCCCAACCCGATAGAATAGCACTCAAACAAGTCATTAATAAAACATGCAAATCATGCAACCCCATAACCTAACCATCCGATCTCCTCTATCTACCCCGTGGTCAAAACCACCGTGGTCAAAACCATCGTGACCGAAGTCACAAATATATAAGTGTGGTCAAAACCACTGGTGACCGTAGTCACAAATCAAGTGATGGGGCCAACCCATCGTGTGGTTAAAACCATTGATGACAATCCCGTAATCAACATTTGGGGCCAACCCACTGTGGTACCAAACCACTGGGACAAGTCACAATATCCATATGTGGTCAAAACCACTGGTGGTCAAAACCACTGGGACTTAGTCACAAATAATAGTATCAAGACGGGGCCAACCCGTCGTGTGGTCAAAACCACTGGTGACAGTCCAAATAATTCTTCCCCCTCCTCTCAACAATCCCACCATCATGTCCATATCAATCGTGGCATAATAACGTATGATGATGCAAATAACACATGGCATAGCGAAGAAACAATGACATGATAGCATATATCGAGATCCATAATCGGGGACTTACCCGAGTCCACGCTCATGCCACAAAGCATAACTACCGGTTTCAATGGCTATTAACAGTAACATAATAAACATATCATACTAACAAAGTGTGTAAGCGTTACACACACCAGACTATTCATAGATCTAAGCGAAATCCCGAAACTACGCGAAACTAACGAGATCTCGAAACGTTTGCCTCCCCCCCTTTTCCTTAATGCCGATTTGGTTTCCAACCAAATCCCGAAGCTATGTGATGCACCTCCCTTGCAATCGGCCAAGCACTAGCACATAAAAAAATGATTAGCCTTCGACTTTTGAACGAATAAGAAATAGATCCAAACGCTAGAACCCTTACCTAGATCGGCAACCAAATCCCGAAGACCCACTGTATTCGGCTACCAAGCACCAACGTTCGGCACCCCTAAGTGATGTTAGGGATTTTGGCTACCAATAAAGAACAAGAATAGAGTTTAATATATGTGAATCTATAATAAAAGGGAAGATAGAAGGGAAGTGGGGTTTCGGCATTAACCAAATCGATCAAGAAGAGAAGAAGAAGTCAGTTACCAGGAGATTCGGCTATGACTCAAAAAGAAAGAGATAGATTCGACACTTCAATGGAGACTAGATCACGTGAAAAGAGAAGAAAATAAGGCCAAGGGTATTCGGCCAAATACTTGAAAGAAGAGAGGAGAGAACTCAACAAGATTTCAGCTTTTGAAGGTGGTAGAGATGAAGAAGAAAAGGGAATGGGAATGAAGGGATTCGACAAAGGAGAAAGCAAGAGATTTCGGCACAGGGAGATTTGAAAGAAAGAAAAGATGAAGTGGAAAGAGTTGCTTTCGGCTTTGAGCAAAATAGGAAGAAAAAAGGGAACTAAGATGGATTCGGCTAGGTAGGCTAATAATGAGTGAACCGAAAAGAAAAGAAAAGAAGAGAATTGAGTTTCGGCTCTTCAAAGGGAGTTGCAAAATTGGTTCGGCCAAATACCCAAGTTGCCGAAAGAAAAAACCAAAATGAGGAGAAAAGCTAGAGGGGTTTCGGTTTTGACACCAAACAAAAAAAAATAAAGAAGCCTTCTAAGCTAGCCGACTCTAGCTAGCTCCCATAGCACATTCGACCACCCTCCAAAGAACCCAAAACCGATTGCACCTCCTTCCCCAAAGTCCATAATTCGGCCAACTCCTTCAAATGAGTTTGAAAAGATTCAAACTCCTAAATTTCCTCTCCTACATCAATTCAAATCCATTTGACTCCTTCCATCCTTATCTTCTAGAGTCCATCCTGAGCACTCCTCTTCCCTGCTTCTGGCGTGAAAAAAAATAATAAGCAGAAAGTGCAATTCCTGCTGCTCGAACCCAAGCACTCCTTCCCTACATGTGGCGTCACCCACCTGGCACCTTAGTGGCACCTCCTTTGCCACTTTGCCACTAGGTTGTTTGTGTCCCAACCCTTCAATAAATTCTTTTAACCCCCTAACTCTCCTAGCTCCCTCTTCCTAAGCAATAAAACAAAAATTTTGGCCATGACCCAGGCCTAACCCGAGGTCATGCCTAGACCCCAAAACTTGCTACACTAGCACAGTAGGCATATCATCACATGCAAACACATACAAAATGCAGAGACCCCGATTTAAGAATGTTACAACACGGCTTAGACACTCCATCCGTGTGGGCACTTAGAGGCTATTTACCAAGCCAACTGCCACCGTGAAATCAAGACCAAACCCAAGCTCAATTCAGCAACTCAAGTATTACATTTAACATGAACAAGGATGCATACTTCATTGATAGATTAAAACATACATACATAATCATTCATGACTCATCTCTTTGGCCATATACAAAAAGAATACTAAGCTTGATAACCAACACTTTGGCTAATTTTAAAACATAACTCAAAATAAAATGCTTCCTATACATGCCATACTTAATATAAACACTTGGCTATACCAAAATATCGATTGATAGTGTGCTCCGAGCTCCGATGACGATGATCCACGATATTAGCTAGGCGGGACTACATGGAAAGAAAAAATAAAGGACGTAAGCATTTAGCTTAGTAAGTTTGCATGTAATTCTCATAGCAGTATATTTGCTTAACATTAACCATTCATCATAAACAATGGCATTATGAATCTCAAGTATTTAAGCTTACTTACTCTTACTGATTCTTACATATCTCATGGTACTTACTATTCTCATGCTCGTACGGTAAACAATATACCTGTATCACTTGATCACATAGATCAGTATACTTTACTATGATAAGTATAATCTCAACTTCATCATTCATATCATGAATAATACTCTTAACTAGCATAACTTGATAATATCTTTACTTACTTAACTTTCTTACTATATCATTTGAGCTTTACCCTCTTGCCCGATGAATTTCTATGAATAACCGAGGATACTGAATCTCATCCCACATAACTCGATGCCAAAGCCATATCCTCGATATGGTCTTACAATGGATCTCTTATCTTGGTATTGATGCCATGTCTTGACATGGACTTACTCAAAGTCTTCCTTGGGAACTTACCATTGCCATGTCTTGACATGGTCTTACTTGGTATCTTTACTCATGAACTGGTCAATGCCGAGCCTTGGCTTGGACTTACATGAAATCTTTCTTGTTACTCACCAATGCCATGCCTTGGCTTGGACTTACATGGAATCTCTACCTCATGATAGCTTTTCAATGCCAAGACTTGTCTTGGACTTACATGACATCTTTGCTTGGAGACTCACCAATGCCATGCCTTGGCTTGGGCTTACATGGGTCTTCATCTCATAATAACTCTTCAATGCTAAGACTTGTCTTGGACTTACATGATAACTTGCTTTATTGCCGATGCCATGCCTTGGCTTGGTCTTATACGGACTTTCTTATCTCGTGTGGTAGATCGAGTATCCTAAGTAATTAAACTTCAATCGGGACTTTCTCATGCTTAATCTCATTAATTTCTTTATTTAGCATAGCAATAAGCATTTCTATGGTAATAATGTACATTATACAAAGCAATTCAATGATAATAATCATAAAGCTTAGAAATCATATAAACTTACCTCAATATACAAAATGTATGTAGATATGCAATTTAGTCCTCGACTTTGTTCATTCCATGTCAATATCACAAAATTTCAACATGGAACTTTAATACTGTCATGCAAACATGACATAAACCTTAAGAACTCAATTTACTAACTCAGATTTGTGGTCTCGCACCACTATTTCGACTAGGCCCTGAATCGGGATGTTACATGAGTATTATTCATATTATGAATGATGAACTAGAGATTATAATTATTATTGTAGAGTATGCTGATCTATGTGATCAAGTGATACAGGTACCTTGTTTACCTCACGAGTATGAGACTAGTAAGTATCATGAGATATGTAAGAATCAGTATGAGTAAGTAGGCTTAAATAGCTGAAATTTATGATACCATTGTTTATGTTAAATGGGTTATATTAAGCAAGTATGTTGCTATGTGCATTATATGCAAACTTACTAAGCTAAATGCTTACGTCCTTTATTCTTTCTTTCCATGTAGTCCCGCCAAGCTAATCTCGTGGATCATCGTCATCGGAGCTCGGAGCACACTATCAATCGATATTTTGGTATAGCCAAGTGTTTATATCAAGTATGGCATGTATAGGAAACATTTCATTTTTAGCTATGTTTTAAAATTAGCCAAAGTGTTGGCTATCAAGCTTAGTATTCTTTTTGTACATGGCCAAAGAGATTGGTCATGAATTATTAAGTATGTATGATTTTATTTATCAATGAAGTATGAATCCTCATTCATGTTAGATTTATTAATTTGAGTTGTTGAATTGAGCATGAGTTTGGTCTTGATTTCAGGGTGGCAATTGGCTTGGTAAATAGCCTCTAAGTGCCCACACGGATGGACACACGGGCGTGTGTCTAGGCCGTGTGCACCCTGCACCTTTGTACCTTAAGTCAGGATAGACCACAGGCTAATCCCACGGCCGTTTGTTTAGGTCGTGTGTGATACACGGTTAGAACATGGGCGTGTGCCCCGGCCATGTGAATAAGTCAGTATATCAAGGTATAGCACACGGTTTAAGTCCATGTGCGTGTCAAGACCGTGTGAAATTAGTCAGTGTTGACCACGGTTGGGAGACATGGGCGTGTCTTAGGGGTACACGGGCGTGCCCCAAGCCACATGGGTGTGTGACCCCTGTTTCGAGGAAAAGTTCCCGATTGTATTCTGAAAGTTCCCGGATATGTGTTTAAGGCCTCATAGGCCCATGATATGTACGTTTTGACTAAGAAAGAAGAGTTTCTATTTCGAAACAAAATTTTATAGCCCGTAAGTACATGTTTAAGTGAGTTCAAGAATGGTAATGTCTCGTATCCAGTCTTAGCCTCGGACTCGGGTATGGGGTGTTACATTTAGTGGTATCAGAGCTACGGTTTAGTCAGTTCTAAGACTAACGTAGCAGAAGCACGAGTCTAGTTATACATGCCATACGCAAGAATGTTTTTATAATGATAGTGTGACGACTCGACGACTTAAATTATGTTTATACATATAGTAAATGGATCCCGAAAGAGCTGTGGCGGATGATGTAGAGAGTAACGTGCCAGCTCCCCCAGAAGGGACGGTGCCGAATGAGAATGAGAATAGACCCACTACGGTGAGTCAAGGAGGAAGAGAAGAGGCTAGAGAAGCCTTCCTCCATATGATGAATACGTGGTATACGAAGTTCATTCGTACGAACCCAAATGCACAACCCCCTCCACCCCCGCCTGTTCCACAACCTATCCCTACAGCCCCTCAACTAGTAGAGGTGGTAAGAGGAGACAAACCTCCAGTTGATAGGATCAGGAAACATAGGGTAGAAGAATTTCGGGCTAGAAAAGGTAATGATCCGGAAAAGGCTGAGTTTTGGATAGAAAATACTATCAGGGTATTTAATGAGTTGTCATGCACACCTGAGGAATGCATGAAGTGTGTAGTCTCTCTTTTAAGAGATTCTGCTTACCAATGGTGGAACACCCTTGTGTCGGTGGTACCGAGGGAAAAGATCACATGGGAATTTTTTCAAGAAGAGTTCAAGAAAAAGTATATCAATCAAAGGTTTGTGGACCAAAAAAGGAAAGAATTCCTAGAACTGAAGCAAGGCAAGATCTCAGTGACTGATTATGAGCGTGAGTTTGTATGAATCAGCAAATACGCTCGAGAATGCGTGTCCACTAAAGCCATCATGAGTAAAAGATTTGAATACGGGTTAAATGAGGATATCAAACTGTTTGTTGCTGTCCTAGAATTAAAGGAATTCGTTGTGCTAGTAGAGAGGGCGTGTAAAGCCGAAGAGCTGGTAAAGGAGAAGAGAAAATCTGAAATGGAGTCTCGTGACTCTAGAAAGAGACAGTGGAATAAGTCATTCCAATCCTCATCCAAAAAGTCAAGAGATTTCCCTACCCAATTGGCTACTTCCACTGGATTTTCTAGGAAGGACAAGAGTAAACAGTATTCGGGAAATAAAGCACAGACTACTTCAGTTGCTAGTGTAGGGAATATTTAATCTGGCAGACCCGAATGCCCGCAGTGTGGCAGACGTCATCTTGGAGAATACCGAGCGCACGAAAACGCATGTTTTAGATGTGGTTCCAAAGACCACTACATAAAAGATTATCCAGAAACGATGAAAGAAGAGAGAACTCAGAACCCGAGATCCTGGAGTATGGTCCGAGAAAGACCGCAGAGAAACCCGGGAAGTGGGGCAATTGGAAGAGGTAACCCAAAAGAGCAGACCGCGAGACCCGAGGGTAGGGCGCCTGCAAGGACTTATGCCATTCGCGCTCGTGAAGAGGCATCTTCTCCTGATGTTATTACGGGTACCTTTTCTCTTTATGATATCAAAGTTATTACTTTAATAGATCCCGGATTCACACACTCTTACATTTGTATGAAACTAGTATCCAGTATGAATATGCCTATAGATTCTATAGAATTTACGATTAAGGTGTCTAATCCTTTAGGCAAGAGTGTGTTAGTTGATGAAGTATGTAAAGATTGTCCATTAATGATTAGAGGTCATTATTTTAAAGCAAATCTTATGTTGCTACCATTTGATGAGTTTAACATCATTCTTGGTATGGACTGGTTGACCACCCATGATGTAATAGTTAATTGTGGAAAGAAATATATTGAGATGAGATGTGAGAATGGGGATACTCTCCATATAGAATCAGATGAGCGAAGTAAATTACCGGCAATGATTTTTCACATGACGGCACAGAGATACATAAGAAAGGGGTATGAGGCATATTTGGCCTTTGTGATGAATGATAAAGAAATAGAGTTAAAGATAGAGTCAGTACCGATAGTATGTGAGTACGTGGATGTTTTTCCCGAAGAATTACCAGGACTACCACCAGTTAGAGAGGTTGAGTTCAGCATTGAGCTAGCTCCCGTTACTGTACCAATATCTATTACTCCTTACAGAATGGCTCCAACGGAGTTGAAGGAGCTGAAGTCACAGTTGCAAGAGTTGACAGCCAAAGGCTTTGCTAGGTCAAGTTGTTCTCCCTAGGGTGCTCCGGTTTTATTTGTGAAAAAGAAAGATGGCACCATGAGATTGTGCATAGATTACCGTCAGCTTAATAAAGTGACGGTGAAGAACAAGTACCCATTGCCTAGGATCGATGATTTATTCGATCAATTGAAAGGAGCCACTGTGTTCTCCAAAATAGACTTGAGATCAGGGTACTATCAGTTAAGAGTAAAGGAATCAGATGTGTCCAAGACAGCTTTCCGAACAAGGTATGGGCATTATGAATTTTTAGTCACGCCCTTTGGTTTGACCAATGCTCCTGTGGTATTCATGGACTTAATGAACCGTATTTTTAGACCATACCTCGACAAGTTTGTAGTCATTTTCATTGACGACATACTGATTTATTCCCGAGATGAGAATGAGCATGCTGAGCACCTACGGACAGTTTTACAGACTCTTCGAGAAAATCAATTATATGCCAAGTTCGATAAAAAGTGAATTTTGGCTCAAGGAAGTAGGATTTCTGGGACATATTGTCTCGGGAGAAGGAGTTCGAGTAGACCCAGTAAGATTTCTCTGCTATTATGGACTGGAAGCCACCAAGAATATCTCTGAGATTAGAAGTTTTCTAGGCCTAGCCGGCTATTATAGATGATTCGTCAAGGGGTTTTCTATGATTGCAACCCCGATGACTAAATTGTTACAGAAAAATGTGAAGTTTGAGTGGACAGAAAGATGCCAACAAAGTTTCGAGAAATCAAAGCGATGTTAACGAAGCTCCAGTTTTAGTACAACTGAGAGACAGGGGAAAGAATTTGTGATTTACAATGATGCATCCTTAAACGGATTAGGTCAGATACTTATGCAAGAAGGCAAAGTTATTGCTTATGCCTCCAGACAGTTGAAGCCTCATGAGAAGAATTATCTGACGCATGATTTAGAGTTAGCTGCCATAGTCTTCGCATTAAAGATATGGAGACACCACCTATATGGTGAAAGATATCGGATTTTCACTGATCACAAAAGTTTGAAGTACTTAATGACTCGAAAGAATTGAACTTAAGGCAATGCGGATGGTTAGAGTTAATAAAAGATTATGAGTTAGTCATTGACTACCATCCCGAAAGGCGAATGTGGTCGTCGATGCTTTGAGCAGAAGTCCCTTTTTGCATTAAGGGCAACGAATTCGCGGATGACCTTATCTGACAATGGTTCCATTCTAGCTGAGATGAGAGCTAGACCAGTATTCCTTCAAGAGATCTTTGAGGCTCAGAAAGAAGATAGCGAATTGCAAGTCAAGAGAGCTCGGTCATGAGTCGATGTTGAATCCTACTTTCGGATTAATTCGATGGATACTTGATGTTTAAAGATAGAGTTTGTGTACCAGCAAAAGAGGAGCTTATTCAGAGAATTTTACACGAGGCACATAACGGATGTCTATCTCAGCACATCCTAGTAGTACTAAGATGTATAATGACTTGAAGCAACGAATATTGGTGGTGAAAATGAAGAAAGATATTTCGAGTTTGTTTCAAATGCATGATTTGTCGACAAGTAAAGGTTTGAACACCAAGTACCTTCGGGTTTGCTTCAACCAATTATGGTACCCGAGTGGAAATGGGATCATATCACTATGGATTTTGTAATGGGATTACCATTATCACTGAGCAAGAAAGATGCTATATGGGTTGTAGTTGATAGACTCACGAAGTCAGCTCATTTCTTACCGATGCAGTGGATTACTCACTCGACAAGTTGGCAAGTTTGTATGTTTCGAAAATAGTAAGGCTTCATGGAGTTCCTTTGTCAATCATATCGGATAGAGATCCGAGATTTACATCCGCATTTTGGAAGAAATTACAAGAGGCCCTGGGTACAAAGTTGAGCTATAGTACCGCTTTCCATCCTCAAACTGACGGTTAGTCGGAGAGATTAATTCAAGTACTCGAGGATATGCTCAGGGTGTTGTGTTCTTGAATTCCGAGGCGCTTGGGAAAAGTTTCTCCCATTGGTAGAATTTGCCTACAATAATAATTTTCAATCGAGTTTAAAGATGGCGCCTTATGAGGCTCTATATGGGCGTAAGTGCAGAACGCCTTTATTTTGGACTGAACTAAAAGAAAACCAAATTCACGGGGTTGATTTGGTTAGAGAAGCTGAAGAGAAAGTGAAAGTGATACGAGAATGTTTAAAAAGTCGCATCGAGACAGATGTAAGTCCTATTCGGACTTAAAGAGAAAAGAGATAGAGTATCAAGTCGGAGATAAAGTTTTCTTGAAAGTGTCACCATGGAGAAAAGTTCTCAGATTTGGCCAGAAAGGCAAGTTGAGTCCACGTTTTATTAGATCGTATGAGATTACCGAGAAAGTTGGGCCGGTAGCTTACAGATTGGCTTTGCCATCAGAGTTAGAAAAGATACATGATGTGTTTCACGTGTCAATGTTGAGACGCTACCGATCAGATCCTTCACATGTAATTACCCCGTCAGAGATAGAGATTCATCCCGACATGACTTATGGTGAAGAACCAGTTAAGATTTTAGCTCAGGAAGTCAAGCAGCTAAGAAATAAAAGTATTGCCTTTGTAAAAGTATTGTGGCAAAGACATGGGATAGAAGAAGCTACATGGGAACCGTAAGAGAGTATGAGAGACCAAAGATCCAAACCTTTTCGCTGGTAAGATTTCCGAGGACGAAAATCCCTAAGGGGGGAGAATTGTAACAGCCCGATTTAGGGCCTAGTCAGAACAGTGGTGCGAGACCACAAATCTGAAATAGTAAAATGATTTTTTTATGATAATTAAAATGTTTGCATGATAGTATGAAAGTTTCATGTGGAAATTTTATGAAAATTTCCATTAAAGGGTCCATTAGGACTAAATTGCAAAAGTTGCAAAATATGAGTTTCTAGAAGCTTTTTTGTATGAAATAGCTTTAGAATAGTAATTAGAAGTCCTTAAATAGAAATTTGCCCAAATTATAATATTTGGACAAATTTGGACATGAGTTAGTAATTTGTAAAAATTTAGAGAGAAGGGCATTTTGGTCATTTATCAATTAAATGATTAAAATAGGAAAAAGATGATAAAAATCTCATTCATCTTCTTCCTTGGTGCCGAAAATTTGAAGAACCCCATAGCTAGGGTTAGTTCATCTTTCAAGCTTGCTAGTAAGTTCATCTTAGCCCCGTTTTTAATATTCTTCGTATTTTTGAAGTTCTCGTATTATGAATTAGTTATTTTTAGCTATAAAATTAGCTAAGATGCATGTTCAAAAATCTACCCAAGAATGACATGCTTGTAAAATGATATTTTATAGAAGTTTATGAGAGTTTGATGTTAGATAAACATCTTTTCCTTAGTGAATTTCATGAAAATGATAGTATGGACTAATTTGTAATAGTTATGAAATTGGTCATACCTATTAGAAATAGTGAGAATTGATGATTGTTATAGTAGAGTAAATGAATCAGCTAAACATGATGTTTAAGAAAGTTGAATGAGAATCATATTACGAGCCTAGAGGCAAAAGTGCAAATATGAGAAAGTTTAGGGGTAAAATAGTAATTTTTCCAAAGTATGAGTTAAGAGTCAATTTAGTCAATGTGAGTATTAAATGATCTAATTAGTATTATAGATCAAGAAAAATGAAGTCCGGATCGAAACCGAGGCAAGAACAAAGTCGAGGACTAAATTGCATATCTACATACATTTTGTATATTGAGGTAAGTTTGTATGATTTCTAAGCTTTATGATTTATATCATTGAACTGCTTAGCATAATGTACAATATTACCATGAAAATGTTTGATGTTATGATAAACAAATAAGATAATGAGATTAAGCATGAGAAAGTCCCGATTGAAGTTGAATTACCTAGGATACTCGATCTATCACATGAAATGAGAAAGTCCGTTTAAGACCAAGCCAAAGCATGGCATCAGCAATCAAGCAAGTTATCATGTAAGACCAAGACAAGTCTTGGCATTGACGAATTATTATGAGATGAAGACCCATATAAGCCCAAGCCAAGGCATGGCATTGGTGAGTCTCCAAGCAAAGTTATCATGTAAGTCCAAGACAAGTCTTGGCATTGAAAAGCTATAAAGAGATAGAGATCCCATGTAAGTCCAAGCCAAGGCATGGCATTGGTGAGTAACAAGAAAGATTCCATGTAAGTCCAAGCCAAGGCTCGGCGTTGCCCAGTTCATGAGTAAAGATACCAAGTAAGACCATGTCAAGACATGGCAATGGTAAGTTCCCAAGGGAACACACGAGAAACACTTTGTATAAGTCCATGTCAAGACATGGCCTCGAAACCAAGATGAGATATTCCATGTAAAATCGTATCTAGGATATGGATTTGGCATCAAGTTATATGTGGAATGAGATTTAGTATCCTCGGTTATTCACAGAAATTCATCGGGCAAATGAGTAAAGTTAAAATGATAACAAGAAAGATAAGTAGGAAAAGCTATTATCAAGTTAGAAATGAGTATTATTCATATTATGAATGATGAACTAGAGATTATAATTATTATTGTAGAGTATGCTAATCTATGTGATCAAGTGATACAGGTACCTTGTTTACCTCACGAGTATGAGACTAGTAAGTATCATGAGATATGTAAGAATCAGTATAAGTAAGTAGGCTTAAATAGCTAAAATTTATGATACCATTGTTTATGTTAAATGGGTTATATTAAGCAAGTATGCTGCTATGTGCATTATATGCAAACTTACTAAGCTAAATGCTTACGTCCTTTATTCTTTCTTTCCATGTAGTCCCGCCAAGCTAATCTCGTGGATCATCGTCATCGGAGCTCGGAGCACACTATCAATCGATATTTTGGTATAGCCAAGTGTTTATATCAAGTATGACATGTATAGGAAACATTTCATTTTGAGCTATGTTTTAAAATTAGCCAAAGTGTTGGCTATCAAGCTTAGTATTCTTTTTGTATATGGCCAAAGAGATTGGTCATGAATTATTAAGTATGTATGATTTTATTTATCAATGAAGTATGAATCCTCGTTCATGTTAGATTTATTAATTTGAGTTGTTGAATTGAGCATGAGTTTGGTCTTGATTTCAGGGTGGCAATTGGCTTGGTAAATAGCCTCTAAGTGCCCACATGGATGGACACACGGGCGTGTGTCTAGGCCGTGTGCACCCTGCACCTTTGTACCTTAAGTCAGGATAGACCACAGGCTAATCCCACGACCGTTTGTTTAGGTCGTGTGTGATACACGGTTAGAACATGGGCGTGTGCCCCGGCCGTGTGAATAAGTCAGTATATCAAGGTATAGCACACGATTTAAGTCCACGGGCATGTCAAGACCGTGTGAAATTAGTCAGTGTCGACCACGGTTGGGAGACATGGGCGTGTCTTAGGGGTACACGGGCGTGCCCCAAGCCACATGGGCGTGTGACCCACTGTTTTAGGAAAAGTTCCTGATTGTATTCTGAAAGTTCCCGGATATGTGTTTAAGGCCTCATAGGCCCATGATATGTACGTTTCTAAGAAAGAAGAGTTTCTATTTCGGAACAAAATTTTACAGCCCGTAAGTACATGTTTAAGTGAGTTCACGCATGGTAATGTCTCGTATCCAATCTTAGCCTCGGACTCGGGTATGGGTGTTACATAGTGAACATGTTGAGTTGTGACATACTGAACAAAATTGATGTAAAAATAAAGTATATTTTGGGAAATAAAAAAATTGAATCGAGTTAGATCACATTACAGAGTACTAGGTCAAAAAGTCCCAGAGAGTACTCGTAATCAGACCCAATGTGAGAGAAGCCCAAAAACCTAAATATAACATGAAGGGGGCGGCAACCCTAGTTGAAATACAAGGGTGAGTCATTCACCCTCTCCTACTCTAAGTAGGATGTTGTTTTCTATTTAAAATAAATCTTTGCAACTCTATAAGGGTTCTACCTTCTCGTCCTATAAATAGATGGCACTGGTAGAGCTATTAACACAACTTTTGAGATATTGTTATTCTGCTGAAAAATAAAGAGATTTTATTCTCAAATTATAAATATATTTTTTAGAATAACAATTTTACTGATTCCTATTATAGAAGAGAGAATTTTCATTTTCACCCCAAAAGAAAAACTTTTTCTAGTTCTGTGTTTTGATTTAATTGGTTTGAGCCCACACTCGAAGCAGTTCGTGGTACGAGAATAACGGAGAAGATCGTTTGGTTGAAAGTTGAAAAACATCACAGATCTGGTTATCTAAAAACACAAGTACAAATTCAATTAAGGTTTGTTGTTGTAAATATCAGAAACCGGGTTGGTTTTCAAAATTTTAATTTTTTACTGTGTAAGAAAACCATTTTAAAATCGGTATTTTTTTTCTTACAAGTCCAGTGGGCGCGCTTTCCCTGACATGTTCGCGAGAAAGCTCGCCCAGCTGGACGCGCTTTATATCAACCACCACTCAAAGCCTGCCAAAGTGCCCTTCCTGGGGAATCCCAGGTACGTTTTCAACCACATTTCCAAGCATACTAAAGACCCTTTTAAGCACACATCTGCTAAAATTGATTCTGTTGAAATGCGTTTTCAAGCACATAAGACCCTTTCATTATTATTATTTGATGAAAACCCGTCTTATGAAACACGCTTTCAAGCACGCCTTCCCTCTCTCTTGGTTCTTTTTTTCTATTAAACATTCGAAGTATTTAATACTTAGACACAAGCAAATTTGTTATTTTTTTAAGAGTGACATTACAAGTGTCGTCTGTATTTTTTTGGATAACCATCTGAAATTTTTTTTGTTCTAAATATTTAATTTGTTTTAAATTAAAATGAGTCAATGAGTGAAATTCGTAATTTATTACAACGGTCAAATTTGCAATATGGACATTGGGATCGTATTTGCAAGAGCTCAACCCGTGGAAATGGCTTCCAACCATACCATTCAATTGATTGAGCTACGGACCAAAATCAGGAGGAAAGTTGGGGGTTCAAGCCGGGGGAAAACTTCGAGCTTGAAATGTTAATATTTGGCATCATTGTGGGATTATAGGCATTTTGATTCCCATGCGGACATGCAATTGTTGCATGTGGGAATGCACGAATACAGTACACGCCTTATATTAACAATGTGTACAGACTGGAACGCATGCACAATGTATAGAGGTTTGAATTCCCACCCGTCCCAGATGAAAGTATATGGCCACCAGTGTCCAATGCCCCGTTCGAATTGGCACCGAATATCAACTTGCGTCGCCTCCCAAAAGGTCATCCAAATTCAACTTGGATACGCACCAATATGGATGTTCGAGAGAGGGACAATCAACAAAGGTTATGCGGCTATTGTAGGAACCCAGGGCATACGAAGGCAACATGACATTTGATGGATGCATTGAGGAAAACACGTCGCTAACATATTTTTCTTGTATAGAAATTGATTACAATGCTTTTTTCTTTTTTTTGTATGTTCATTCTTTTTATACCTAAGCATTGTTTTGTCACGTTACATTTTTTTACTTTCAACTTTTCATAGAAATTTTGTGATGGATAATAAAATTACCCCATTCACTATTTTATTTGTCAATGTGAAATAGCGAATAAGGCTAAACCAGATGTGATAATTTACCTCTCAATATTTATATAATTATCATTAAATGTTTCATATCAAATATTATATATGAAAATTTTCGTAGAATATAGATTAGAAATAAACAAAGATAATTATGAGTTGCAACACAAATATAAAAAATTGATCGTATTTTATTATTATCAATTATATTTACATCACAAAAAGTAAATGAATAATATATTATCGTCATCTTCGAATAAAATGTGTGCCACAAAGCGATGGAATACTTTATTTTTAAGCTTATAATATTTTTAGATATGAGTAATTTATATTTAAATACCACAAGACCCACTTACTATTGTATACTTTATTTATTATTTATTAAAATTTAATTTAATTTTATCTTTAAATTAAAAAATTACACCTAAATGATTTGAATGATAAATCAAAAGAATCTAAAACAATAAACTAAAAAACTTTATCTAAAATAATAAAAAAAAAACACTGAATATATAATGTTGGTTTTATTAGTGGAAAGCAGTAAAATTTCTACCATATTTTATATGTTGAAAGAAATATCGAACTTTAATATCCAAAATTAGAAATCCAATGGAAGAATACAATAACAAAAATAAAATGTATCCAAAGCAAACAACTCTGCTATAATGAACAAGCCTCACACTGAAGAAAATGTGATGAATAATAATGACATCATATGATACAATCAAAGCATCCTTTTCTTACTGATAAAACTATATAAGGGGAGAAATTACACCCGGTAAAGACACTCCATGAATCCAAGTCTGATGAAGCCACAAACTTTTACTTACCATGCATGCATGCATTGCCATCCATCATTTTATTCTCAAAATGTATCTATCATCTTTAAATGGTAAAGTCGCATGTACAAAATCATATTATCCCTGCCAAACTGCTGTTTCAACCTGTAATGACCTAATTTTCAGAGCTATCTCTTACCTTGATGTTTTGGTCCATGTTCAAATCACTCTGTACAGTATGCAATGTTCTGAGGATAAGTACACAGACAGCATTCGAGTAGGAACTCCTAGTAATTTAATCACCAAGAGCCAGACTGGTGGACACGAGATGAACAACAGAAGAGAGCTCTGCTAAGGAAGAGTTTGCCTCCTTCGTTTATATACGCCGATATAGTTACAAATTCCTCAAACAAATATAAGACAGACCACAAACTGGTAAGAACTAGGAACCATCCTTTCCCCTCTGAAAAAAAATATATATCTTGTAGAAAACCTTGGAAATCATTGCATAGCGAACCGTCCCTATAAGACACGAGTATCTTTTTCCTATGAAAATCTTCACTAGCCTGATTTTACCAAACATGCGACAATGGGGGCAACACATCAAATCTGAATTCACAATATTCCATTCAAAACCCTCTGATAATAATCATACTGCCGTGTTCGCCATGCATCTAAACTGCTGCTGATCAGGGAAAGCACCAATGACACACATTGCTGCAAGAAACCAACAGATACTATCAGACCACCATAAAGATTAAAAGCAGTGCAGTATTAAAAATGGATCAAAAGCTTAAGAACACAAACCTCTTCTGTCAAACTTAAGTGGAACCGTTTTCTTAAATTTTGTATTGCTCGAGGGCCGCCTTTGAAGCATGGGTAACCAGAATCCTAACACAAACAATAAGAAAATATTGAGCATATATGTTCTTTCTCCAGCCTTGCATATTAATAATATATCATTTTAGACAGCTTAACTTTTTTCCTAACTATATATGTTGTTAGTCAGACAGATACACCAGGTTCAGTGAATGGTAAGTGACTGACAGCCTCGGAGACATGCAGGCTGTCCCAACTCCATCATTCTCTACTTATCATGATTCTTAATTAGTTGTTACACGAACATTGGTAACAATAAGCAAGTTAACCAGGGGCCATTTTGGAGAACTTTCAAAGGCAGTATGAGAACTACCAGAATCAGGTCTCATCGTGTATAATTATGTACAGAACTAGTATGACAAGCAATAAACTATAGCATGTTACCTGCAACATTTCAACAAGAAGAATTATGCGCTCTGCATGCTTACGGCAGGTCAGGAAGCCTTGGATGCACAATACCTGAATTAAAGGGGTAAAGATATCAGCATCGATTTAGAACAAGAAGAATCTTTACTAATTACAAGATGGAGTTTCAGTTCGTATAAACCAACTTGGTTTCAGATTTACAAAATAACAAGAAACATGATGCATGTATCAATTATGTCTTTATCATTCACTTCAAGTTTTCATAATATTTATCTTCAAAAAGCAAGCAACTCCCAATAACTTCTGCTAATTTGCAATATACTCAAGTATAGAACTGTCAGAATGCATGAGGCCGGTCAGAAACCTATGTAAAAGAGTGAAGAAATCACACAGGCCTTAAACAGAGAAAGAAAGGGCTTCAATACCTTAAAGTAGTCAAAAAATTCACTTGGCACTCCCTCAGCATCAGAATCCATGACCTAGCACATCCACACTTATGCATTAAGAGCAAATCCGAAGTAACTGATACAATAATGTTAAAACAACAAAACTTGAGCTATAAAGTGGAATATCATGTTCAGCATATTTACCTCAAGAAGCTCACGGGTTAATTTGAATGGTGCACTCTCAAAATTTACACCCCCAGGTGAATTGGAGAGCATGAAGCCAAAATCTATATGGATCAAGTGGCCTTCTTCATCCAGTAGCAGATTTCCATTATGCCTATCTTTCACCTACGCTTGGATAATTCGGCAAATTACACATATATATAACATACTTAGCTCATCAAATTTACAACCACCAAGAACCAAATGCTTATTAAGCTTTCAATACAAAACAACCAATACAGTTTCTTTTATTGAATAAAAAAAAAAACAGTTTATTAAGCATTCATCAAATAACAATAGTTTTAGGAAGAACAAAACCAATGCATGCATAGCACCTCTCAAGATCTCAGCAATCATCATAGACAAATTAGCTGGCAAAGTAGAAGTAGAATAATTTGCTGGTAGCATTTCCATGAATATATTAAGCAAAACAGAACAAGAGTGAGACAAAGAAATACCTTAAGAAGTGCATTTAACAAAGAAACAAAATAGCAAAAGAAGTGCATTTAACAGAATTATTATACACAAATGTAGAGCATCCCTAAACATCTGCATCCAATTGAGAATCGTTTTAGAAAGGCAGATCAATGCACGCAAAGCGCATATTAAGATGTTGGTAATTAGTGTAGTGGATGAGCTGACAAAGTGGAACTGTAATGATTTCTAGGTTGCACTAGTCAATCAGCATCATGTGAAACAGAATGAGGGAAAAACAAAGCATATAGAAAAATAAGAAAAAAAAGCTTAATGTTAAATTAAATCAAACAGCAAATCCACTATGCAAGATTAACATGGAAATAGCAGCTGAAAGCTACCAGCATGAACTTTCTATTCTAATATGTTTCAGTTGACTTTAAATAGTATACAAAGGCTTTTAGACAGTGACATCTTCCATACAATCCACGTAAGTTATTGCTTAACCTCTTAAAATTTTCTATTCCATGATCCTCATTCTGTTTGTGCGTTTGAGTGACAAAATAGAGTGAATAAGAACCATACATACCTGCAGAAGATAGCACACAAGGGAATACCCAGCCATACTTTCAACAAAATTTCTCTGCAATAAAATAACCTTAAAGTAAGCAATAGAAACATAACAAATGAAAATCTAAGCATCTTCTATAGACAAAATAACATCACAATTTGACTGATTAAATCATCAAGGAAGCACAAATGCAGAACACGTCAGAAATGATAGAGAACACAACCAAAAAATAGCATAGTAGAAATGTGTTCTAGTCCATCCAAAAAAACACTGAAAACAAAAGAACGAAACCTAGTATTTCATTAACTTCAGCTAAAACATAAAGAGATGTGAATGCGAGATAACAAAGCATATTAACAGAATACCCTTCATATATATAACTCTCAGCAAACCACTAAGATGTTCATCTTTCCTAAAACAAACACACACATTACAGCATCTTAAAGAGGAGCAATTGATTACCATCCAACAGAACACTGCAACTAAAGTATCTTGCCCCGTAGTCACATAAGGCTTGGATTTTATCCGCGAAGTTAACCAAGTGTCTCACAATCATAAATTTTATGACTAAAGAAAGACATCAACAAGAGTGCATCCACCTACTTGCAAATATCGAGAGAATTTCCATAAACCTGAACCCAACACATCAGGCAGTAAACATTGTTGGAATTCCTAGAATTAAGGATAGATTACTAAGGAAATCTTCTGTAAATAGGAACTAATCATAGTTACTGATTCTTAGGACAATTACAGCTTTTTAGGGATTATTTCCTTCCTTAGGATAGTTTATCTCTTTTTATACTTGTAAGCTAATTAACAGTAGTAGTAATCAGATTACTAAAGTTTCTACATGGTATCGGAGCTTTAGGAATTTTTCGATCCTCTCATTCATCTTCCTAAAAATTCCTCCGAGTTCTCTTCCATTTTTCTAAAAATCCCTCAATTTTTTTTCCCATGGGTGACCTTAATGAAGCCTTGTCTGAAACTGAGATGTCACAAATGTCTCAGAATATTAACCAGTCTGTCAATCAAAGTGATCTTAATTCTTCACTTATGATCACTAGTCATCGACTAGATGGGAAGAATTTTCTACAATGGTCTCAATCTGTTCTTATGGTGATCCGTGGCCGAGGCAAATTAGGATACATCAATGGAGAACTTCCACGACCGAACGTGCGGGACCCTACTTATGCTACTTGGGAACTCAATAACTCCATTGTTATGGCATGGCTGATCAATTCGATGGAAGGCCATATAAGCCGAACTTACCTTCTCTTCAAGACTGCAAAAGACATGTGGGATGCAGTCAAAGAGAACTACTCTGATCTTGGAAACGCTTCCCAGGTTTTTGAGATCAAACTCAAGTTGAGAGACACTCGACAAGGGACACTTGAGGTAACTCACTACTACAACAATCTGAAAATCTTGTGGCAGGAGTTAGATATGTACTATGAGGCTGATTGGGGGGAAGGCCTAGAACACACTAGGTTTATGACTCACCTCAATAACGAACGTCTCTATGAGTTTCTAAGCGGGTGAGGCATGAGTTAGGCGAGTCCGGGGAGAATTTTGGGCGCGATCACCTCTCCCAACCATTGCTTTGAAGCTTTGCGAAGTAAGAAGAGAAGAGAAACGTCGTCTTGTCATGATGGGAGAACCCAAACCGATAATCTCTTGAGACTGACCCTCTGAATCTGCTTTGCTCTTGTGTCCAAAGGTCCTCAAACACAAAAACCTCGTCTTTGGAAATGAGTCCGGATTGAGCAGGACCATGGTGTAGCCATCTTTGCAACCGTGTTGGTCACACAAAGGAAAAATGTTTTAAACTCCATGGTTATCTGATAAGAAACAGAAAGACAAGAAAAGCGCCTGGTTTCTTCCAATCACTGCAGATGAGGTCTTTGGATGTGCGCCTAACCAAGACTCAACTCGAAAATCTCCATAAAATTCTTAGTACCTCTATTGGTCATGGGAATTTAGCCACTCAAGGTCTTTGCTCTCAATATTGCTCTTGAATCTAATAACCAATCCTCTTGGATACTAGATTCGGGTGCTTCGGACCACATGACAGGTAACCTCACTCTATTCCAAACTTACACCACCTGTCATAACAAGTCCCGAATCAGGATTGCTGATGGTTCATACTCACCTGTGGCTGGAATAGGGACAGTAAAAATAACAGAGAATTTCTCCCTTGATAATGTTCTATATGTTCCCAACTTATCCTGTAATTTACTTTCAATAAGTAAACTTACTAAAGATGGGAAAATGCTTGCTGAATTTTCTGCAATTGGTTGTAAATTACGAGAAATGCAATCGGGAGGATGATTGCACTTGCTAAGGTTGATGATGGATTGTATGTGTGGAATAAAGACAGCACACAAGGGGGATTAGCTCTATCTACTGCAAAAGAGGATACTATTATGCTATGGCACCGTAGGTTAGGACATCCAAATCTTTTGTACCTAAAAAAGCATCTTCCGCTGTTATTTCGAAATAAGAAAATAAATTCCTTAAAGTGTGATATTTGTGAATTGTCCAAACATACCCGTGTTCCATACCCTTTAAAACCATACACTCAATCCAAACCTTTTTCATTAATACACAGTGACTTATGGGGAGCTAGCCGAGTGAAAAACATTACTGGTGCTAAGTGGTTCATTACTTTTATTGATGATCACACTAGGGTATGTTGGGTCTACCTTTTAAAAGAAAAATCAAAACACCCAAAGCCTTTCAAAAATTTCACTCAATGGTTCGAACCCAATTCAACTCTACCATCCAAACTCTCCACACAGACAACGGGAGAGAATACTTTAATTCTGTCCTAAGTTCATACCTTTCAGACCAAGGAATCATTCACCAGAGTTCATGTCCAAATACCCCCCAACAGAATGGGATCTCAGAGAGGAAAAATCGACATCTCCTTGATGTTGCTCGGGCCTTAATGTTCACCATGAATGTCCCAAAATATTTATGGGGCGTGAAGTCGTTTCTTGCTTGCGCTACCTAATAAATCGAATGCCATCAAAAGTCCTAAACTTCCAAACACCTCTAAACACTCTTCACAAATCCTTTCCTCTATTTCATGTTCCTAACCTTCCACCAAAAATATTCGGTTGCAAAGCCTTTGTCCATAATCATCAACCAAATCAATCCAAACTTGATCCTCGAGCCCACACTGTATATTTGTTGGCTATTCCCCACTCGAAAAGGATATAAATGTTACTCACCAACCTTGCACCGACTATTTGTTTCTCGGGATGTCACCTTCTTTGAAACCGAACCTTTCTTTAGAGCTTCTCATCTTCAGGGGGAGACTTTTAATGAAGATGAGAACCTTAATACCCTTCTCATCATACCGCTGACCCTACCACCACTATCACTCACCTAAACCCAACCTAGACACACATTATTGTTCCTCCTATACCGCAAGAAGAACCTAGCACTATAATTCCCGATAACAACACCATCAACGAGCGGTCCCCGATCAAGGAAAATAAAAACAACGGTGCGAATGCGAGTTTATTCCGGATGTATTCGACGTCCCCGAAATCGATCTGAGCGCCACCACTCCCATCTTCAACCGAGGATCTGTTACGAAAGGAAGTATCACCATCCATCTATCTTCCAATTGCAATGAGGAAAGGCACGAGGAGCCGCACTCAACACCCTATCTCTCGGTTTGTATCCTATGGAAACTTGTCCAAGTCTTATCAAACCTTTGTGAATAATGTTGATTCTATTAAAACTCCAAAAATATAGAAGCATTTAAGTCAATTTGAATGGAGACAAGCCGTGATGGAAGAAATGGAGGCCTCAAAAATAATGGAACGTGGGAAGTTTGGATCTACCTAAAGGAAAGAAACGATGAGGTTTGAAATGGATTTTTACTACTAAATTCAAACCCGATGGCCGATTGATCGATACAAGGCTCGTCTTGTGGCTAAGGGATTCACTCAAACTTATGGGCTTGATTATGAAGAGACATTTGCACCGGTTGCCAAACTTAACACAATTAGAGTCCTTTTGTCCATTCTTTGTCAATCTTAATTGGCAATTGACTCAATTGGATGTTAAAAATGCTTTTCTCAATGGAGAGTTAAATGAAGAAGTTTACATGGACTTCCACCGGATTTGAAGAAAGAAAGGGCCAAGTGTGTAAGTTGAAAAAGTCTTTGTGCAGTGAAACAATCTCCAAGGGCGTGGTTTAGTCGATTTGCGAAAGCCATGATGAGCGGGAGTATACTCAGGGCAGGCGACCACACCATGTTCTACAAGCATTGGAACAAGGAAAATGTTGCATCCTAATTGTCTATGTGGACGATATAATAGTGACGGGAGATGATACAAGTGAAATTGGGAGATTGAAAGAGTTTCTTGGAGCAATTTGAACTTAAAGATTTGGGAAATCTTAATTATTTTCTTGGTATGGAGATAGCAAGGTCTCAAAAGGTATTTCTATTTCCCAAAGGAAATATGTCCTTGAATTCTTTATCGAGAAGTTGGGTTGATGGGGTGTAAACCAGTTGAAACTCCTATGGAGTTTAATCTCAAGTTAGAGTGCTTGATGAAGATGGAGAAGAAGTTGACAGGGGAGATATCAATGCCTAGTAGGGAGACTTATCTACTTGGCTCACACTCGACCGACATTGCTTTTAGTGTCGCGTCATAAGTCAATATATGCATGCCCCAAGGAGAAACACCTAGAAGTTTGCATATCGGATACTTAGATACCTAAAGGAACTCACTGCAAGGGCCTATATTTCAAGAAAAATGACAGCAGAAATGTGGAAGTGTATCACGATCTTGATCAGGCGGGATCTGTTAATGACAGACAGTCAACCGCTGGTTATTGCGGCTATGTTTGGGGTAATCTAGTGACATGGAGGAGTAAAAAGCAATGTGGTAGCACGCAATCTGGCGGAAGTGAGTGCATCGAGCACTAGCGCATGGTATTTGTGAAGGAATTTGGATACAAAGGCTGATGAGAGAACTAAAGGTTCCTTATAATAGACCTATGCACGATTGCATTGTGACAACCAAGCTGCTTTGTCAAGATAGCTCACAATCCTGTGCATCATTGATCGTACCAAACATGTTGAGATAGACCGACACTTCATAAAGAGAAAGTACACTCAGCGTAAGTGAGTGTTACCTATCTTCCTACCGGACAACATGTTGCGGATATGTTGACAAAAGCTTAAATAAAAACATGTTTGAAGAACATGTTGGCAAGTCAGGGTTGATAAACATCTACACACCAACTTGAGGGGAGTGTTGGAATTCCTAGAATTAAGGATAGATTACTAAGGAAATCTTACGTAAATAGGAACTAATCATAGTTCTTGATTCTTAGGACAATTCTGACTTTTTAGGGATTATTTCCTTCCTTAGGATAGTTTATCTCTTTTTATACTTGTAAGCTAATTAACAGTAGTAGTAATCAGATTACTAAAGTTTCTACAAACATGTACTACTAGGTAACTGCCATTGTCTAGCAAGATTTCTCAGTAACTACAGAAAACTGCTTACCATAGGATGATAGGTTCAAAACAAAAGTAACCTTAAGGTAACTCAGAAAATAACTATAAAATAGCATTAAATGTAAATCACACTGCAGCTTAAAAAAGAGTGGGAAATTTGTCTATGATGACACTAACAAACTAAAATTGCTGTCTAACCATCAAAAAAGAAGAGGAAAGCAACTTTCCTGTTTTCTCTTATTTAACAACATCCCTTTAAATTAGTAGAGCATTACAATCATAGTATCCACAGCTATACAAAAAAACAACTCTCTTTTTCTGGGGAAAAAAGAGAGAGACGCAAATTCTGATGCCATTTAATGGTCCAACCACACACCTAAAAAACTTAAATATAAAGCCACAAAATTTAGTAAAATGTGACAATTATTTGAGACATAAGAATGCACTTGCCTAACAAACAAAATAGCACGAGAGACCTGCCTCTCTGCAACTAGATTACCTGTGCCAGTTTAAAACTTGGAGAATTTTCCTGATACTTAGCAGCAAAGAATTCACGTAAGCTAGATAAATTGGGATATCTGCTTTTGATAGAATGAAGAGAGGCCTGCAAAAAACAGCAAAGGTATTATCATTTAAACAGCCAAAGTTTCCATTATAGATGCAATCCAATCAGTTGAAGAGAAATAGTTCACATTACCGTATCTGGAATTGTTTCAATAAGAGCTGTGTAAGAAGATGTAACTAAAACTTCATAAGGTCGCAACCACAGCGGAAGACCAGCTTCTTGAAATATATCTGGCATTTAAAACCATAAACACACGATTCAAACATGATAATGGAACAAAAAATAAATCAGTTATGACATCTTTAGCACTAATGCTAGAAATACATATATGTTACACACCTACGAATGTAATTTTTACAGTTTATTCAACATCATGCATTCTTAATCATCTTTGTCCAAGCAAAAATTATGTCTCCCTTTCTAGAAGGGGGGGAGGGGGAAGCAATTCACTGCCTGTATATTTGCACATATCATTTCTAATAAAATATGATGAAGAAACAAAATGTGACTCCAACATTGAAGGTTATACAGCAACTAGATTGTACTGACATGAAGCAAATGAGCTAAGAAAATTGGGAGAAAAGCACAAAATATTGTAATAAAGGAACATACCATAAAAATGAGAGATAAGCTGCACAGCAAGATGCTCTTGCCTACAATCATCCCCACTCTTTACAATAACCTACATGATAAAAATAAGAAAGGGGGCATATTTACTTCAACCAAACTAAATAGCACATAATAGGAAGAAACAAAAAGTTTAGTAGAGAACTCAAAACATTCACCAAAAAACTCAGCTTTACACCAAAATGATAATATCAAAACCTTAAGCAATCAAATCACAAAAAATTCCATATTCAAAGCAATAAATGCAAGAATTAGTCGAACATTTAGCCACTAACCCAACACCAATTACTTGTAAATTGACCCACCCCACATATTACATTGACTACTACTCTATCAGATTAAAAGCTTCAGGTCTAGAATCTTTTGTAGGACCAATAAACTATTTCATCCTATCGAACAAACATCTCTACCAGCTGCATCAATGGAACTGAATAGCAATAACCGTTGATATTATCCATTTCAATGGCTATACTGGTGACATGATGCAGTTTAAAGGCAGCAATGAAATGAAAATAAATGGAATTAAGGTCTGCTCATTTAGGAAAAATGCCTTCCAGAAGTTGTCTTCAATATTCTGTTGTGTTTTGGTTGTCACAAGGAGACATGGTCAACTGGAAATTGCTTCCTGTCAAAAAAAGAGCCACACAATTTTGGAGATTGTCACATTCGACACCCCACCCCCACAAAAAAATATAATAATAACACAAGACATTTCACCTTTCTCCCATAACAAAGCCAGCTTACTCTTTACCTTTGACAGCTGCTCAAGCCAACCCATTACCCATACAATCAGAAAATACAGGACCAAGAAGAACCTCTCCCTCTTCCTTCAATCTCCTCTTCGTTTCAGAAATCTCTATTTCTTTCCACTTTCCCATTGGGATTTCCTTTTACAAGGCAGCACCTAAAACTTTTCTGTCTTCCACAAACTTAACAAACCCAGACCCATCTAAGCACTATATGTCAATTTCCAAAGGCATAATCTTTTTTTCAGTTCTCTTTTATTTGATTTTTTTTTGTCCAAAAAAGAAAAGTTTTTGCTATTTGATTAAGATTTGCAGGTGTAGAGGAAATTTTGCCGGTTAGAGGTTCACCGTTAGTCATGGTTTTGGTTTGTGATGGTTACAGTAGATAGTGGATTGAATATTTTCCGCTAAAGGCAAACAATAGAAAAAAAAAATGTTAGTGATTTTACCAACCAAAAGAAAACTATTTTTTTTGGAAAATACAAATATTTTCTTTTTCCCAGAAGTTCGTTTCCATGAAAAACTAACAGATTTTTTTTTTTTTTTTTTTTTTGAAAAAAAAAACAACTAACATGAGATAAGAAATATAGAGAACCATCCACAAGTAATTAAGGACCTTCAACTATGTTAAATTTGAAACCTACAAGCCCTTGAACATATCAAGCTAGAAACCAGTTACACTCTCCTTTTATGGTTGTAATCAGTCAAAACTGAGTCAATCAATTCCATGAGGAAACAGATAAAAAGAGTTTACCACTACAAGCTGTTACTGTATGGAGTAAATCATTAGCTAAATGCAGAAAGAGAGAACCAAAGATTTCACAGCAACTACTCCCTAGGCTCTATAAAATTTTTCCTCTTTGAAATGATTATAGTAACTATTGGAGTAACTTATTTGGTTCCTTTTGTAACAATAAATGAATGTTACAGTACAGGGTTTGGATGGAAGAAAATGATTGGACTTTGGCTTCTGATCGGGAACAAACTTTTCAAACATCTAAAGAGAAATTATTTTGGGAAAGAGACCATTATTACAGAAGTATCACTTCAGTAAATCCTTTAATATTCTTTTTTTTTAGAAAAAGGATGAGCTCCACAAAAGCAATCTTTAGCCTTGGGAAAGGACCCAACTCATCAAGTAAATTGAAGAACCAACATTGCTTTACAGGATATACAACAACAAATGCTGAAGGAAATTATACCCTATAATGGTACAATCTGGAATATCTGAGGACTAGGAAGGAGAAAAAGTCTATAAACAACCCGCAATATATATATCTCAAAAGAAAATGTCATCAAAACAGCTGTTAGCTATGACTTGCTGGCACTAATAACGGAAGATCACTGGAAAGATTACATGTTGATATACCAACATACTTGCCAATATTTCATCAGAGTAACCAAAAATGGTTCTCATTTTGTGGTTAAACGCTTTTAGCGAATTTATTTGCATTAAGCCCCTCTTGCAAGACTAACCACTAACATATATATGTACTCATATCATCACTTACCATAATTTTTGTGTGCCTGTGCCTTACACTAGCATTATGATAAGTGATGACATGATTACATGTATATATATTATTGGTTAGCTTTGCAGGAGGGGCATAATACAAATAAAATTGCTAAAGGCATTTATGCAGAAAGAAAACCATTGTGCAGCAAATTAGGCGCATACAATCACAATGCCAAGGGAAGTAAAGAACCAGAAAGAGCAATTGCTATACAAGTAGAACTTACAGAACGTAGGTCCCAACCAGGTAACTTTCCATATATTGAAGCTTTCCGTATTCTCTCCTTCTTCACCTCCCAAAGTTCACCAGATAATGCATCGCCCGCTTTAGGCACACCCCCATTGGCCTATCAGGAATTTACAAAGTTTGAGAGAGAGAGAGAGAGAGAGAGAGATTCAGTTTCACTTATATTACCCTTGGTTGCGCATCTGATGAATCCTGACCAGCCCCTTTCAAAGGGAGTCCAGGAGGAGCTTCTCCCTTTGCAGCAGCTGCCTGCACAACAATTTTATGTTTTAGTAGTAGCATCTAAAACTGGGACTCAAGTTAAATAAATTTACAAAGTAAACTCATTTCAAATTAATAGAAGCCAACACTGGGGAAAAAAATTCTTCCTCATTAAACTTTATAATTCTGAGTAATGATGCCATCTACTTCAAATGTTTACAATCACATGCCCACCTTTACTTCCTCTATGGCAACTGTACTTGGAACACGACGGTGCTCCTTTCGACGGGGTCGTCCTTGTCCCTCAATGTCTTCCATTCGGAGCCGAGGATCCGCTGTCAATACCACCCTTACCCACTCGATATCACTAGCATGCGCATCTTTTAGTTTTTGAGTTAAATCTTGTCCACCTTGAACCGAAACAGCACTCAAATTGCAACGATGCATGCTACACTGTGGATCAGGTGCATCAATACTCCCCAACTGGCTGATTGATAGCTTTTCTACAGAGAAACTCACATTGACAAATTTCACTTTCGCATCAGACTTATGTGTCATTGCTTGGTCAATGGCTTGCGCAGTGGAACTTGACATCCTATCACTACTATTTCGATACGCCTCTTGAGCAGTCCATAAAGGATAAGCCCATGGAGGCGGCTTTTGGAGTAACGCATCACCATTTGCTAGAGGGATTCCTCCTCTAGAAAGTTTCTGAGCATTAGATGTATCCTTTGTACTGATAAGATAAGATACAGGAAAAGGATTTAGAAACCACACTTTGTTCCTTTGAGTTACGTACATGGTTTCTGGAATAAATTGAAAAACTGAGACTGATCTAGGTCATATGGACAAACTCAAAACTTACCTCTGCAATTCACATTTCAAAACTTCAACGCAGATCAGGTAAGGTGCTTTTTCCCTAGAATTCAAAAGAACAGCTTCATCTTCAGGGATATGAACCACACGATACATCCCTTTTCCCATTGGAAAGCAAACTCCTAAAAGTATTCCCAGCGATACTCAAATAAGGGTATGGAGCAATATATTACATGCAACGGTCAAATTCACTCAAGAAATCAAAAGTAACAATGGAACTGCATGCTAATTGCCAATTACTAATGCGAAAAAATTATCATATCCATAAATAAAGCCTTAAAAGTTTGAATAGCATACTATCCCAGAAAAGAAAAATTATTATTACATGGTAAACTTCATTAACAAACAAGACTTCGCAACTGTGTCACCAAATTACTGATCAATCAGTCAATCACATAATTCACTTGACCTTGCTATTTAAATAGGGGTGCAAATTGGGCGCTGGTAGGTTGAGGATCCAAACACCTTGTTCAGACACAGGATGGATAAGTAGTGTACCAGCCTTCCTCAGGACCCAACCCAAGTTAACCTGACTTGGCTGGGTACATTTTTGGTGTCCTTTTTCTTCTTTGTTTTTTTTTCCTTTCTTTCTTTCTTTCTTCTTCTTCTTCTTCTTCTTCTTCTTCTTCTTCTTCTTTTTTTTTTTGCTTTATTTTTTCCTTAAACTAACCAAAAAAACCAAAAAAAGTCTTTTCTTTCTATTTCCAAATTTATATTAGCTACTTATACATTGTACATTTGGATTGAATCCAAGTATTGCAACACTTTTCACTGTATTAAAATATTGCAAAATTATAACAAAAATTTCTTCTAAGAAACTTGTCTACAAAAATTATCATCACAAGATTGGTCATAGTTATTTTCCGCCATAAAGTTGAGTTATAACTATAAGAGGACAAAAATGAAATAAAAAAATTTAAAATGCTAGTAAAGTACATTTAACATTATTTCTTAATTGACATAAGCAGAAAACATAAGCACGATCAGATTGTGTCACCTGCAGGTTGAACTGAAATTCAACCCACAAAGCCTAGGAACCAAGATAGACCCAAGTATAAAAGGGACAACCCAACCCAACCAACATCAGGTACTGACACAAGTTGCACCCCTAATTTTGGATTTTACATGTTCACAGCCAATATCAGCAGAATGCAGATTTTTGCAGTCATTTACCCTTTTTTCTCATTTTAACTCAAAAGAAAGAACGGTGCAAGGGAGTAAAAGAGACTTGAGACTATATTTCAGAACACTAAATTAAATTGCTTCCACCTGAATGAAATACTTCACACATCAATTAATCGATGCATTCACTTGACAGCAGATTGTAAACAAACAGTTAAAAAAATGAGAAGGCAAGAACCTGAACTAAATTTCAACCTAAGCAAAAATGTCTAGCACTCCAACTAAAAGAAGATTCTAACATCTCAAAATTGTTACATAGATTACCTATTTAACAGACAAGACTATGCAGCAGAAGCATTGTCAACAGAAGCCAATAAAAGTTCATCCACAGACGAATATAACTATAAAAAAAATGGGTTAGTATTTGGTAGACTGGCACTGTACTTTTTTTTATTCCACAAGCAGTTTTAAAAAATTGCCATGTGTCTTTTATTTAAATATTTATTTTTTTAATATTTTACTACACCCTTATAGGACACTTGTCAACCCCCTAACCCTGCTTGTGGAGTTTAAAAACTCCACTGGCAGTGTACCAAATATTTTCTCTAAAATATATAAAAAAAGAGTACACCGCAAAAGGTTTTACGAAGTCATAATCCAATTGCCACTAGTAAAAATATAGTGGTAAATCCTAGTAACCAATTCACAGTTCAGACCACATTAGAAATCATAGGTAAACTTATTAAATATAATAAATGATGGCTCTCAATGCCATTGCTTTGATCAAATTCATCATAAATAAATAAGTACCTCCATTGTTTTGGGCCTCAGCTAGATGTAAATTAATCTCTGCAAGTGACTGAGAGACAAAAATGACAAGAACAATTAACATGTTAGATAAAATCCAATCAAATATTTCATAACAGTTAATTGAAGCATTGATTAAACTTTGAAATGAGCAAACCACCTCACAAAGAGCAGTTTTACGATCTTCAATTGGAAAAACATCCACCAAGCCATATGATGTGTCACATAATGACTGTACAAAATACAATGAATCATGATAAGCCCCTTTTCGGAATTGAGATACAGAACTATTTGGAAGTGGGGGTTTGGAATTCGATCTATCATTCTGTTGCTTAGGTGAACCAGGATGCTTCTGCAAATTTGAGGGCACAGAAAATTAACATAGATTTATAGCAGCAAAACCAGTAAACAACACTAGTAATGAAAAATAAAGAGCAGTAAAATCACAGGAAACCACTAATACCCTTGCTTCAAATCCTTTTCCAAAAATAAATGAAGGAAACTTTCTCAATATCAAGAAAATTTTTCTTTATCTTTTATGCTATTTTCCATAATTTAATTATACTTCTCCATCGTATGTTACTCAACTCTCCATTTCATAGAAGTACCTCCGACACCTGAGTCCAATGCACATTTCGGTGTGGGTAGGAGGGTATGACCCTCCAAATACATAGAAAAGCTTAATTTATTCTCTTTCCCGACATGTTAGGATTATTCTTTAGTTATTATGCTCTTCTTCAATGTTATCCAGCTTATCAATTTCTGTACTCTGAATCTCTAATTAGAGCATAATCTACCTCCAAGTTCCAAGTAGCGCTATAAGTTGGTGCAGCCAAGCCAAAGTAATCAGAAGTCAAACCCCACAGTTTCAAGGGTTCAACTATTTAAAAGACAAGAAGCAAAACAAACTGATCCATCTGAAGTTCCCTTGTGATCCTAAGAGGCTTAGGTGAGCTTTTCTAATCATTACATACTACAAGGTGTTGATCGACGAAAAGAACATCCAGATTTTAAAACCACAGATTCTAAAAAGCAACTAGAGCATATGGAGACACATGATAGGAAACAGAAGAAAATGAAGAAGAATCAAAATCCTTAATATCAAAATCAGTCTATTGAGAGAGGAGTATGTTCACAAATTCACATACAATCTCCACAGTTATTACAGAATATATTCAGAACTGCATTCAATAAGCCAAATGCCTAAATCTTAATTAAAGAAAGCAAGGTAGTTATTTATGAACCACACCCCTATGGTCAATAAAGCTTCTCACTCCAGGTGATTGGCATCGGACGACAGCCAAATGGCAAAAGCCAAAATTAGATAGAATGAAAGGAAGGCAGAATAAGATTGCTCCCTGGATCAATCAAGTAGTCTAGTACAGTTGTAGTGGAAGCTTTTATTCATTTAAATGTCTTTTTTTTTTTTTAGCAAAATTTAAATGCCTTTTTATGTCAAAATAATGATGTCAAAAAGGGTAACATTCCAGTACATGTGACATAAACAACAGAACAATATTATAGGGAAAACTAGATAAACACCAATACAATAAATCAGATCGTAGAAGTTTAGACAACCCATAGTTCAGAAGATGAGAAAAATACGTCAGTGGGATAGATCAGAACCTAATTAATAATCCTATCCTTGAACCAAACCAGGTAAATTCACCATTCAGCAGATGTTATCCTTCCATTCATCACACACCACGTAAAGGACGTACTAGTTTTAAAGATGACAAAAATAGCTTCAAATGGAGAACATTTCTAAAGTATCAATACTAAGAGGAGTACTTCAGTGCATGAACAGATTTAACAAACATTATTGCAAAATTATGGAGAAAAGTTAGACACACAGCAGTAGTTAACATATGTGAACTCAGATTCCAATCTCAAAGACAATGGTGTTCAAACATTACTTCCTCAGATAAGGTTTTATAACTTATTGGAAGACATTAGTAGATTCCATACCATTGGAACGGCATATAAGTTAAACAACAAGGAAGAACCATTTAAAGAGCTCCATGAAATACCTAATTTCGGATAATTTCCAACTCTTGGTGTCATATCAAACAACAAAGCAAGAAAAGATCATGCCATTTACAGATAAATATCTAAATGCAATAAAGGGGTTTCTGAAGTATGCATGCTCTGAAGTGATTATTAGCCTAAAAAACCTCCAAATTCATCCACTTGAAAGATCTAAAGGCCCCTAAAAACATTAGATAGGTTGAATGAAGACTTGTAATAGTAGGAATTATAAGTGAAAAGTTTTCTGAAAAGCTAAGAAGACTATGGTAAGATTCATAATGATTATAAGAACTAATTCCTTTACAATTTAGAGCAGAGATTGGCAACTAGAGTGCGAATTACAAAGCTCTATTTTTCCAATTGTGGCCACAATAATGAAACAAATAATCTGATATTTATCTTTTACAATGTCTAACTCAGTAAATTTATAAAAATGGTAAGAATGCAAGAGTGAAAGTTATAGTATTTCACTTCAAACTCTTTCAATATATCACGAATGCATAAGTTGGAAAAGGAAGCAAAAGATTAAAATTGAACAGACCTCAAAGCATGAAAACATGCCAACAAATATAGAAGCGAACAAACCTCTTTGTGCTTCTTTGCATTGAACAGCTCTGAATCTTCAATTGAACGATCCCGATCCCTAAAAAGCTTGCGGAAGAAGTTCTCAGTCCCTGGACTGCTCTCAAACAAACTGTCACTGTTGCTGCCTTCATTGGCTGTACTAGTTTTATTCTCTTCAGGATGCACTCGGAACAGTCTTCGGAACAGTGAGAAATCTGAAGAATCTTCTTCCTCACCATCATCATTCTTATCATTCCCGTCTTTCTTGTCCTCGGATTTATCCTTAAAAAGTTTCCGGAAAAAACCCTCTTTTTCATCATCTTCACCTGATTTTGAAGCTTTTTCTGCAGAGTTCACCATATGTACATCATCAATTCTATCATTAACATCTTTCTTATCCTCAAATTTATCTTTAAATAACTTCTTAAAGAACCCCTCTTTCTCATCATCTTCTGCAGGCTTAGAAACCATTTTATCATCGGAATCACTCTTACTGTCTCGAAACAATTTCTTAAAAAACCCTTCCAAACTAGAAGTCATTTCTTCCTCCTCTCCTTTACCATCCTTTAAAAGCCTCTTAAAGAACCCATCTGAGCTTGATGTCAAATCCTCATCCTCTCCCCCTCTGCTGTCCCTCAAAATCCTCTTGAAAAACCCATCCTTTTCGTTCTCCTCTTCATCTTTCTCAGCTGACTTCCTAAACAACAAGGCATCTCTGACTTTAGGACCTGGAATAAACTTTTTAAAAATCTTATTCTCCTCTGGAGACAACTGATTGCCACCATCTTCATGCAAATGGTTCCCTGAAGATGGGGAGGACAATGATCTTTGTGTAGAAGGTGAAGAAGTCAATGACAAAAACAGCTGTTTGGAGGATAGGAACCGATTCAATACTTGATTTTTACTCCCCGGACTTGACCCTGCATTGGGTGGCCGCACAAGGGGAGGCCACTCACCCATCAAAGTAGCAGCAATTTGACACTTTTCTTGAATCCTACTAAGCCCTTCATTATCATCTGAATCCTCTAACTCAGCCAACAAAAACCAATGCACCTTCATTGCCATTTTTAGTGATTTTGAGCACATATCAATAACGAACTTATCCAATGAAGGGCTTGGCTTATGCACCATCATGTAACAAATCTGGAACAGATAGCTTTCGATTCCAGATAATGGTAGCGTGTACATCCTGTTACACAGATAATCTCGTACCCCGGCATGATCATGCTTGTAAAGATAGCTGACGGCGATCCACTCACAGAAAAACGCCGAGTCAAAGAATCTGATGAGCCACCCGTTTTCACCTGACTCGCTTGTTAAAGGAGTCCTGGAGGTGGTGATTTCACGAGGTGACTCATCCGATTCTCCTCGACTTAGTCCTAGAAGTCTCACCATCGTTACCAATATACCATCCTAAAACCTAATTTCGCTCTCTAGTTTGGGAAATCGAATCGAAATTACAAAGTAGAAAGTCTTGAAAACTAATACAAAACCCTAGAATCTTCTAAAATCTTCCATTGAGAATCTTGATTCCCTCTCACCTGAGCGAATTCCGAAGCCCTTCACAAATCCCTTACCGGTAGTGCTCTCACTGTTGAAACCCTCTTTGGGAATCACAGTGGAAGAAAAAGCAGAAACCCTGATTCAGAGGTGAAAAAGACAGGAGTAAAATTGATAGTGGCTTTTCCTCAGCTGTTTGGCTGTCGGGAAAAGGGGTCAAATGATCGGGGGAAAGGGGAGAAGGCTGATCTTTCACAGAATTTTCTTCGTTGAGAATTTAAAATACAAAATCTGAAATTCTGTGTAGGGGAAGAAAAAAGGTGAGGGTGAATCGTTTTTCCCCCACCGAAGTCGTGACAATGGCGGACGTGGTGGCGATGCTGGCGGTGGTGGCCTTCTCTGCTTTGCTGTTGGTGTTGTACAATGGCGAGACGAGGCAATTACGTTTATTTTTAGTATTTTCTTTTTCTTGTTTACTTTTTAAAATTCAAAATAACAACAAAAGAAAACATTGAATATTAAGACTTATTAGTATTATATTTTTGTGAGACAAGGGTTTTGCTAACTTAAACGAAAAGAATAGCGGCGTATTTTATGAAATTTCATTTCATTTTCCCTCCAAAGATGTAAAATAACATATTAAAAAAATTTTAAAATATACCTCATTTGACATTATTGATATTGTAACATAACCAAAGATTAGGTCTCAATATTCTTAAACCCTTATCCTCTCGTCAGTAGTAATAGGAATTGTATAAAAAAAGTAAACAAAATATGATAAGTTGAGAAGATAACAAGGTTACGTGTACACAACATAACACATATGAGATTTCTGTCACATCTCGAATTTTGGTCTGGTAGGCTCAGGTTAGTGAACTGAGAATTCGAACCGAATCTCGAAATTAGGTTCGTAGTAATAAAATAATATAATAACATGAGTAGCTTAAAAAATTAATTAGGTTCAGAAATTAAGATTAACTGTCAGGATATTAATTATCTTAAAATAGATTTTAGAAATGATATCAGATTTGAAAATAATTAAGAAAAGGTGTTTTAATTGAAAAAGGGATTGATTTGAATAATGGTCAAACTTTAAAGTTACCCAAAAGCAATTTCCCTAAATTTTAAAAATCAGTTTTTAAATTCAATTATAAAACCCATCATTCTTGTTTTCCCTCTCTTCTCATCTTCTCATCTTCCCATTTGAAAATTTCCCAAATTCAAATTTGAGTATTGTAACATCCCAAAATAGGGCCTAGAAATTTGAGTCTGGCGAACTATGACCGCCAGTAGGTTTGGCAAGCTAGAGTTCGCCAGTAGGTTTGGCAAGTTAGAGTTCGCTAGAAGGCTTGGCAAGCTAGTATACACCCAGCAGGTCCGACGAGACGGTGTACACTAGGAAGTCTGGCAAGATGGTGTACGTCGGTAGGTCTGGCGAACTAGTGTTCGATGGTCCAATCCATGGCAAAAGAAAATAAAATGCAAGATGCATGCAAGAAAGAAAAAAAGAAAAAAAAACTTAGCTGGCTTGGACTAGCATGTAGATACTTCATTCTACCCGACGAGTGGATTTTCAGGCACTGACCTTGTACCGCCACTTCCTCTTTTTAGGGGTCATTTCTTCCCCTTCCTTGTTAATTTCCGTGAGTTCATTGATTAGACGATCAATGTCACGGTCCTATGCAGATACAGAAGCTAGTGGCGAAAGTGGAATAGAGTCTTTCCCTTTAGTGGTGGCAATGGTAGCAGTATCCTCCTTTTCTCCTTCTTCCTCCTTCTCAGCATTTAGGGATGTCGTCTTCTCGGGCTCTTCCGTAGTAGTTTGAGTAAGTACCTCGGTAGCAGGTTGAGTGGGGGCTTCAATAGCAACTTGTGTGGGCTCCTTGGCAGCATCAGCAAATGGGAGTAGGGTGGCTGGGGAGATAGGAAATTTTGGCATTAGCTTTGTAAAATTCTTTTGTAAGGATTTCCTTAGAGCCAAATCCCTACTCCTCACATAAGCCCAATATTCAACTTGCTGCTGCTGGCCCTGTGTCATCTCCTCAGCCAAGTGAAACTGCTGGATTTTAAAAAGGGACATCTTTTACTCTAATGCTTCAATGAGTGCACTATTTGTTGTTCAATGGAGCTACGAGAAACTGGAGGTACTGTCGTGGGAGTAGGTGCAACAGAGGAAGTGGTGGCATGGCTATGCTGAGTTGCCCTACTAGCATCAATGCCTTGGATTTTGGCAAAGATGGTCCGGGTCAGCCCACCCTTATTAGGGGTGATATCCTCTTCCGCATTGAAAAGGACTCAGGCGGTTCGGCATAGAGCAGTAATAAGTGAGGGAAAGTTTAAACTACCAGCATTTTTCTCAGCACACCGATGTACTTCTTGAAAAATGATCCTCCCAACATTAACCCTTCTCCCTTTTATAATGGAGTGCAGCAAAAGCATTCTTTCTTTTGAAACAGTTGTATTGTGTGTAGACGGCATAAGTCAACTCCTCAGAAAACGATACCAAATTTTTCCAATAGGCTTCAACAAAGCCCTCTCAACAGTATAAGACTCCTGACTGGAAATAGTCTATCGTGTTCCTTCGATACATAAATCTTCCAACACCTGAGCTAAACCTTCAGCGATAATACTTTCAGCAAACGACGTGTGTTCGTCCTGTATTCCTGCAAGACCAAACTGTGCATTAATATGGTCTTCATCAAAAGGAACGGAAGTACCTCTTACGTAGATAAAAGGGGAATCTAGAGAGTTGACATGGGCATAAAATTCTTGAACATTTTTTCCTAAAACGTCCTCGGGGTGCAAACAAAAAATATCCCACCCATGTTTTTCTACTATGGAGGACACAGATTCATCGTATCCCATATATGGTTCATCTTTAAATAAGAACCCTTGCTCAAAACATAAAGGGCGCTTCGCAATGTTGCTATTTTATCTCATGCCTACGGCATTATTAAAGAATATCTTTGGTTTAGTGGTACCAACCCTTGATGATTCAGCAGTTTTGATGCGAGCCATTGGAGAAAACTGGAAAAAAATCTTGGATAATGTAGTGGAAGAAAAGATATGAGAGATTGAAGGAAAAGAAAAGTAATAAAAATGAAAACTTTAAGGGAACTTAAGAGACATGAGTAGTTAAGGGGAGAAAAATAAGCGAGATAGTGATAACAATTCAGCAAAAGTGAAATGTGCTAGGGAAGTTGCGTGACGTGGAGGAAGAAAGAAGAAAATTAAGAGGATTTTTGGGGGTGAAATGTGAAGTGCCCTAATCTATAAACAAAAAGTTTAATTGTTCTTCCTTGGGCTCGCCAAGTAATAAAAATTGGCCCAGCTAACAAAAGAATAAATCTCTCCCTTTAGACTTATCTGCCCGGTCATCCTCACGTTACCCATTTCCCCGTTTGTCGCAACGCTACGACAAACTTCATTTACTATCGCAACTACTATAAAAACAAAAATGGAAACAATATTAAATAAGTATTTAAAATAAAAGTAAAGTAATTAAAGAAAAGACAGATAAAAGAAATTTTAGCTCAAACATCTCAATGATCAATGGAGTGGTTATCTCGATCCACATGCGCACCCCAGTAGTGTTTTAAGCGTTGCCCATTAACTTTAAATGTGACCCCCATTTTCAAGTCTTTGATATTAACAACTCCATGAGGATACACTTGGTCTACTTCAAAAGAACCTGACCAACAAGACTTTGATTCACCAAGAAACAACTTGAGCCTAGAGTTAAATAACAACACCTGTTGTTCTAGTTCAAATTGCCGTGGCATGATTCCTTTATTGCGCCAACACTCAGTCTTTTCCTTGTACAGCTTAGCATTCTCATATGCTTGTGCTCGGAACTCCTACATTTTATTCAATTCTAAAAACTTTTTATGGCCAGCAGCGACCCAATCCATGTTCAGCTTTTTAATAGCCCAAAATGTTTTGTGCTTAAGTTCAACAGGAAGGTGACATGGTGTCGCATGTGAAATAATATGCGTTTTGTGCAAGTATACATGTTGAATCAAGTAATAAAGTGATGAGTGAGTATTGTTCCCACGAGGATCAGATTGAGGCATAAAATTGGTCAAGTTATTTTAATATGGTTAATGTTATGGCAAGACTGACGAATAAAATGCTATGGTAAACTAAGGTAAGTATGCAATGATAATTCAAAGGAATGATGATATATGCGATAGATGGAATTGATGAATAATTGGAAATGTTATGGCAAAAGTGAGAGCAATAACGAGAGTGATTATCCGAATAGAATGTAAACAAAGAAATAAACAACTAAATATGTTGTGGCAAAGTTACTACGACAAAGATTAAGGATAGAGTGATGTTGATTCGGAAGGTTGGGATTACCTAGAATAGACCCTTACTGTTAATAATGCCTTGGCAAAATCGTATCTACTTTACTGCACAGAGCCTCTCCTGAGAGCAAAACCTCAAGGTACCTTGCCCATGTCTATAGGCTTTTTAGATATCTTGCATGGGCTTCTTCTATATGATCGTAACTCTATGTCTAGAGTCGACTACAAGTGTCTATCGAATACTTTCTCATTTTATTTAATTTTAATCGAACCAATCCAACCCTTTCAGAATTAGAATCAGTTTATAAGTATGCGAACAGTCTTCTATGCCTAGAGATAGTTTGCATTTTAATTAAGAAATAAGAACAATCAAATGAAATAGTAAAGTAAATTAGAGATATGTTGCATCCATAAAAACAGTTAAGGTTTTATAGAAAGTAATCCCAACCCTATGTGATTTAGCTCATGGGCTGGGAAATAAAATTCCAAACCAAAATATTATCCAACATTGTGTTACTTCAATTCAATCTTTCGAAGGAACACTAATGGAAGCAACGAAAGAACTTTGGGAAATAGCTTTCACTTGCCCAATCCACACTTTAGCAGCACAACATCCTGTGATGGCTAAGAAAAACTGCCTTCGACTTCCTTTCCTGTAACAGCCCGATTTAGGGCCTAGTCAGAATAGTGGTTGCGAGACCACAAATCCGAAGTAGAAATATGTGTTTTATGGCTTTTATGAGGTTTATGACATGTTTGCATGATTGTGTGAACATTTCATGAAGAAATTTTATAATTTAGTGATCAATTTATTCATTAGGACTAAATTGAAAAGATTGAAAAATATGATATTCTAGAAGATTCAAGTATGAGATAGCAATAGAAAATTTATTAGAGGTCCTTATTTAGCAATTAGACCATTATAACTTATGATGGATAAAAATAGACATGGGAAGGAAAAATCTCAAGAAAGGGGCCTTAAGAGCATTTTAGTCATTTGGTTAATAAACTAATAAAAAGGGAAAAAGAAGTCAAAAATGGTGTCCATCTTCTCCATGCTTGGCCGAAATTCTCAAGGACACCATAGCTAGGGTTTCTTCAACTTTCAAGCTTGATTGTAAGTACCTTATAGCCCTGTTTTTAATGTTCTTCGTATTTTTGAGATCCTCGTAGCTTGATTTAGCTATTTCTACCCTTATTTTGAGCTAGGGTTCATGTTTAAAAATTTACCCATGCATGACATACATGTATTTTGATGTTTAATGGAGAAATATGAAAGTTTGATGTATGATAAACATCTTTTTCTAAGTGATTTTCATGGAAAATTCATAAAAAGGACCTAGATGTAAAAGTGATAAAATGTGTAGTAAAAATCAGTTTTGAAGGAAAGTGTGAGCTGTTGTAAGCTCAATAAATGTTCGGCTAGGCTTGGGTAACCGAGGAAATGAGTACATGTCATTATACGAGCCTAGAGACTATTTTGTAAATATATGAAAGTTGAGGGGCAAAATAGTAATTTTTCCAAAGTATGATTCATGGGTTATTTTAGTCAATGTGATCATTAAATAAGTGAAATTGTCATAATAGATCAAGAAACACGAAGTCCGGACTGAAACCTAGGAAAGAACAAGGTGGTGGACTAAATCGAACAATTATACACATTTTGATAACTAGGTAAGTTTGTGTGTAATAAATCAACGTAATGGTATTATGTTTTAATATGCTTGATATCATGAGAAATGTATAATATCTTTATGAAATTGATTAATGAAGTCTCGATGAAAGTATGATGAAAATTTTATTAAGTTGAAGTCCCGGTTGAACCTTAGGAATGGAAAGGATACCATTGTCATGACATGAGATTAAGGAGGTCCCGTATAAGACCATGTCTGGGACATGGCTTCGGCACCTAATTGAGATCCCGTATAAGACCATATCTGGGATATGGCATCGGCATCGAATAGAGATTCCGTGTAAGACCATGTCTGGGACCTGGCTTCGGTATGAAATCATGTAAGACCATGTCTGGGACATGGCGTCGATATACGATCTCGTATAAGACCATATCTGGGATATGGCATCGACATCGATAAGAGATCCCGTATAAGACCATATCTGGGATATGGCATCGGCATCGATATGAGATCCCGTATAAGACCATATCTGGGATATGGCATCGACATTAAGAAGTGATCCCATGTAAGACCATATCTGGGATATGGCATTGGCATCGTATTATGTGAATGACGAGTTCGAGTATCCTTTGATATTCCAAGTGGTTCAACAGGATAAAGAGATAAGTTTATGTTCAAGATGTAAGAGTGCTAAAGTTATGTGATGAAGTGACACATGTACATATGAGTAATTTACGAGAAATAAGTTCGATATGTGATATGAGATCGGTAAGAGTAAGCATGAGTAAGTTATGTCAATGTGCTTGAGAATTTGAGTTATTACTCGATGTAATGTATAGATGTTATCCTAAGCCTTTATGTTGCTATTTATTTCATGCAAACTTACTAAGCTTTATGCTTACCCCTCTCTTTTCCCTTTTCCTTGTAGTATCGCCAAGCTAGCTCGGGGATCGTAGGGCGTTGGAGCTCGGTTCACACTATCAAGCTATTCTTTTGGTATAGTAAAGTTGATTATTTTGGGTATGGCATGTATAGGAACTTGGTCATTTTGTTATATGTCATATTGGTTAGCCAATGTGTTGGCTATTAATGTCACTTAATTCATTTTGTAAATGGCCATTGAAATTGGCCAAAGCTAACTAAGTTATATCTATCCAATGATGGTGAATTTCATGAAGAGTAAGCTTGTGCATTTGAATGAGTGAGGTGTAAAGTGTATGCATGATGAATGTAGTATGAATTTATGGTGTGGATGTCTTGGTTGTGAATATTAGAGGTGCATTATAGTCACATCATGTGTTGCTAGAAAATGGTATAAGAGTGGTTGCTTTTCAGGGTGGCAAAAGGCTTGGTAAATAGCCTTATAAATGTCCACACGGGTAGACACACGGGTGTGTGTCTAGGCCGTGTGTAACACACGGTTTGCCCCATGGGTGTGTAGTCCGGCCGTGTGTCCCCTGCATCTAACTTGCGAAAATTTCAGTTCATCACACGGGCTAACACACGGGCGTGTGTCTTGGCCGTGTGCCCCTAAGGGTTTGCTGACGTCATAAACATAATGTCCCTTATTTTGGACACGGCCTGAAGCACGGGCGTGTGATATGCCACACGGGCATGTCACTCCTCTCACACGGGCATGTGGCCTTGTTTTAAGCAAAAATTTTCTAAGTGTTCGTAAGTTTCCGGTTCAGTTTCGAATCACTCCATGTGTATGTCTTGAGTCTCGTAGGCCCATAATAAGGACGTTAAGAGTTTAAATGAAAAAGTTTAAGTTGAAAAGAAAGTTCATTGCCCGATTTTGTACGAATAAGTAAGTTAAGTCCGGTAATGCTTCGTACCCGATTCCGGCGTTGAATACGGGTAAGGGGTGTTACATTTCCTTTGCGTAGTTGAACCCTTATTCACGCCTAAGGATCTTTCCCACTTTTTTTCCGCCATTTGTGAGGTCCCTTTCATCGGCTTTTATAAATAGATTAGGCAAGGTCGAATAACAACTTGTGATTATCTTCTTTTCTTTTAGGGGGATTTATCTGGTACAAGTTTGAATTTGAATTAGAATTGTTGCGCGAAAAATGTTGACTTGGTTTTCCTAAACATTGCCATGGCATCCGTGCTGGAAAACTGTCTGCACTTTTGTCCTGACAAAACTTCACTCCTTTATTTCATAGTTCTAAAACCTATTCCTGCCATACCAACACACAAAAAACTCCACCACAAGCGATTAAAAATACCTAATTCCAACACAGTCCAAGTCCTAATGCAATATTAAAAATGCTAACTAAAATGTCCTAAAATGCAACAAAATGTACTTAAGTACAAGCAATTAGCTAGGTCTAAAGGCATGAAATATAACTCTTTTCAAGAGTTATCACATGGCTTGCCATAGACAAGCTTAAAAGGTGACATCCCTAACGGAGTTTTGTATGCAGTACAATACACCCACAAAGCTTCATCCAATCTAGTAGACCAATCCTTACGAGTAGGATGCACCACTTTTTCTAAAAAAAAATTTAATTTCTCTGTTCGAAATTTCAACTTGTCCGTTTGTTTTGGGGGTGATATGTTGTGGAAATCTTATGTTTCACCCTATATCGCTGCAAAGCATTAGCTACCAACTTACAATCAAAATGATACCCCTCATCACTAGTAATAGCTCTAGGTGTACCAAATCTTGTGAAAATGTTCTTGTATAAAAACTTTATTACTGACCTAGCATCATTAGTAGGAAAGGCAACAGCCTCGACCCACTTAGAGACATAGTCCACTGCTAACAGTATGTACACCTTGCCCACTGACGGTGGAAATGGACCCATAAAGGCTATTCCCTATACATCAAACAACTCAATCTCTAGTATACTTTGCAATGACATTTTGTGTCTCCTAGATAGATTTCCTATTCTCTGACAACGGTCGCATGACTGATAGAATTCGTGAGCACCCTTGAATAGCCTTGGCCAATAAAATCCTAACTGAAGTACTTTGGTAGCAGTCTTCATCCCTCCAAAATGTCCTCCGTATGGAGCTGAATGACAATGCTGTAGAATGATATGTATTTTGTCATCAGGAACACATTACCTAATTATTTGATTAGCATAATGTTTAAACAAGAAAGGTTCATCCCAATAATAGTGTTTGACATCATGAAGAAATTTTCGTCTACTCTGACTGTTGAGATCGGGTGGCCACACACCACTCACTAAATAGTTCATTATGTCAACATACCAAGGTAATGTCGTGGCAACTAATAGCTATTCGTCTGGAAATTCTTCTTTAATAAGTGTATCATAATCACTTTTACTTCCAGATTCTAACCTCGATAAGTGATCAGCCACTTGATTCTCAGTCCCTTTCTGATCTCTAATTTTCAAGTCAAACTCCTGCAGCAATAGTATCCACCTAATCAACCTCGGCTTAGCATCTTTCTTGCTCATTAGATACTTAATAGCAGAGTGATCTGTGTAGACTATGACCTTTATACCAATGAGATAAGAACGAAATTTATCGAACGCAAACACCACAGCCAATAACTCATTTTCTGTGGTGGTGTAGTTAAGTTGTGCTTCCAATAAAGTTCTGCTAGCATAGTATATTGCCTGCAGTATTTTGTCTTTCCTTTTCCCCAACATGGCTCCCACAACATAATCACTGGCGTCACACATGAGTTCAAAAGGCATGTCCATTTCGGAGCTACTACAATTGGTGCTGCTATAAGTTTTTTCTTTAACTCTTCAAATGCTACCAAACAATGCTCATCGAAATTGAAAGGTCTATTTTGCTCCAACAAAGTGCACAAGGGTTTAGATATCTTCAAAAAATCCTTAACGAATCTTCTATAAAAACCTACATGACCTAAAAAACTTCTAATACCCTTGACATTGGTGGGATGTGGCAATTTTTCTATCACTTTAATTTTTTCTCTATCTACTTCAATTCCTCTCTGTGATATCTTATGCCCCAGGACAATTCCTTCACGAACCATAAAGTGGCATTTCTCCCAATTTAAAACAAGATTCATTTCATCACAGCAGCATAGAACCAATTCCAGATTTTTCAAACAATCTTCAAAATCTTTCTTGAACACAGAAAAATCATCCATGAAGACTTCAAGAAAATTTTCCACCATGTTAGAGGATATGGTCATCATACAACATTGAAAAGTTGTCAGGGCATTACATAACCCTAACGGCATTCATTTGAATGCAAAGGTACCATATGGACATGTGAAAGTTGTCTTCTCTTAGTCATTGGGGGCTATGGTAATCTGATTATATCCCGAATAACCATCCAAAAAATAGTAGAAAGCTTTCCCAGCTAATCTATCCAACATCTGATCAATGAATGGTAGGGGAAAATGATCCTTCCTAGTTGCCTTTTTAAGCTAGCGGTAACCCTTACATACTCTCCATCCCATGACAGTGCAAGTTGGTATGAGTTCATTATTGTCATTACTTACCACTGCGACACCTCCTTTCTTGGGTACACATTGCACAAGACTCATCTATGAGCTGTTTGAAATCGAGTAAATGATGCAGCTCAAGCCACTTAATAATCTCTTTCTTGACAACTTCTTTCATAATTGAATTTAGTATTCTCTGTTATTCAATGGAATTCCTAGGGCAATCCTTCAACAAAATCTTATGCATGCAGTATGCAGGGCTAGTTCCCTTTATATCAGCTAGGGTCCATCCTAGTGCTTTCCTAAATCGCCAAAGAGCTTCTAACAATCTTGCCTCTTGCTCAGGTGTTAGCTCCATAGAAATTACTATTGACAAAATACTGTTTTCGCCCAAATATGCATACTTCAAATGTTACGACAAAGGTTTTAACTCTATTGGAGGAGGTTCCTCTATAGAAGGTTTAGGATGACTGAAAGGTTAATTTGATAGATCCAAGGGTTTAAACCTCTTCCATACTCTATCTACTATATCCTTGGCTTCCATAAATTCACTGAATTCTTCAAAACTTACTATACCACTTTGCTCAAGTGAGTCTTCGTCACTGTCAAAATTATTGTGGTACTATCTGGTGAATTCCTCTACTGCTATTTTTATCAACCCAATGGTGTGGCATTCATCATTAACATCAGCACATTTCAAAGCATTAAACACATTGAAGGTAACCTGCTGATCATTTACCCTTATGGTCAGCTCGCCCTTCTAGACATCAATTAAAGTCCCGCCAGTAGCAAGAAAAGGTCTTCCAAGAATAATTGGCACATCTTGGTCAGCTTCACATTCTAAAATAAGGAAATCTGCAAGAAAGATAAATTTATCTACTCTTACCAACACATTCTCAATTTTACCTTCCAGATGTGCATAGGACCTGTCAGCCAGTTGCAACGTAACCGTAGTAGGTCTTGCTTTTCCAGTTCCTAGCTTCCTAAAAATAAACATAGGCATTAGATTTATACTCACTCCTAAATCACATAATGCCTTACTAACATAATTATTTCCAATTGACCATGGGATAGTGAAACTCCCTAGGTCTTTCAACTTTGGGGGTAATTTATTTGTCAACATTGCTGTGCACCTTTCAGTGATAGTGATAGCCTCAAATTCTCCCAACTTGCGCTTCTTTTACAATATATCTTTCATAAATTTCACGTAGTTGGGTATTTGCTCCAAAGCTTCAACTAGTGGTATGTTGATATGGAGTTGCTTCAAAACCTCCAAAAATCTTTTGAACTGAATATCCTACTTAGAATTATGAAATCGCTGAGGAAAAGGTAAAGGTGTTCGTCCTTCAAGTTGTTGATATTGTTTTACTGTGGCATTTTTATAGACAATATGTTCTGATTCTGCCACAGCATTTGGCTACTTACTCTTTTTAGGTTCAGTATGTTTTACAGATGACTCTGGGATCTTTACCTGATTATTATTCAAGTTATCCTCTTCTGCCGTGGCATCTTGAGCAATCTCATCAAGCTGAGTTCCGCTTCTAAGAGTGATGGCCTTGCATTGCTCCTTCCCTTGTAATCCTAAATTTTTGGTATCACTTGGCAATGCCCCTTATGGTCTCGAATTTAAAGCATTCGCTATTTGTCAGCCTGACTTTGAATTACAACATCATTCTTGGCCATATATTCCTTCAGCAAGGCTTCAGTGGATGATGATGATGAAACCGATGCTTGACCTTGTTGGACATTTTGCCTCGGCATAGGCTGAGTATAACTAGGTGGTGTGTTGATGGCATTCTATCTTGCCATATTGTTAAAATTCCCCATACCTTGATTATTCCAATTAAAGTTCGGATGTTGCTTCCACCCATGATTATACGTGTTAGAGTAGGGGTTATTATTCCGGTTGAAATTACCCATGTAGCACACAGATGCTGGATTTGATAGGCATTCATCAAACACATGATCTTCACCACAATAAACACACGATAGTTTAGTTGTTTTTATCTCCTAGACTACAATAGGCATTTTCATTATTTCAATCATATTAGCCAAAGAATATACATGTGCTGTCAACGAAGTGATTGCGTCAAGCTCCATAGTACCAACAGCTCTCTTGCCTGTCCCGACTCTTGTGGTAGGATATTGATAATCATTGTTGGTAATCTTTTTCAAAATCTCATATGCTTTATTATAAGATTTATTCAACAAAGTACCATTGGCAGAAGCATCAACTACCATCCTCGTATGTGCACTCAGCCCATTATAGAATATCTCTATTTGAGTCCAATGTTGAAATCCATGCATCGGACATTTTCGAATTAAGTCTTTAAATCATTCCTAAGCTTCATATAGTGTTTCATCCTCCAATTGTCGAAAAGATGTGATGTCATTTCTAAGCTTGACATTCATATTGGGGGGATTATACCTGATAACTCTTGAAAAGAGTTATACTTAAAGCCTCTAAATTGAATTAATTGTTTGTAATTAAGTAAATATGTTTGCATTTTTAGATATTTTTAGAACATTGCATAACAAAGCTTGGATTGTGCTATAAAAGTTATTATTTGTTACTTTTATTATTTGGGAAGAAAGGTGTTGGTTGTGGTTGGCAGCAAGTGTAGGATGAAGAAGAAAATAGAAAAAAGAGTAGGAAAATGAAGGAAGTGAAAGATTGCCATGGCAAAATGTTGGTTAGATTGCCAACAAGAATGCCATGGCAATTCCAAAAAGATGACGCAACACTCAGTCCAAGTCACTCTCAGCCAGCTGTACTTGTACTAGATAAACCACCGTGAAAAAAAGGAAGTAAAAGGTGTGTGCTGAGAGGGAGAGACCTACCCTATAAAGAAGGAAAGAGAAAAGAGGAATCTGGAGAGAGAGAAGAACAAGAGAACAGTTTTTCTCTCTACATCAGGTTCTCGTAAAAAATCTCAGAGAAAGAGAGGAGAGGGTAGCAACTTATAGAGCAGAAGAGTTACAGAAGCAATGAAGGGGAAGAGAAATCTGCCCTGGGTTTTGCATCAAATCTCATTATTAGAATGAAAGCTGGAGTAGTGAGAGCTTCCTGTAGTTTTATTGTAACAGTCCAGTTTAGACCCTAGTCGGAATAGTGGTTTCGGGACCACAAATCCGAGTCCATAAAATATTTTAATATTATTTTTTGTGCTACGATACGTGATTAAGCATGTGTGAAATTTCTGTGAGTTAATTTATCTGTTTGTGTGCTTAATTTGAGAAAAGGGTTAAATTGCATAAAAGGTAAAAGTGGCTTTCTATTTGATAAATGGCTAAATTGAGGTGGCTTTTAAATGTGGAGGATTTATATGGCAATTTAGCCATAGTGGAGTAAGTGGACGACAATGGTCTTTAATGACCTTATGTACATATGTTTTGTTTTATTTTATTAAAGGTTAATATAGTAAATGTTATAATAATATGTTTATAATAAAAATAAAGTATGAAAATATACATTGTTCATCTATTCTTCTAGCCGAAAGTTTGATGAAAAAAAGAAAGAAAATAAACAAGTTAGGGTTCGGCCATTTGAGGGCTTAATTAAGGTATGTTTGATTTCGGTTTTTGATAATTTCTACGTTTTTGTAATCGTTGCTTCGTAAACTTTGAAACCCATGTCTTAATTTTGAGAATTGATGATGTTTTTGTAATGAGCCTTTGATGAACTTATGTGTTTTGTGATGTTTGATAATGAAATATGAAAGATATGTGTTTCATTATCATAGTTTGTCTTTGGAGTTTTGATGAATTTGAGTATTTTGAGTTTAATTGAGAAAATAATATTTTGAAAGACTAAATTGTGAAATAAATGAAATGTATGGACTAGTATGAGCTACATGAAAATTCGGCTAAGCATGGGTTCCATGAAATTTGGTGTATTTTGTGATTTTGTGAAATAGGGACTAAATTGTCCAAATGTGAAAATGTGAGGGCTAATTTGCAAATTGCCCTAAATATGTGTTTTTGGATTGAATTGAATGATTTGATGAATAAAAGGGTTACATTTGAATATGTATAGATCAAGAACCGAAGAAAACAGTTTTAGATCGAGGAAAGTCGAAAATCATTGAATAGCCGTTCGTTTCCGTTCTTTCCGTACGAGGTAAGTCGATATACAAATAAATGTATTTGAATTGAACTATTTGTGTATATATGAAATTTTAATTTCTATGAATATCCATTGAGATGGAATGTATGTGAAATCCGAGTTTGTAAATAAGTCGACAAGTTGTTAAAGTCCAAGAAGTCCCGTATGAGCCTAGGAATAGATAGGATTGCATATGTCATGACATAGGCGTCTGTTATGTGATATCATGTAAGACCACGTCTGAGACGTTGGCATTGATTCGAGATTTTGTGTAAGACCACGTCTGGGATGTTGGCATCGATATGAGATTTACGTATAAGACCATGTCTGGGACATTGGCATCGTATTGATTCGTGTAAGACCCTGTCTGGGACAGTGGCATCGATATTTTGGTTACATGTAAGACCACGTCTGGGACGTTGGCATTGTACGACTATTCCGAGCACTCTGAGTATCCTATTTATTTTCAAACGGTTCAACGGGCAAGTCTGAGAAACGAACAACTATGTAATTTGCATATCTATTTCAGGTACGTTTGATATGTACACATCGTGTGTATAAGAAGGTAAGTATATTCTTAAACTTACCTAGTTGAGTGATGTATTTGAATATGAGAATGTAAATGTGTTACATGAATGGACAAGCTATGAACCAACAAAGTATATGGTGATATGCAAGATTAAAAGATGAATGGCTAAGTAAATGTGCCAAGAAGAATTATGGCTATGCAATTGAGCTATTAGTGAATTCATATTATTGATTATATGTCTTGAATGCTTTTATGTTAAGTTTATTTGTATATGGCTTACTAAGCTTTTGAAAGCTTATTTTGTGTTTGTTTGTTCTGTTTTATAGATCGTCAAAGCTACTGAAGGCTCGGGACCGTCGAGGATTGTCATCACACTACCTAAGCTCATTTTTGGTACCTTTTGGAAATGTATATATTAAGTATGGCATGTATAGGCTAGTTGTTTTGGAAATGTGTTGAGATAGGTGTATATAGCCATGTGATATGGCTAGATAAGTGATTGTGTTTTGGTATATGATGCTATGCCATATGATGATGGTTTTGGTATGATTATATGCCTATGAAATATTCAAAATTGTGGTAAACAAATTGATGCTATATGAGCGCATATTTAGTCAATGAAATGGTTATATGAATGACAAAAAATGTGGATGTATCATGCTTGGATATATATATATATGTGTTTTAGTTGTGCAAATTGGTATGCAAATTAACATGTTTAGAAATGAGATTGAATGTGAAGTTTTGTTGATTATTGGACATGTTTATAGTTGTCAATTGTGCATGAAATGAATTGGTATATTGCTTGTAGGGATGACCCTTGTGTGGGTGGCAATTTGGCCTTGAAAATGGCCTATATTTGCCCACACGGTTGAGCACACGGGCATGTGGCTCGATCGTGTCCCTCGTGGTTGAAATTCAAAACAAGTCAGGATCGACCACGGGCTGGACACACGGGCGTGTGACTGGCCGTGTGGTGAAGTCAGTAGCGACCACGGGTGATACGGGCACGCCCGGGGGACCATCAAATTTCAAACTTATGGAGCTCGAGCCCAAAGTTCCAAGTGCCGTAGAGTTCATGTGCAACTTTATGCACTTCCAAATTGAGCCGGATTAGCTCATTCTAGCTCAATTTGAGCTCACTCGAGCTCGTTCCAGCTCATTGAGCTGATTCGTTAATTTTAATGCTTTAAATAAATTGAGTAATTAATTTATTAATTTTTTCCTACAGCAAATTAATGCGTCCTAATATTTTATTTAGTGTCTAAATTAATTTGTCTTAGTCTAAATTAATTTGTCACATTTTTATTACATGTTTTTAAGTGTTTTAATTCAAGAATTAAAGTGCAGTTTTTTTAGTTAATTTAGAAATCATTTAGAATTTTCATGTGTGTTAAATGGTGTCTTTAAGTTGTCCAAAACGTCTATTAATGTGTTCATAGAATGTATCTAATCATGTTCAACTTATTTGGCCTGATTTAATGTGTTCATGTTACTTGTAGGTTCAGCCGAATGTATTGAGCACATTTAATGAGATTCATGCACGGCTAGGTACATGGAATATAAGAGTTCATGCATGAACGAATTTATGCATGGTGGGCTGGCTATTGGTGATCCCTAAGTAGCTTTTGGCCAAGAGTTAAGTTGTCAAAGTGACCGAATGCATGAAGGATTCATTAATGCAAGTGCATGCATGGCTTAATACATCGTATGGAAGGATACATGCACAACTAATGTTCAATGGATGGCAATTGAAGGAGTTCATGTATCAGGGACGTTCATGCAAGTGGAGACTATTTTATGTTCATGCATTTGAACATTCATGGACTGAATTTATGGAAGAACATACTTTTGGACGTTTCTTGCAAGTACCATGCATATTCAAGTTGTCCATTCAAGTATTCAAGGTACATTTAAGCTTCATTCGGCCAAGGGAGATGTAGGAACACTTAAGGGGCTGCGTATTCATGGAATCAAGCTTTCTTCAAGGTTAAGGATGCATGAAAGCATCAAATGAAGCAACATGTTGATTCGGCCATCCATGCATCATCTCCAAACATGCATCGATATTTTAATGCTTCATTCATGCCCAATCAGCCGAATTTAGCCATGGCATTTTAAGGGATTTTCTTCTAGATTTCTCTAGCATTTTCTAGCTCAAATTTGCTTAGTCTTTAAGGTATTTTGTGACCATTCGGCTAGCTTCTCTAGTTGGCTATAAATACTTTGCTTATTTCATTTGTAGACGGATAATCCTTTTGATTAAATATACATGAACATTAGTTCATCGAGTGAGATTTTCTCCTCTCTAACTTTCGTACGGGTTTCGTCTTGACTTATCAAGTTCGCTTGTGGCGTCAAACGTATCTCTTCCATTAAACTATACCATTGGTTCTTACTTCTCTAAGTAACGGGTCTTTGGTCCATCTTCGACTTCATCTATCCACCTTAAACTTTATAGAAACCGGGGTGACACATATTTGTGTTGAATCGATTCTTTGTTTAAGTTCAACTCTATCCATCTCCATCAAATATCATCTTATCATTACTTATTTACTTTTCCTTAAACCGATAACCTTTATTATCCTTATTTCTTTCTATCACCAAAACCGAACCTATCATCCTCCATATCCGAATCAATCCCACACTTAATAACCTCTATTCCTAACTTAATCCATTTCTAAACAAATTCATTCAAGAGCTTCCGCAAACTCAACCCTAGTTCCTATTCTTTTCCGAAGGCTTGATTTACTCCTCGTAGACGATTGGGCAACTCGCATACATTTTGACTCTTCCCGAGGCGGACTGTATCAACGGGTGAGGCACACAAGCGTGTCCACGGCTGTGTGGACAAGTCAGTATGTATGCCTTGTTTTGGCACAGCTTAGACACACGGGCATGTTTGAGGCCGTGGGAGGCACACGACCTGCCCACAAGGGCGTGTGACCTCTGTAACTTAGAATTTTTTTTAACTTTTCGAGAAATTTCATATGTGTTCGGTTTAGTCCCGACCCTATTCTAAAGCATGATTGAGGTCTCGTTGACCTATAAAAGGGACACTTTGATTGCGTTTGATGAAATGTATTATGAAATGTCCGTAAAAGTTTCTGATTTATCTGGTAATACCTCGTAACCCTAATTCAGCGACGGATACGGGTTAGGGGTGTTACATCTACCTTTATTTTCTGATTTGAACTTTGTGATTCGTAAACTTAAACAATGATGTTGAATGATTTTGTTTTGGATTTGAATATCCAACCCATGAGCTAAATCTCATTGGGTTGGAATTATTTGGCTGAATTTTTATTATCTTTAATGCCCATGGTTTGATTTTGAGTAGAATACTATTTCATTCGATTTGTGATTATTTTAAATGCATGTATGCAAGCTCTAGACATAAATGACTGTATGGTATGTTATTAATCTAATTTAATTTTGGAAAGGTTAAATAAATTGTATTATTATCGGTTGATACATGCAAGTATTTGAAAGAATATTTGCAACACTCTAGACATAGAAGTTGCGATCTATACAGGGAAAGGAAGAACAATCTGGATATGATTCTTGAGTTCTGTAGACATACAAAAACTCAGAATGATAGCTTAAAGTCTGGCTTTCGAAAATGTAGACTACAGTAGTGAGTCCCTGAGCAGTAGAATGGTCAAGATAATGCCATGGCATTATTCTGATATAAAAATAAAGCCTGAGTAACTCCAACCTTTATCATTCAATAGTACAAACTCTTTCCCACTTATTCTTTGAAAATTGCCGCAGCATTTTAATTGCCCTATCATATTTTTATTCATAATTGATTTTATTAATCCATTCTTTAAATTTCTTTATCAATTTTTCATCTGTTTCTTTTGCACAGTTTAACTAGTCAATTTCATAGTAATAGCATAACCAACTATTTTAATCAATTTTGATCCCTGTGGAGACGATACTCACTCATCACTTTATTACTTGATTCAACGTGTAGTGCACATTCGCATTACACATTCACACGCGACAATACCACAGCAAAAACCTTTGACAAAGATCATTCCATGGTGCCACTATTCCCGACGGCAAAGAATTCAACCATGCTCTCGCACGATCTCTTGAAGAATATGGAAACAACTTAAGTCACTAAGCTTCTTCAGGAAAACCTTGTTATCTAAACGAGTCACAAACCTCTAGAAAAAGTTGTAAATGCAGTCTTGGATCTTTAAGTGGGCAGTCCACCAAATTGTCCTACTGTTTGTGATACAGCCATGACCAAGTCCTCCAACATTTTGCGAACTGATGAGCTTGGGTCATTGAGCCCAAGTGCCGTGGAGCTTGTGCGCAACTTGGTGCACTTCCAAATTGAGCCGGATTAGCTCATTCGAGCTCAATTTGAGCTCACTCAAGCTCACTTCAGCTCTTTGAGCTGATTACATAAATTTAATTCTTTAAAATAAAATAAATATTTATTTTATTTATTTTCTACAGCCCATTAATGTGTCTAAATATTTTATTTAGTGTCAAATTTAATTTGCCTGAGTCTAATTTAATTTGTGTCATTTTATTACAGCCTTTTAAGTGTGTTTTAATTTAAGAATTAAAGTTTAGAATTTTTCTAGTCATTTAGGGGCTGCCGAATTTTCAATGAAGCATAATGGTATCTTTAAGTTGTCCAAAACATCCCTTGATGTATCCATAGCATGTTTTTAATGTTATTCATCTGATTTGGTTTGATTTAATGTGGATTCATGGTCTTTGTAGGTTCAGCCGAACCTATGGAGTGAATTAAAGAAGATACATGCCCCTAGGTGCATTGTACCTAGCCGAATGTATCCATGAACCATGGAGGTGCATGGACGGCCGGAAGCATGTATGTTGCTGCTCATTTTGGCCCTCAAGACACCTTTTCAGCCAAGAGTCACTAGCCCTTCAAGCTCCCCAAGGTGCAAATGAATGTACCAATGCATTAAAGAAAGGTTCATGCACATTAAGTGCATTGTATATGGCCGAATGCTTCCATGTGCATTGGTAGATGCATGTTTGGTTGGACAAGGCTTAAATGCTGCTCATTATTCATCAAAAGACATCAATTATAGAGCATAATTAAAGTATGGGACGTACCGGCTGCTGCATGCATTTTCAAGTGACCCAAAACTCATCTCCTCTTCTAGAAACATGGCTAATGAAGTTCCCAAGGGTCAGTACATGGACTTGGACGAATTTCTTCTTCATGAAGCATGGCTATTGACGCGTTCAAGAGGCTGAATTTGGACTTGTCCATTGACCTCCTTCAAGTATTCATCTACCAAGTTAATTGCTCCATCTAGAAGCTGTCCACTTGACTCCCATTCAGCCGAATCTGCCCATAACCACTTAATGAGTTTATTCCAGATTTTTCAGCTCAATTAAGCCTTCTAAAAGTGGCCTTTGACGTCCTCAATGCATGGGAAACTATAAGGAAACCTTCTCCAAAATTCTGGAAATTTCTAAGTGTTTCTAGATTAATTTAGCTTAGTTATTAAGTTATTTGAATGACCATTCGGCTAGCCCTATGATAGCCTATAAATAGTTGTTAATTTCATTTGTAAAGGATAGACTTTTGATCATTAATCTTATTTTATGAACTTTTGTTCACCGAGTGAGATATTCTCCTCTTCATTTTCGTACGAGTTTCGATTCTGACTTATCAAGCTTGCTTGTGGCGTCAATCGTACTCTTCCATTTTATTATACCAACGGTTCTTATCTTTATAGATAACGGGTCTTGGTCCGCCATCGAATTCCATCCTTCCACCTTAAACAAGTATAGAACCCGGGGTGACACTATCATAGTGTTGAATCGATTCTTTGTTTAAGTTCTTCTATCCATTTGCATCATACATCACTTATCACTTAACCAAAATATCACCTATCTTCTATCCATCTTCCTTCAACATAAAACCGAACCTATCAACTAAACTGTTCCCTTCATTTCTCAAACCTCCATTCCTAACTTAATCCATTTCTTAAAACCAATTCACTTAAAAGCTTCCGCAACTCTTCCATATTTACTCATTATTACCGAAGGCTTGATTTACTCCTCGTAGACGATTGGGCAACTCGCATACTTTTCGACTCTCTCCGAGACGGATCGTATCAGTTTGAACATCTAAAACATTACCGGTTTCAGCTCAAACTACTGAGCTTGTAATTGTGGTTTGACTATCCCTAGATTCAGGTTATCCAAAATTGGCACAACATGCTCTCGGATTGCTCTATCTCGGTCATCTATCACCCACGAACATGAGGATTGGCACCCTGACCATTCAAATTATCATTTAGACTAGGTATCACCCTATAAATAGGAGGATTAGCATCTTGACCATTCGGATTATCATCGAGGCAGGATCATTCCTGTTCCTAGCCATTTTTCGCAGTTCTTTCCGCCTTCTTCATAAAGTTCTTTTGATCTCTGGGTCAAAAGGATATTCTTTGTTAGAAGGAATGCCTCTTCTCATGCACTGATGGCAAACCTGTAGAAATTAAATTAAACTAAGTTAAATAAACTAATGAAATTGAATAAAATAACTAAACCAAATTACACCAGATTGTCGATTCCCGACAACGGCGCCAAAAACTTTTCACGTGTGAATATGATATGCGAATTGTGCAAGTATACATGTCGAATCAAGTAATAAAGTGATAAGTGAGATCGTTTACATATGGATCAGATTAGGTATAGAAATGGTCAAGTTATGATAATGATTAATGTTATGGCAAAACCAAGTTAAGTACGCAGTGGTAAATTAAAATAATAAGGATAAGTGCAAAATGTATACTGACTAATATTGGAAAATGTTAGGGCAAAACAAGAGTAAAAATGCAATGGCAAGTAAGAAAATAATTACGTGAAATGCAAGCGAATAAATAAATAACTAAGAATTCTATGGCAAAGATACTACGGCAAATGATAGAAATTCTACGATGTTTATTGGAAGGTTGGGATTACTAAGACTTTGCCCTTACTTTCCGTAATGCTTCAGCAAAATCGTACTTAACCTACTACTCATAAGAGACCTAAAGTGACCTACTTCTTTCAATCCACAATCCAACAACACAGTGTCCTGTGATGGCTTAGAGCGACTGCCTGCAGTTTCCTTTTTCCGACTCTACTCAGCCACTACCCTCTATTTTTGCCTTCGGATCTCCACACCCTTTAGGGTTTCCACTTTTGGCTTTTTATAAGCCTTTCTTCCTAGGATAGCTCCAACAGCCCACGATATCTATAACACCCCAAACCCGGCCTAGAAGTTAGGCCCGAATCCGGAATGTCACATTAAAGGCATAATTCAAAATGATTTTAGCATTTAACAATTTAAGGCCCAAAAGCCCAAAACAAAGATTATTTCAAAAACAATATTAACACTTTAATAACTTTATGAAATTTCTTAAGTGGGCAGTTAAAACAATAATAATAATAAACCCAAAATTCAAAGTCAAATAGGAGTTACATGGCCTTATTACAATCCAATGAAAAAACAAAGTATTTAAATAGAATCATTTGAATAAATTAAAACATTTGAACAACTTGTAGTGTGGCCATCTCCGAGTCCTCTCCCTCGTCGAGCCGCCTATTCAGGGATTACCCAAACATTTAAAATTAAGGGTGTGAGTTTGAAACTCAGTGTGTACAACCCTTGGCAATCAAATCACATACAAATATTCACATTGGGCCTAAGCCTTAACAAAATCGGTGGTCTTGGGCCTTAGCCCACAATGACCTCATATCATATCATATCGTATCATTTATAAACAGATAATGCAAAACCCACCCCAAAAATCCATCCACTACACACACCATTTCCCTTCCAAATTTTTATGACTCATGTGGGAATTCTAGCTTGACCCACCCTCCGCTACACACCAAGGGTAGCCCGGTTGCGTACTACCAACGTTGCGAAGAAAGTCGCTAATCATATGTTGGGCTAAAGCCTTCTGTGGATCCATACCATACGGCTATGCGATCCCGGATCCATACCATACGGCCATGCGATCCTCAAATCTTCCTCCGTACCATAATTCCCACCCATATGCATCCTAAGCAGAATATCATATGAATGCATCAAACACAAAAGTAACATCCACAAACTCATATTCGTCATTTCACTACCCAGGGGTATTTTAATAATTTTCCAACATAGGGGTATTTTAGTAATTTTCCAATATAAGGGTATTTTAGTAATTTTCCAATATAAGGGTATTTTAGTCCCTCTCGGGTTTTAGTTATAAACTTTGGCCCATAAACAAGTCCTCGCGGTTAAAGTGAACAAACACTATGCACCAGGTAGGATCTCAGAAAAGAGGAGGTGGGTCACTCGGACCGCTTAAGTACCAAGCTCTCACTAGATCCAATCCTAGACATGCATATGTCGGTTACCACACTCTAACTAATCGACTTGTCCACAGACATGCTTAATTAACTTAAGTCTTATGACATTGAAGAGTTGTTCAAACTAGGCCTAAGTCCATAAACCCTAGCATATTTGTCTACGTTCCCATAAAGCCCCTCAAACCCAAATTCCAACCTTACGGCCCATTAGGCCCAAATCTTATCATATGGCCTATTAGGCCCAAAACAAGTCCAAATCGTGTATCATGCGTGACTAACTCAATATGTTTAACAAACCAAACCATTTAATCAAACTTAGCCTCAGGGCCCACCGCCCATTTAGCCACTTTCGCTTTTAGGCTTTTCGGCATTGCCGATATCGTGTGTGTAGTGTTTGTACACACTGGTAACCTTGCGTCTTTGCAAACTCCTTAGTCACAAACCTACAATTGACATTACTAGCGATTACCAAAGCGTTAACACATACTAACCAAAAACCGAAACCTCACCGTACCCTTACCGTGTGCCTCACGTGCTAGTAGCCCTTCCTTTGCTACTATTGGCGATTAACCTCTAGATCTGCACTCAAACACCTATACCACAAAATCGAGTGACCCATATCGTACATAAGTCACCCCTATGAGCCTCATTAGATTCAGCCACTTACAAATCCATGACTAGGTCGAGAACACTTACCACCTTGTTAGCAACCCTTACCTACCACGCTTGCGATTTTTGATTCTTTCCCTTGTTAATACAAAGTTAACGGCAAAGAGGGGTTAGATAGCCCTTCGGCTTTTAATAAAACACACTAAAAATTCAACTAAGCTCTTACCGAAATCTTCCTTTGATCCTGCGACTTAAGTCCGGCTTTTGAGACTAGAAAGGTGACAGAGGCAATTCGGCAACACTTGAGGGAATAAGAAATAAAAGTGATTTGGCTAGAACCGAGTGGTGAACCAAAAGGGAATTTGAGAAGGGAGAGTATGAAGGATTCGGCTTTGGCACACTTAGAAAAAACGTCTGCCTCTCACAAGTGATGAAATTCGGCTAGCAGAGAAGTAAAAATTTAGCATTAACCTAGGAACTTAATTCGGCATTCATATATATAGCCCCTAGCCGAACTTCCCTTCCCTCAGAGTCCAATTCGGCACCACTATATCCACCTCCCAATCCCTATCTTTTCTCCCTTATCTTCACCTTAAATTTCTCTCCTGAACACTCCCTTTTAGAGTCCCCTCCAACGCCAACTCTTTCTATCCAGGCACAAAAATAAAACTCCTTAATTTTCCCTTCCTAGGCCTCGAACCTTGGACCTCCTTAACTGCTTAACACGCCACCTCATATCCCCTATATGACGCCACTTTCCACTGGACTACAAGCCCATTTGTGTCTTCTCTTAATCTGCTTATGAGGCCTCATGTCTGGGACTAGGGTCCACTAAGTGAGAAAAATAAATTTTTCCCTAAGGTCACCCCTAACTCTAAGGCTTCAATTAATCCCGATTCTATCTTAATAATATTCTAAGTGATACTTATATCTAAAAAAATTTAAACGCTCCCATTCCCAAGGCCTATTGGGCCCAATTCTTCTAGGCCCAAATTCGGGGTGTTACAATTCTACCCTCCTTAAAGAAATTTCGTCCTCGAAATTTCCAACTAACTATTAATCGTACTACCCAAGTCTCACCACTAAGCTTTCGCTGCACACTCTAATTTTAAAGCCAAAAGAAACACTTAGTATACTATGGTAGAGTACGCACCGGCATTCGCATCTAGAGCGTCCTCGTCCCCTTGGCGACGTGCTGCATAGACCAAAGCTGGCTGCCTCGCCTCAGCATAACCTGTACCTCCGCGACCATATCCTGTGCCATTGCCACCATTGACTTGCCCACGGCCCCTTGGTGGTTGTTGACCACCCCTCCGAGGTTGAAAATTACCTCTACCATCGGCTTGCTCCTGATCTAGCCCTCTCGGGCACCGCCTAACCCTATGTTCCATGGATCCACAGCCCAAACATGCTCCCATCCTCCTCCAACTGTAACACCCCAAACTCGGACAAGACACCACGCCCGAATCTGGTATGTTACGGGAAAAAAACGTCTTTGAGTGATCGATTTTTTTTTTTCGTTTAGAAGTGGGGTGAAAACATAGTGAATTTGAGGAAAGTTTGAGTAGGCTTGTTTGATTAGATTTTGAAAACTTATCCAAGTATATAGTTAAAACGAGTTGATTTCATTTAGCACTTCCAATAGTTTCTTAGTGCTATTTTGAAACATTTTTGACTTAATAGATATCGAGTTTGGTTTGAAAATCATTTGAGTTTACTCTATAGCAAAGCATAGTGAGATACCCGATGGTATAGTTTGAAACACATTGCGATATAATTTTGAAAACGTTGTCTTTCCAAGTTTTAGTAAATTTCATGCCAAGTTATTTGTTAAGCAGGTTGAGAATCTAATTAAAACATAACCATCAAAAAAACATAATTTAAAGGCCTTTTACAAACCCAAATTAAAACCCAAATAAAAGTAATTAAACTAAAGTACCCAAATGATAGAGTTCGAGTAAAACTTTATTAAGCATGGCATGAGCACCCCGAGTCCATCCCGGCTCCATGTCCGCGCGTCTCACGAGTCACCTGAAATGTCAAAGGAGAGGGTGAGTCGAAAGACTCAAAGTGCATAAATCCCGCCTCCCGATGAAACAACATGCTAACACACATCATACATAGCAACATGATTAATGCAACCCAATCCTAACCATCCGTATCTCCTTTTCTACCCCGTGTGGTACCAAACCACCGGTGGTGCCAAACCACCGTGACATATAGTCACAATGTGTTACCAAAACACTTTGTGTCCCAAAGACACAATGTGCTACCTAAGCATCGCGGTGACCGTAGTCACGATAATCGAATGATGGGGCCAACCCATCGTGTGATACCCAATCACTAGCGACGATCCCATATCTCATGTGGGGCCAACCCACGGTGGTGTTAACCACGGGGACAAGTCGCAATGAGGTGCCCAACCTCCGGTGTCCCAAAGACACAAATGTGCTACCAAAGCACTCGTGACCGTAGTCACAATAATCGAATGATGGGGCCAACCCATCGTGTGATACCCAATCACTAGCGATTTATCCCATATCTCAAAGTGGGGCCAACCCACGGTGGTGTTAACCACGGGGACAAGTCGCAATGAGGTGCCCAACCTCTGGTGCCCCAAAGACACAAATGTGCTACCAAAGCACCGGTGACCCAAAGTCACAAAGTGTGTTACCAAAACACTTTGTGCTCACAAAGGCACAAAATATCACCGCTCTCTCTACTCATATCACCCATCAACAAACCAACTCATGTAATCATGCATATCATACAAATTATGCATATCATGCTAATATGTTTGACTCATGCCCCATATCACATACATACATAGTCATGATATCATATAGATCATCGAGAATCTAGTAACAATCTTGACTTACCCGATACGCACACATACCCCCTTTGGGTATCCAATAATCCATCATAATTGTCATGATTTTAATAGGCAAACGGTTTAATAACAATATCACTAAGTATGGGTGTGTTAGTTACACACACAGTAAATCGCAAGTCTAAATCCCAAAGACCCCGTCTAAATCCCTCGATCAACTTGCTCCTAGAATCGGCCAAACCAGGGGTTAGTAACCAAGACCATTCGGCTATGACCAATTAAACCAAAGGGTGTATCGCTTAATCCTTACCACTGCAGATGGTTTGGTTTCCTACCAAACCTCGAACCAACAGTGGTTATTCTTTAACAATCGGCACACCCTATTAAGACAAATAGTTAATCCTTAGTCACCTTTGACTTAATCGAAATCAAAAGATTGAACTAATAATAATAATACCAATCACTTACCCCTAACTTACCAATCGGTCACTCACAGTCAAGGCTTCAATTGACTGCTTCACCCGATCACCACCACAATCCAAGGCCCTAGCAGGAAAACGGTTCAACACAAAAGATTAACCCCCTTCAACACATGCCCAAGATCGGCTATTAACCAAACCACAATCAATAGAGAACAAGAGAGGGGAAAATGGCCATTCGGCCACCCACTTACCTTGTTCAATGATTGAACAACCAACCCAGATCAACCCTTCACTGATATTCGGCCAAAAGAGATCTACTAAGAGAGAGGAGAGATTCGGCCTAACCCAAGAAAGAAAGCGCAAGAAAAGGATGAAAAAGGGAGGGGTTGATATTCGGCCAAAATAAGAACAAGTGATAGAAGGCAATTTCGGCAATACCAAGGGATTCGGCTATAAACTTGAAAGCAAAACAAAGAAGTGTGGTTCAAGAAAAGAAGAGAAATCGGCCACAAGTTGCAGGAAGATTCGGCTCAAATGTTTTCAAGAAATGAGAGAATGTATGAGAGGAAAAGGATGATGGCTTGACACCTAAATGATAAAGAAAAAGAAATGATGGGGAGGATATATGGTTCGCCAAGGAATCACAAGAAGAAAAGAAATAAAAGCAAAGTGGAAATGGTGGCACAAAAGGGCATTCGGCTATTAAGAGAACTAAAAGAAATAAACTAATTCAAAGACATGTCGCTTGCACTTCGGTTTCCAAGAAGAAAAATGAGAGAAACAAATGAAGTTTCGGTTGGCTATTAACAAAGGAGAGAATTCGGTTTACCCAAAATGGTGACCTAAAATATACTAAGAAAATTGCCAAAAGAAATTCGGCACTACTCCTCTCCCACACTACCCAAACCGTCCACTCCCCACAAACTCTCCTAAAATTTGGCCAAAACCCCACAAACACTCCACACCATCATTTCAAATTAGTTGAACAAGTCTTCCTCCTCAATCCACTCTCCACCCACCATTCAAATGAGTAGACTAAGTCCAAGGCAGAGTTTGAACTGCCTACAACTCTCCTCCTCCATGCCGTCAAAAAGGATGCAAAATGTGGCCACTCCGCAGCTTGAACACAAGACCTCCACCCTTACACTTGACGCCAACCACAAGCTCCAAGTGGCGCCTTGCTTTGCCACTTTGCTAGCTCACCTTTTGTTCAACAAAACACCAAATAAAACTCTTATACCCTAGCTCCAACAGCTCCCCTGACTTAACACCCAAAAATCAAAATTTTCCCATTCACTCAGGCATACACTTAGACTTCAATTAAGCCCCCAAAACATAGAAATAGCCACGCAAAGACACTAGACACATGCAATGTCATGCAACAACAAAACGACCCCTAACCCGGGATGTTACGGCTTCTACCCCTTAAAATAATTTCGACCTCAAAATTACCTCGATCGGAAGAGTTGCGGGTATTGTTTGTCTCATCATATCCTCGGGTTCCCACGTAGCTTCTTCTATGCCATGATTCCGCCAAAGAACCTTAACCAAAGGCACAGACTTCTTACGCAGAACCTTCACATCTCGATCAAGAATCTGCATAGGTTCCTCCTCCATGGTCAAATCTGGATTTACCTCGATCTCTTCCATTGCTACCACATGCGACGGATCTGAACGATACCTCCGAAGCATCGAAACGTGGAATACATCGTGAATCTGACTAAGCTCTGCTGGCAACTCAAGTTGATACGCTACTGGTCCAACTCGTCTCAATACCTTATACGGCCCAATGAACCTCGGACTTAGCTTGCCTTTCTTCCCGAATCTCAACACCTTCTTCCAAGGCGAGACCTTCAGGAAAACTCGATCCCCCACAGCGAACTCTATATCTCGTCGCTTAAGATCGGCATAACTAGCTCCGATGTATTTCTTTTGATATGCAGCCCTGAAATAATCCCATGTTAGATCCTCTGCTGCCACACTGTCTCGAACCGTGAGCCACCACTGATAGGACTCATCCCGGAGAAGCGATACGATGCCCTTCAGCTTCTCTTCAGCTGTCAAGTCCAGATCGTCCATGATCCGCTCAGTTGCCTCTAGCGATGATTCAAAGCGGATCTTTGAGCAACACCAGAAACACCTCGGAAGAATTCGGCCCCATTTGCCCGGTCGCTCGAAAGCATTTCCTAACTCTGCATTACCACCTACACCAGCTACTCTTTCCAACACTCGCAAAGATCGCTCAGACATCGCGTCGTCCCGATGGGCCCGATCTTGGAACTCACCACCTCCACCGGTGGCGGACTGGTATCTCATTTTCTCGAACCACGACTGATCCTACGGGGCTCGTAAACTGCGTCATCCTACCATGACCTCGCCCACGACCACGTCCACCTCTAGCGCTCATGACTAATCTTTCTACGTATCTGATTAAGAATTTTATGCATCAGTATTTATTCCACTTGTTTAAAAGCAAGTCTTATGAATATTAAGGAGGATTTGTTCTCGCGAGTTCACGAGAATTCTATCGAGTTTCAATCTCTAAAGTAATATACTATTGCTATTCATCACATCATATCACATCCAATCAATTCACAAGCAATAGTAAGGGTACTTACCTGGGCGAACTGGTGCCGGGGACTCGGTGCCACGCCTTTCAAACCATACTTTAAGAATAAAGACTAACAAAACAATCTTTTGAAAACCTTTTGGGCCTCGGGCCCACAGTGCGAACCTTTGAACTTGGCTCGACGATACCTGGTTGTAACACCCCAAACTCGGACAAGACACCACGCCCGAATGCGGTATGTTACGGGAAAACGTCTTTGAGTGATCGATTTTTTTTTCGTTTAGAAGTGGGGTGAAAACATAGTGAATTTGAGGAAAGTTTGAGTAGGCTTGTTTGATTAGATTTTGAAAACTTATCCAAGTATATAGTTAAAACGAGTTGATTTCATTTAGCACTTCCAATAGTTTCTTAGTGCTATTTTGAAACATTTTTGACTTAATAGATATCGAGTTTGGTTTGAAAATCATTTGAGTTTACTCTATAGCAAAGCATAGTGAGATACCCGATGGTATAGTTTGAAACACATTGCGATATAATTTTGAAAACGTTGTCTTTCCAAGTTTTAGTAAATTTCATGCCAAGTTATTTGTTAAGCGGTTGAGAATCTAATTAAAACATAACCATCAAAAAAACATAATTTAAAGGCCTTTTACAAACCCAAATTAAAACCCAAATAAAAGTAATTAAACTAAAGTACCCAAATGATAGAGTTGGAGTAAAACTTTATTAAGCATGGCATGAGCACCCCGAGTCCATCCCGGCTCCATGTCCGCGTCTACGAGTCACCTGAAATGTCAAAGGAGAGGGTGAGTCGAAAGACTCAGTGCATAAATCCCGCTCCCGATGAAATAACATGCTAACACACATCATACATAGCAACATGATTAATGCAACCCAATCCTAACCATCCGTATCTCCTTTTCTACCCGTGTGGTACCAAACCACCGGTGGTGCCAAACCACCGGTGACATATAGTCACAATGTGTTACAAAACACCGGTGTCCCAAAGACACAATGTGCTACCTAAGCACGGTGACCGTAGTCACGATAATCGAATGATGGGGCCAACCCATCGTGTGATACCCAATCACTAGCGCATTTATCCCATATCTCATGTGGGGCCAACCCACGGTGGTGTTAACCACGGGGACAAGTCGCAATGAGGTGCCCAACCTCTGGTGTCCCAAAGACACAAATGTGCTACCAAAGCACCGTGACCGTAGTCACAATAATCGAATGATGGGGCCAACCCATCGTGTGATACCCAATCACTAGCGAGACGATCCCATATCTCAAAGTGGGGCCAACCCACGGTGGTGTTAACCACGAGGACAAGTCGCAATGAGGTGCCCAACCTCTCCGTGTCCCAAAGACACAAATGTGCTACCAAAGCACTTGGTGACCCAAAGTCACAAAGTGTGTTACCAAAACACTTTGTGCTCACAAAGACAAAATATCACCGCTCCTCTACTCATATCACCCATCAACAAACCAACTCATGTAATCATGCATATCATACAAATTATGCATATCATGCTAATATGTTTGACTCATGCCCCATATCACATACATACATAGTCATGATATCATATAGATCATCGATAATCTAGTAACAATCTTGACTTACCCGGATCGTACACATACCCCCTTTGGGTATCCAATAATCCATCATCTTGTCATGATTTTAATAGGCAAACAGGTTTAATAACAATATCACTAAGTATGGGTGTGTTAGTTACACACACAGTAAATCGCAAGTCTAAATCCCAAAGACCCGTCTAAATCCCTCGATCAACTTGCTCCTAGAATCGGCCAAACCAGGGGTTAGTAACCAAGACCATTCGGCTATGACCAATTAAACCAAAGGGTGTATCGCTTAATCCTTACCTTCCTGCAGATGGTTTGGTTTCCTACCAAACCTCGAACCAACGATGGTTATTCTTTAACAATCGGCACACCTATTAAGACAAATAGTTAATCCTTAGTCACCTTTGACTTAATCGAAATCAAAAGATTGAACTAATAATAATAATACCAATCACTTACCCCTAACTTACCAATCGGTCACTCACGGTCAAGGCTTCAATTGGTCGCTTCACCCGATCACCACCACAATCCAAGGCCCTAGCAGAAAAAACGGTTCAACACACAAAAGATTAACCCTTCTTCAACACATGCCCAAGATCGGCTATTAACCAAACCACAATCAATAGAGAACAAGAGAGGGGAAAATGGCCATTCGGCCCACCCACTTACCTTGTTCAATGATTGAACAACCAACCCAGATCAACCCTTCACCGATATTCGGCCAAAAGAGATCTACTAAGAGAGAGAGAGATTCGGCTAACCCAAGAAAGAAAGCGCAAGAAAAGGATGAAAAAGGGAGGGGTTGATATTCGGCCAAAATAAGAACAAGTGATAGAAGGCAATTTCGGCAATACCAAGGGATTCGGCTATAAACTTGAAAGCAAAACAAAGAAGTGTGGTTCAAGAAAAGAAGAGAAATCGGCCACAAGTTGCAGGAAGATTCGGCTCAAATGTTTTCAAGAAATGAGAGAATGTATGAGAGGAAAAGGATGATGGCTTCGGCTTACCTAAATGATAAAGAAAAAGAAATGATGGGGAGGATATATGGTTCGGCCAAGGAATCACAAGAAGAAAAGAAATAAAAGCAAAGTGGAAATGGTGGCACAAAAGGGCATTCGGCTATTAAGAGAACTAAAAGAAATAAACTAATTCAAAGACATCTTTGCTTGCACTTTCGGTTTCCAAGAAGAAAAATGAGAGAAAACAAATGAAGTTTCGGTTGGCTATTAACAAAGGAGAGAATTCGGTTTACCCAAAATGGTGACCGAAAATACTAAGAAAATTGCCAAAAGAAATTCGGCACTACTCCTCTCCCACACTACCCAAACCGTCCACTCCCCACAAACTCTCCTAAAATTTGGCCAAAACCCCACAAACACTCCACACCATCATTTCAAATTAGTTGAACAAGTCTTCCTCCTCAATCCACTCTCCACCCACCATTCAAATGAGTAGACTAAGTCCAAGGCAGAGTTTGAACTGCCTACAACTCTCCTCCTCCATGCCACAAAAAGGATGCAAAATGTGGCCACTCCATGGCTTGAACACAAGACCTCCACCCTTACACTTGATGCCAACCACAAGCTCCAAGTGGCGCCTTGCTTTGCCACTTTGCTAGCTCACCTTTTGTTCAACAAAACACCAAATAAAACTCTTATACCCTAGCTCCAACAAATTTCGACTTAACACCCAAAAATCAAAATTTTCCCATTCACTCGTGCATACACTTAGACTTCAATTAAGCCCCAAAACATAGAAATAGCCACGCAAAGACACTAGACACATGCAATGTCATGCAACAACAAAACAGCCCCTAACCCGGGATGTTACACCAACATTCGCCCGGATGCCTTCTCCCACACTCAACACAAAGTGGTATCCGGTTATTAGTAGCAGCAATAGAGGCCTCAGCTCTAACCGGCCCATTCACTCTGGCCCTCCTTGCAGGCCTCTGTTCAGCTCCCATAGGTTCCATAATCCGCTTGCTCTTGCCCCTCTCTTCCTCTCGATTGCGGCGTTCCGTGCTCTTTACCTCTTCTGTTATTTTTGCTTTCTCCACCAAGACCGCAAAATCTCGCTCCCTCTGTGGAGCTATCAGTACCCTAAGGCTATCTCTTAATCCATCCTCGAACCGTACGCATCTTTCGTACTCTATTGCTACTATCCCCTTAGCATACCGACTGAGGCACAAAAACTCAGCCTCGTACTCTGCTACCGGTTTATCTCCCCGAGTCAAACTCAAAAACTCCTTCCTTCGAGCATCCACATAGGCCGCTCCAATGTACTTCCCCTGAAATGTCGATTTAAAGAACTCCCAAGTGACATGCTCCGGTTGCTTGCCCTCCTTTACAGTCAACCACCACTGATAGGCTTCCTCCCTAAGTAAGGATATCGCCCCCTTTAACTTCTATTCTGCCGTGCAATCCAGGTCATCCATTATTCTTTCAGTAGCTTCCAACCAATACTCTGCCATATTCGGGGCCACCCCCGCCACTCCTTTGAAAATCTCAGCCCCATTAGCTCGGAGTCGCTCCACGATCGACCCACGACTCCCCGTACCATTATTGGGCCCAATGACCCTTTCTAAGATTCTCAACATGGCCTGCGATACAGCATCTTCTGTAGCGGTAGCCTGTTCATTTGCTCCTCTTTCAGCTACTGGTGAGGCTGGAGCCTCCCCTACTCCTACATTGGGCATATGGCTCCGACTCGGACACCACGCTCTAACACTTCCACGGCCTGCTGCCACCACGGCCTCTTCCACCTCGTCTAGCGCTCATCGTTGCGTATTTCTGAATTAAGAATTTTATGAAATTAGTACTTAGTTCCACTTGTTTAGAGCACATGTCTTATGTAAGTAACAACAATTTCTTAGAGTTATTCCGTGGTCGAGAATCCACTATAGGCTTAAGTTTCCTATGGGCCTTAATCTCTAAAAGCCTATTTTAAGTAGCCCATTACCTACATAGATCATTAATTTAAGCAATTGTAGTACAGAGAACTTACTTGGCTCGACGTCGAGGGCTCGGTGAACCACACTTCAAGAATCCTATAAAAACTTCTTAATCTACTTGTTTTAAAAACCCAAAACATAAGGCCCATTTCACAGCCCGAGCTTTGCAACTTGGCTCTAATACCACTAAATGTAACACCCTAAACCCGGCCTAGAAGTTAGGCCCGAATCTGGAATGCCACATTAAAGGCATAATTCAAAACGATTTTACCATTTAACAATTTAAGGCCCAAAAGCCCAAAACAAAGATTATTTCAAAAACCATATTAACACTTTAATAACTTTATGAAATTTCTTAAGTGGGCAGTTAAAACAATAATAATAATAAACCCAAAATTCAAAGTCAAATAGGAGTTACATGGCCTTATTACAATCCAATGAAAAAACAAAGTATTTAAACAGAATCATTTGAATAAAATAAAACATTTGAACAACTTGTAGTGTGGCCATCTCCGAGTCCTCTCCCTCGTCGAGCCGCCTATTCGAGGATTACACAAACATTTAAAATTAAGGGTGTGAGTTTGAAACTCAAGTGTGTACAACCCTTGGCAATCAAATCACATACAAATATTCACATTGGGCCTAAGCCCTAATAAAATCGGTGGTCTTGGGCCTTAGCCCACAATGACCTCATATCATATCATATCGTATAATTTATAAACAGATAATGCAAAACCCACCCCAAAAATCCATCCACTACACACACCATTTCCCTTCCAGCCTTATGACTCCTATAGGGAATTCTAGCTCGACCCACCCCTCCGCTACACACCAAGGGTAGCCCGATAAGCGTACTACTCAACGTTGCGAAAAAGCTGCTAATCATATGTTGGGCTTAAAGCCTTACGTGGATCCATACCATACGACTATGCGATCCGGATCCATACCATACGGGCCATGCGATCCTCAAATCTTCCTCCATACCATAATTCCCACCCATATGCATCCTAAGCAGAATATCATATGAATGCATCAAACACAAAAGTAACATCCACAAACTCATATTCGTCATTTCACTACCTAGGGGTATTTTAGTAATTTCCCAACATAAGGGTATTTTAGTAATTTTCCAATATAAGGGTATTTTAGTAATTTTCCAATATAAGGGTATTTTAGTAATTTTCCAATATAAGGGTATTTTAGTCCCTCTCGGGTTTTAGTTATAAACTTTGGCCCATAAACAAGTCCTCGCGGTTAAAGTGAACAAACACTATGCACCGTGTAGGATCTCGAGAAAGAGGAGGTGGGTCACTCGGACCGCTTAAGTACCAAGCTCTCACTAGATCCAATCCTAGACATGCATATGTCGGTTACCACACTCTAACTAATCGACTTGTCCACAGACATGCTTAATTAACTTAAGTCTTATGACATTGAAGAGTTGTTCAAACTAGGCCTAAGTCCATAAACCCTAGCATATTTGTCTACGTTCCCATAAAGCCCCTCAAACCCAAATTCCAACCTTACGGCCCATTAGGCCCAAATCTTATCATATGGCCTATTAGGCCCAAAACAAGTCCAAATCGTGTATCATGCGTGACTAACTCAATATGTTTAACAAACTAAACCATTTAATCAAACTTAGCCTCAGGGCCCACCGGGCCCATTTAGCCACTTTCGGCTTTTCGGCTTTTCGGCATTGCCGATATCGTGTGTGTAGTGTTTGTACACACTGTAACCTGCGTCTTGCAAACTCCTTAGTCACAAACCTACAATTGACATTACTAGCGATTACCAAAGCGTTAACACATACTAACCAAAAACCAAAACCTCACCGTACCCTTACCGTGTGCCTCACGTGCTAGTAGCCCTTCCTTTGCTACTATTGGCGATTAACCTCTAGATCTGCACTCAAACACCTATACCGTCAAAATTGAGTGACCCATATCGTACATAAGTCACCCCTATGAGCCTCATTAGATTCGGCCACTTACAAATCCATGACTAGGTCGAGAACACTTACCACCTTGTTAGCAACCCTTACCTACCACGCTTGCGATTTTTGATTCTTTCCCTTGTTAATACAAAGTTAACGGCAAAGAGGGGTTAGATAGCCCTTCGGCTTTTAATAAAACACACTAAAAATTCAACTAAGCTCTTACCGAAATCTTCCTTTGATCCTGCGACTTAAGTCCAGCTTTTGAGACTAGAAAGGTGACAGAGGCAATTCGGCAACACTTGAGGGAATAAGAAATAAAAGTGATTTGGCTAGAACCGAGTGGTGAACCAAAAGGGAATTTGAGAAGGGAGAGTATGAAGGATTCGGCTTTGGCACACTTAGAAAAAACGTCTGCCTCTCACAAGTGATGAAATTCGGCTAGCAGAGAAGTAAAAATTCAGCATTAACCTAGGAACTTAATTCCGCATTCATATATATAGCCCCTAGCCGAACTTCCCTTCCCTCAGAGTCCAATTCGGCACCACTATATCCACCTCCCAATCCCTATCTTTTCTCCCTTATCTTCACCTCAAATTTCTCTCCTAAACACTCCCTTTTAGAGTCCCCTCCAAAGCCAACTCCTTCTGTCCAGGCACAAAAATAAAACTCCTTAATTTTCCCTTCCTAGGCCTCGAACCTTGGACCTCCTTAACTGCTTAACACGCCACCTCATATCCCCTATATGACGCCACTTTCCACTGGACTACATGCCCATTTGTGTCTTCTCTTAATCTGCTTATGAGGCCTCATGTCTGGTACTAGGGTCCACTAAATGAGAAAAACAAATTTTTCCCTAAGGTCACCCCTAACTCTAAGGCTTCAATTAATCCCGATACTATCTTAATAATATTCTAAGTGATACTTATATCTCAAAAATTTTAAACGCTCCCATTCCTAAGGCCCATTGGGCCCAATTCTTCTAGGCCCAAATTCGGGGTGTTACAATATCCTCTCCCCTTTTCTAGGCAGATTTTTTTGGTACAACTAGAGTTGGGCTGAGACTGGTATGCATTGAGTGTTAACCTGGTCATCTTCTTGAATTGCCACAGCATACAATGTGGCAAACTGTCCAACCTTTCACCCCGGTAAACCTTCACTCCTTTATTTCTTTCTCCACATCCTTCACCTACAAACCACCAAACACAACCCTTACACATGCAATTAAAAGTGTCTAACATGTAAACACAGTCCAAGCTCCTAATACAAATGATAAAAATGCTAATAAAATGTCCTAACATGCCGCTAAATCTACCCAAGTACAAACAATTAGCTACGTCTAAAGGCATGAAATATAACTTTTTTCAAGAGTTATCAGTGACGCGATTGATTGTGGTTGTTCCATAAGCTATTGGAGGGTACCTTCTCCTTTTATCGTTGGACATTTGAATTTGTTCAGCTTTTCTTGTGTGAGGATTTAACTAAAAGTTCATAAATATGTATCTCTACAAAATTCAAATATAACTTTATTACAATATCCTAAAAAAAACTTAATTTTTCTAATATAAGCTAGACTTAAAAATCATCCTACTACATGTATATAACATCCTGCTCTTTTACATAGCTCCGTTATCAAATGCAGCCTGATTTTGGACGCATTCAATCATGTTCCGATATATCCACGTACCAATATATATTTGCTTCTTTTTCAATATTCCATATACTAGAATGGCATGTATTGGGCTGATGTAAGAAAAGTCAGCTGCATGCTAAATTCTTGAACATACAAATTTCATCCATAATTTTGCTTTTTGCATCATTAATGCTTGGTTACTCTTCTCAGGTATAGCTATTCCAGTTTTATATGTCCATACCACTTTTTCTTCAGTTAAGAATCTCAAAATCTCCTCCATTGATACGGCCACGCCCGGGAACGACATTGGTTCAGCTTACCGAGCGAGGCTTGCCATCTTTCGCAAGCTGACCTAACTCGAACTCAGCTCGTTGAGCTCAATTTAGCTCGATTACAGCTCAATGAGCCCGTTTCCATCTTTTTATTTTATTTTATGTGTTTAAGTTGCAGGAATTAAATAAATTATTTAGTTAAATTAGTTAATTAGTTTCAGCTCATAAATGTGTTTTATTTTAATACATGCCTTTAATTTGTCAAGTTTAATACATGTTTTTAATATGTTTAGCAACATCAATTTAATGTGTCTTAAGCTGAACATTTTAAATACAAGTTTTTAAATGTGTCTTAGTTTATTTGTGTTTAATATGTCTTAGTTATTAATAGCTTTAATGTGTCCTAGCTGAATGCATCATTTTAATGTGTTTTTAGTTGTTGAATTAATGTGTCTAAAAGAGAATTAATTTGCTGAATTTTTTTAGTGCAGGTACATGTACAAGGGACAACATAAGTGCATGAATGAAGATTAATGCAAAGTGTGCTGATGATTGGCTTCTCCCAAGTGACCATTCGGTCACATTCAACTAATGCATGGATGGTATTAATGAGCACATCTATTTAGAGCTGGAGCAATTAAGCTGAATTAATAGTCAGCAGCAGTTTTTAGCTTCTCCAAGTGGCTGTTCGTGGAGTCCAATAGCCAAGAAGCTATTCACCTTGAACCTATTCAGCTAGCCACATTTTTCACACCTTGGTGGCTGCTCAAATCACCTTTTTCACACCTCAAGGCTGATTGAATTCAAGTGTTCACACAAGGGACTGTTTGTGCGCCTAAGTCGCTTTTATTATGGTCATTTCTTTGCTTGTTCATTTGCCTAAGGAAGAATTGAAAGCTGATCATAACTCTTTGGTTGATCAAATGCAGCTCCATTCAGCTCATTCTTTACTTCAATTAATCAAGCTGGTCTAGGGAGCATTAAAGGACATTTTTAAGCAAGAGTTAAGAAGTTTTAGTCCATTAATTAACTTAATTAAACTCCAGCTGAATGTAGGCTTCTAGATGCTGTTCATTGGTGTTTCCCATGCTAGGAAACTTTAAGGAAGCTTCCAAGGACGTTCAAGAAACTTCAAGGAAATTTCTAGCCTCTTTTAGCCTTAATTTGCTGTCCATTCAGCACCCATAATTGCCTTTTCGGCTAGACCTTGTATTTGGCTATAAATAGCTCGTTTTGTGAACATTTTATGGTTAGACAACTTTGAACTCTTTTATGAATATTATAACATTTGTGAGTTATTCAACTCCCTTTGTTCTTTTGTGACTCAATTGACTTATCAAGTTATTCTTGTGGCGTCAATCTGATTCATTCGAACTTATCACTCTCCTGAGTGTGGCATTCACCCTTATACCGACTGGTTCCTATCTCCATATAGATAGTGGGTCACGGTTTATCTGTCCTTCTACCCACCTTTAAGTGTCCTATAAGATTTGGGTTAGTACACCATTTCAGTACTGGTTCTTTCTTGACCTTAAAGCCATTCGAGCCATCCGCATTTGTAACACCCCAAACCTGGCCCATTCGATACGACCGAATTTGAAATGCCACTGCGGAAAACGTTTAAAAATATTCTTACTTAACAGTAAAAACCGTTAAAAATTTGTTGCCCTTGATAAAACATTTAAAACATTCTAAATAAAATTAAGTGGTGATAAAAATACCGGATTCAAAACTTTAATATGACTTTTGAGATAAAAATAACTTTTAAAATTAAACTACCAAAATATTAACTTAATTACAAATCCAACTGAAACATAGCAAAATTCAAATACTTTAAGGCCCTTATTATAACAAATAACTATTCAAAAATACTTAAAATACTAAAGTTAATAAATTCTATTATATAATGAAAACAACTTCTTCTGCATGGGCCACCTCGTATCCACTACAACCCGGTCCGATCATCATCCATCACTTGCGATGTTGATAAAAATTTGGGTGAGTCATACAGACTCAGTGTGTAATTAATCCACTGAATTCCACCCACATGTTAACAACATATTAACCCATATATCAGATAACAAGATAACATATTCACATAATAACACATTCTGGGCTTGGCCCATATTCATGTCACTTATCAGGTAACAGGGTAATTAGCCGCATAATTTCCACATATCGGGCTTAGCCCATTTCCGCACTGATCCACATATACTGGGCTTGGCCCTTTTCTTCATATTCCACATATCAACTGGGCTTGGCCCATTTTCACATTAATCCACATATCAATTGAAAATTATGCAAAGTGCCCCCAACCCAACCTAGGGTCCATCCTCTACACACCCCCTTATCCAGCCTACCACACACCAGGGGATTATCAAATCACCCTCTCCTTTTCACTCCAAAGGCAATCACTGCCGTCCACGTGCAATTAAGCACAATAGTCCACAACGCGACCTCAGTCAGCGCCAATCCACGATGTAGCCGTAGCTAACACCAAAACCACGATGGGACACATAGTCACTCATCAACCACGATATAGCACATAGCTTATATCAACCACGATGAGGCACAGAGCTACTCATCAAGCCACGCGAACTAAATCACAATTAATCCACAACGTGACCTCAGTCAACGTCAATCCACGATGTAGCTCAAGGCTAACATCAAACCACTTACTCGAAGTACACCCGTACCTTCTTTCATATCATATCCCACCCATGCACATGCAACATATAATAATGTCATGATAATAATGCATGTACAAAGTTGTTCACCATACAATCTCATTCATATAGGCACATTCACATTCTTTCAATAATCAACACTAACTCGGTATTCGATATACCCTCTAGGGTATCCATATCACATCACCATCACTTGCACTAGTTAACCCATAAACATAACACATACAAATATAGCATAAACCCGAAACGGTGGGTTAATCACACACCTTACTATTTAGCGAAATCCCGAACTACTTGAATCTAACACGATGAACGGGGTTTTCCTCCTCCCTAAATGCCGATTTGGTCTCCTACCAAATCCAGAAGGCTTTGCTTATTCTGTCGATTAGCCCCTAAACCATCATAGTCACAATCGGTCATCACTTAACAACTAATAAAGTGGCCTTTGGTCGAATACTTACACTTTGCTTACCTTACTAACTAAATCCCAAAGATCACTTCCACAAACATTGGCTATAAGAATCCCGAAAGATCTCTTGCGCTAGGTGTACCTTCCCCTACAATCGGTCTTAACACATTTAATAAGAGTTATAGGGCCATTCGGCCAACCTTGGAAATTAGAGCCTAAACTCTTGATTTCGCACGCTTATGAAGAAAACTCAAAACCGATTATCAAAGGAGAGAACACTTACCACCACCACACGAATCGTCCACTAGCTCTAAATGTCGATGGGATAAAAGGGATGTTGACTTTTGGCTTTTGAAACTTGCGATAGAAGAAAAAGAATAAGGCCGTCTTTGAGATTCGGCTATGGCTATTAATAAAAGTAAAATACAAATAGAAGAAAAAGCACTTACATGATTCGCTTAAGCCCTTCAAATGTTGAAGGAAAAATCGGTCACAAGAGAAAGGTATATTAAATGCAAACACCAATTAAAAGAAGAAGTTTGGGAGAGGGATATAGGTTCGGCCAAGCTAGCAAATAGGAGAAGAATGAACTCAAATGGCCTTAATGCCCTTTGTAATTTCGGGTCACTAACCAAAAGAATGTGAAGGCCAAAACTAGGTGACTTAACACAAAAGAAGACGGCACTAAAGAGAAAGGAGAAACTAAATTTCGGTACAAAAAGAATTTAATGAAGAAAAGAATAACAAAAGATGATCACTCCCCTTATAAAGAATTCGGCTACTACATCCCCACTTATCAAATCCCAAATTAAACTCCTATTCTAACTCTTTATCACCTTAACAAATAAAATAAAATAAATCATCACATTATCTCTTATCACCTATTTAAACTAAAATAAATAAAATAAGGCCTCCATTATCTTCTTATCATCCATTAAAAATAAATAAAATAAATCAACATTTATCCTACCTTTATCTAATTTAGCCGAAAATTAAAAGGAGAAATAAACTCAATCCTCATCCAATTGAAAGTCCATGTGCCGTCCAATTTCTTCCAACTTGACGCCAAAATAAAAAAACACTCCTTATCTTGCCATCAAGACTCGAACATGAGACCTCACTGGAGCAATTCTCCTAGCACCTTAGGTAGCGTCCCAAGCCACTTTGCCAAGGCGCTTTTTGTGACATGAATCACTCAGATTTCTTTTAAAGCCTCCTAGCCAGCGCCTTCTTGCCGCATCGAAAAATAAAATGCTCCTTCTTGCTTCCTTCAGTAACTCGAACTGGGCCTCTACCCATTGCGTGAGGCGTCACTTGCCCAAGCCTTAAGTGGCGCCTTCTTGCCGCCACTTTACCAGAGCCAACCCTTGTGTCATAAACTCCCTACAATTTCTCTTAAAGCCTCCTTAGCCCAATTTCCTCCTTGTCTTAACGCCAAAAGCAAAATAAAATTACACTACTTGTCGCCAAGGTGATTCAACCAAGGCCCTTCCCACTTTGCTCCCGGCGTCATTCTCCAAGGCCCTAAGTGGCGCATTCCACCCACTTTACTGGGTAATTTCTATGTCCAAGAACTCCCAAAATTTTCCTTTAAGGCCTCCCCTGGCCTTGCTCCCCTTTTAACTTAAAACCAATAATTTTCCAAAGCTTTCTCTTCCATCCTAGAGTTCTAAAAACCCTTAATACACTTCCAAACACTTTGCCAAAACCTACTAACTCATGAATTATGCACGAACGCATAACCCCTAATCTAGGATGTTACAGTTCTACCCTCCTAAAAAATAATTTAGTCCTCGAAATTACTTACTAACGCTTCAATCGTGCATTCTTAACTCACCACACTACTCTCTTCTGCACAAGACTCGATCTTAATAAAACTATCTTACCTTCTAGGCACAGCTTTTAAAGTTCACATCCGAGGTTTCATACACTTCACTAGCAATACCACAATAAACTATCTCTAAAGCAACAAATAATACTCCAAAACAAGGAACTTACCCGCTATCACATCCTTGGTTGTCTCACATCCGAACCTTCGACTCCTGCTGCCGGGTGTTCCACGACCTTGGCCTCGAGCCCTATCCATCACTTGCGGACATTTCTTAACCAAATGAGCCTTAGACCCACACCGGAAACATTCCTTACTATTTCCCCAACATTCTCCTGCATGAGCTCTTCCACACTGAGCACATGAACGACTCCGATTCTCGAAACCGCACAGTGCACGTCTGCAATTCTCGATCCTTGGTCTTTTCTCGAACATCTTCAAACGATCACGATGGCCCAAAACTTCTCTTATTCCGTTCCTTTCCTTATCTTGGTTCTCCCTTACAGTCCTCTTAACTTCCTCAGCGATCCGAGCTTTTTCCACTAGAATGGCGAAGTCCCTTTCTCTTTGCGGAGCAATCAACATTTGCAACTCATCTCGTAATCCATCTTCGAACCGGACACACCCTTCGTAATCAGTGGTCACGATCCCTTTGGTGTACTGACTTAACCGCACAAATTACGCTTCATACTCACGCTCTTGACTTGCTTCCTTGAACCAAGTTTAGAAACGCTTTCCTTTGCGAGTCTAAGTAATCGCTCCCACATACTTCCCTTCAAACTTAGCTTTAAAGAAATCCCAATCCAATCGATCTGTAGGGACACCTTGTTTGACAGTGAGCCACCATCGATAAGCTTCATCTCGTAGCAACGAGACCGCGCTTTTCGGCTTTTCCTCGCAGCAGCGATCTAGATCATCCATGATTCTTTTGATCGCTTCCGGTAATACTCCGCTACATTCGAGAGCCACTCGGATACTCCTCTAAAAACTTCACTCAGTTGGACCTAAGTCTCTCCGAAATCCCGACTTCCGAGCTCCACTTCTCATTCCAGCTCTTGCTACTTGCTATAGCACACGTAGCATAGCTTGCGATACGGCGTCATCTCCTCCTGTCGAATCTTGATCCTCCGCGCCCACTGATGGCGACGGCGGCACGTCACTTTCTAACCCATGGCCAGACCTTACTGGTTCCGATACTGTCATTCGACCACGTCTCCTAGAGCTCATTTCTAACGTCGTGATTTTATCTGATTAAAAAGGTTTATGCATCAGAATTTTGTTCCACTTATTAACCGCGAACAATTTTATGAAGTAAAGTATTTAGAAGTAGTTCTTTCGATTACAAAAAGGTTCAGTTCAAGTTCACTACTCTAATTTAGAGGGTCACATTCACATTCATAAACAGAGACACATTCATTCACTACACTTCTATGGTCATTTCAGTCCTTTCCCAACCCAGGGGTAATTTCGTCATTCGTCCTATAAGGGTATTTTGGTAATAAACCAGGGTAAATTTGAAAATCCTTACAAATCAACGATATTTCAAAATTTACAAAAACTCGAGGTTATCTTGAAAATTTGTTTTCCATATTAGTGGTGTTGCAGAAATTTCAGAAATCGGGGTCATTTTGGTAATTTTTGTAAGTCAGGGGCATTTTCATAAATTTTTTAAAAAAAAAACAAATTTCGCAAAATAGAGATTTATTATTTTTGCAAAGTAGGAATATTTCAGTAAAAGTTGTGGTAGTATGGAAATTTCAAAAAAAAAATTCAAACTAGGGGCATTTTAGTAATTTCACCACTAGGGGTATTTAGGTAATTTTGCCAACCGGGAATAACTCGAAAAAAATATTTTTCCAAAGTCTAATTTAGTGTTTTCAAATCAGAAAGGGTAATTTGGAGATTTAGAAACTAAGTTTTTTGTAAATAGTAAGGCTAGTCCCTTTCGGGTTTTAATCATTGGTTTGGCCGGTGACTAAGTCCTCTTGGTTAAGGTGATCCGTAGCTACGCACCAGGTAGGATTCGAGTAAAGAGGAGGTGAGTCGCTAGGACCGCTTAAATACCAAGCTCTTCATGAATCCACTCCTAGACATGCGCACAATGGTTGCTACACCTAGCTCGGCGACTTAGTCACGGGTTTGTTTAATGGTCCTTAAGTCTTATGCACTTGTGTTTGAGTAGACTAGTCCTAAGGTCCAATAGCCCTAATCTACTAATCTATGTTCCCATAAAAGCCGATATAGTTCACATATTCAAACTACTTCAATAGCCGTAAGTACTTACAGTGGACTTCGTAGGAGATACAAAGCCATGCTAGAATAAACTCAAATAAAAGCCCATATTTTGAAAAGCCCATTTTTTTGAAAACTATTTTCGCCCAAAACCTCAAAGCCGAGTTTTGAACCGGCTCGATACCAAATCAGAACACCCCAAACCCGGCCCATTCGATACGAATCAATTTGAAATGCCACTGAAAACGTTTAAAAATATTCTTACTTAACAGTAAAAACCGTTAAAAATTTGTTGCCCTTGATAAAACATTTAAAACATTCTAAATAAAATTAAGTGGTGATAAAAATACCGGATTCAAAACTTTAATATGACTTTTGAGATATAAATAGCTTTTAAAATTAAACTACCAAAATATTAACTTAATTACAAATCCAACTGAAACATAGCAAAATTCAAATACTTTAAGGCCCTTATTACAACAAATAACTATTCAAAAATACTTAAAATACTAAAGTTAATAAATTCTATTATATAATGAAAACAACTTCTTCTGCATGGGCCACCTCGTATCCACTCCAACCCGGTCCGATCATCATCCATCACCTACGATGTTGATAAAAATTTGGGTGAGTCATATAGACTCAGTGTGTAATTAATCCACTGAATTCCACCCACATGTTAACCACATATTAACCCATATATCAGATAACAAGATAACATATTCACATAATAACACATTCTGGGCTTGGCCCATATTCATGTCACTTATCAGGTAACAGGGTAATTAACCGCATAATTTCCACATATCGGGCTTAGCCCATTTCCGCACTGATCCACATTCATATACTGGGCTTGGCCCTTTTCTTCATATTCCACATATCAACTAGGCTTGGCCCATTTTCACATTAATCCACATATCAATTGAAAATTATGCAAAGTGCCCCCAACCCAACCTAGGGTCCATCCTCTACACACCCCCTTATCCAGCCTACCACACACCAGGGGATTATCAAATCACCCTCTCCTTTTCACTCTAAAGGCAATCACTGCCGTCCACGTGCAATTAAGCACAATAGTCCACAACGCGACCTCAGTCAGCGCCAATCCACGATGTAGCCGTAGCTAACACCAAAACCACGATGGGACACATAGTCACTCATCAACCACGATATATCACATAGCTTATATCAACCACGATGAGGCACAGAGCTACTCATCAAGCCACGCGAACTAAATCGCAATTAATCCACAACGTGACCTCAATCAACGTCAATCCACGATGTAGCTCAAGGCTAACATCAAACCACGTACTCGAAGTACACCCGTACCTTCTTTCATATCATATCCCACCCATGCACATGCAACATATAATAATGTCATGATAATAATGCATGTACAGGTTGTTCAGTCATACAATCTCATTCATATAGGCACATTCACATTCTTTCAATAATCAACACTAACTTTTGGTATTCGATATACCCTCTAGGGTATCCATATCACATCACTGTCACTGCACTAGTTAACCCATAAACATAACACATACAAATATAGCATAAACCCGGAAATGGTGGGTTAATCACACACCTTACTATTTAGCGAAATCCCGAACTACTTGAATCTAACACGATGAACGGGGTTTTTCCTCCTCCCTAAATGCCGATTTGGTCTCCTACCAAATCCCGAAGGCTTTGCTTATTCCTGTCGATTAGCCCCTAAACCATCATAGTCACAATCGGTCATCACTTAACAACTAATAACGTGGCCTTTGGTCGAATACTTACACTGCTTACCTTACTAACTAAATCCTGAAAGATCACTTCCACAAACGTTGGCTGTAAGAATCCCAAAAGATCTCTTGCGCTAGGTCATTACTCTTCCCTACAATCGGTCTTAACACATTTAATAAGAGTTATAGGGCCATTCGGCCAACCTTGGAAATTAGAGCCTAAACTCTTAATTTCGGCACGCTTATGAAGAAAACTCAAAACCGATTATCAAAGGAGAGAACACTTACCACCACCACACGAATCGTCCACTAGCTCTAAATGTCGACATGATAAAAGGGATGTTGACTTTCGGCTTTTGAAACTTGCGATAGAAGAAAAAGAATAAGGCCGTCTTTGAGATTCGGCTATGGCTATTAATAAAAGTAAAATACAAATAGAAGAAAAAGCACTTACATGATTCGGCTAAGCCCTTCAAATGTTGATGGAAAAATCATTCACAAGAGAAAGGTATATTCGGCTAACACCAATTAAAAGAAGAAGTTTGGGAGAGGGATATAGGTTCGGCCAAGCTAAAAAATAGGAGAAGAATGAACTCAAATGGCCTTAATGCCCTTTGTAATTTCGATCACTAACCAAAAGAATGTGAAGGCCGAAACTAGGTGACTTAACACAAAAGAAGACGGCACTAAAGAGAAAGGAGAAACTAAATTTTGGTACAAAGAATTTAATGAAGAAAAAGAATAACAAAAGATGATCACTCCCCCTTATAAAGAATTCGGCTACTACATCCCCACTTATCAAATCCCAAATTAAACTCCTATTCTAACTCTTTATCACCTTAACAAATAAAATAAAATAAATCATCACATTATCTCTTATCACCTATTTAAACTAAAATAAATAAAATAAGGCCTCCATTATCTTCTTATCATCCATTAAAAATAAATAAAATAAATCAACATTTATCCTACCTTTATCTAATCTAGCCGAAAATTAAAAGGAGAAATAAACTCAATCCTCATCCAATTGAAAGTCCATGTGCAGTCCAATTTCTTCCAACTTGACGCCAAAATAAAAAAAAACACTCCTTATGCTGCCATCAAGACTCGAACATGAGACCTCATCGGAGCAATTCTCCTAGCACCTTAGGTAGCGTCCCAAGCCACTTTGCCAAGGCGCTTTTGTGACATGAATCACTCAGGATTTCTTTTAAAGCCTCCTAGCCCAGCGCCTTCTTCTTGCCGCATACGAAAAATAAAATGCTCCTTCTTGCTTCCTTTGCAACTCGAACTGGGCCCTCTACCCATTGCGTGAGGCGTCACTTGCCCAAGCCTTAAGTGGCGCCTTGTCGCCACTTTACCAGAGCCAACCCTTGTGTCATAAACTCCCCACAATTTCTCTTAAAGCCTCCTTAGCCCAATTTCCTCCTTGTCTTAACGCCAAAAGCAAAATAAAATTACACTACTTGCTTGCCAAGGTGATTCAAACCAAGGCCCTTCCCCACTTTGCTCAAGTCATTCTCCAAGGCCCTAAGTGGCGCATTCCAGCCACTTTACCAAGGTAATTTCTATGTCCAAGAACTCCCAAAATTTTCCTTTAAGGCCTCCCTGGCCTTGCTCCCCCTTTTTAACTTAAAAACCAATAATTTTCCAAAGCTTTCTCTTCCATCCTAGAGTTCTAAAAACCCTTAATACACTTCCAAACACTGCCAAAACCTACTAACTCATGAATTATGCACGAACGCATAACCCCTAATCTAGGATGTTACAGCATTCCCATTTTCAAATCACTTTAGTTTCTTTGCTTGACCGAATTATCAACTTTCCTTTCTTAGCCATTTTGAACCATCTTGATTCACCAAATACTTTCCTTAGCCGAAATCACCCCTTAATTTCAAAACCGAATGATACTTCTCCATTTTAACGATCGAGCATCAAATGACTCGAATCATCACCGAGGTGAGATTGCATCATTTGGTATCAGAGCTAGAAAAAATTGAGGAGTACGGACGTTCGTGAAGTTCCGGAGTAAGTATTTGAAAAAAATCAAAAAAATCAAAAAAAATAAAAAAATTCAAAAAAATTCAAAAAAAATATATTATTATTATTTCGTGTATAAGTGATTGTGCAAGTGTTTGTGAATGTATTCATCTTGAAAAAATAAGAGAGAGACATTTAAAGTTATTAAAAAAAAGAGAAAACAAAAAAAAAGTGTTGAAGTGTGTATTTAATTTCTTTGAATTCTCGATCCATCAAAATTCCCTTCTACTATCATCCAACCTTTCACGCCACACTTAATAACCAAATATCTTTCTTTCCAGCCTACCCACACCCATTTTATCATTACCTTTGCAAAACCCTCTTTTTAAGTCGACCCACAAGTTTCTGATAAGATTAAGCGAGTCATTTACGAACTTAGAGAGGTGAATTGAGTGGTAAAAGGCACGAGTGTTGAGAGAGCATTCGAGTGTAGAAAAAACCATTTAACGAGTGTAAACACGAGTGTGAGTGCCAACCAATTTTTTTTGTGAGTGAAACATGAGGTTTTGTGGTGAGGTATTTATTTTTGTTTTGTTTTAATCACTTTTCTTTTCAGCATTAAAATCATGTTACGAGAAGAGTTTTCAGAACCGGAATTCCAATATGTGATGCAAGAGATGCGTAGAATGGTGAAATCTAAATTTGACAAATTGCATGAACGATTGGACCGAGTGGAAGAAAGAGCCCGACGGAAGCAAATTTCACCAAGTCAAGGGACGGAGTCGAGACTATCAAGAAAACAATTGTCCAATGACCATTTGGGAAGAGATCTATATCGTGGTTCTTATTCATCAAGGAATTCGAGACGGAATAAAACAAGTTTTGAGTTTAAAGTCTATCAAGATGACGAACAAGAAAGCACAAGTCATTCTTCGTATGCATCAAAGTATTTATCCACGGAGGAGTCCTTACGAAGAAGTGAACGTGATTTGTATGTAAATCCTTCCATTCATACCTGACGGAAATCATCTCATTCTAATTCTTTCATTTTATCTTCATCTTGTAACGAAAGGAAGCGAGAAAAAGAAATAAAAAGAAAAGAGAGACAAGAGAATTTGATGCGAGAGAATGAGCGGATCTTAAACGAAATCGAGAAAAGAAAAAGAGAAGTGAAAGAAAAAGAAATCGAAAAAGAAAAAGAGAATGAAATAAAGAAAAATGAGATTGAGAATCGTGAGCAAGGAACAAAAATTGAACATGAAAGTGAGATAAAAAGTGAGAATGAGTCCTCAAAAGAGATGATAGAAAAAAAGAGAGAGTTTGAAAATGAAACGAGTGAAAAGGAAGAAAGTGAGCAAGAAAGAGCGATGAGTGTTTTTACTAACCATCCTGTGAGTTGTCCTTGTTCTGTTTCTTCTTTTCAGATTTCTAAATATCCATGTGACGAGCTTCAACTACAATATTTTCCTGATGAGAGGCGGTTCAAGTTGATCGAGAAAGGTAAGAACATAGATGACCCTAGTCCACCAGCGCTTAAAGGTAAGCAAGGTGAGGGTTCTATGACGTTTAAGTCTCCACCATTCCATTTGAATGTTTGTGATAATATAGCTGATATGGTTAACTGCCATTCTTTGTTTAATGTTGATGCGTTCGTTTTAAAATATGGCAAGACGAGTTTCTCTAACGAAAATTACCGCGTTGACAAGTGTGTTGGTGAAGTAAGTATAAATCAGCACAAACAATTTTCGAACTTGTGTGTTAAAAAGTTTCCATGTAAAACTCCTAGTCCGATTGTTTATGATGGTGGTGAGACAATCCTGCTCTGTTGTGTAAATTTTGCATGTTTGTGTAAGTTTGATCGAATGAAACTTGAGATATATGGCTGTTTGAATGTTGGTATGTTCACATTTTCTTTGTTTAACACATTTGGTAAAAGGTTTTCATGTAAGATGATTAATCTATTCAATTGTGTTGTTCCTGAGACATCTTTAAATTCTTGTGCAAAATACTCATGTCTTTACATGTCAGTTCGAAAGAGAATCAAGAAGTTTGATTGCTTGAGTTTGTTTTTGCCTACATCCTCTTTACTTGGCTTGTGTGACTTCTTGATGAAAAAGGAATTCTTGCTGCATTTTGGAAAGAATGATCAAAATCACGTGTTTAATCCTGGAGTTTGTTATTATGAATCGTCCATGAGAGAAAGCAAGCATCGTAAATTTTGTTTGAATGAATGTGTAAACAATTTTTGCTTGTATGATGCTTTGTCTTTAAGTCTGAAAATGAGACATGTAAATCTTGTTGACTTGCCAAGTCAAAATCAAATTTTTGATTCCGGAGGTTATTCTATATTGTTGCTTAACAGATTCAAACATGAATTGCATACGTATAACTGCAGTTTGTTTCATGTTCCTACCATGCTGCCAGCCAAGAAATATTCAAGTCAACATGAAATGGTAAGCAAAAACTTCGTTTTTGATCCCAGTAATTATTATTCTTTATTATTGATCAAGGGATTTGAACCAATGGATTTTGATTTTCGAGACTATGACTATCGAAAGCTTAGTTATTCTGAATCATTATTGAGAGAAAATGAGCACTCTAAATTTTGTGTGAATAGATGTGTTAACCATTTGTGCTTGCTTGATCTTTTGTCCTTAAATCTGAAAACGAAGTTGTTGAACTATGATAAGTTGCAAATGCTAAATCAAAGCTTTGGTTCTATATCGATGTTCAAAGGATTTGAGACATGGATCTTTGCTGTCCAAAATTATAACTCTCGTATGCTTTGTGGTTCTGTTTTGATGTCATCAATGAACTTTTTGATTGATTGCGGAAAGGTAAAATCAACTTCTACTTTTGACCCTGGCATTGGTTTATTTGCTCAATTTTTGAATAAGATTCTGAAAAGTTCTCTTGAGATTATAACTTCTAGTGTCACTAAACTCTTTCATTCTTGTGTAGGTGACACCTCGAAATGGTTTCCTCCTAAAGAGGGAGGGTATGCAAACAACCTATTCTCTTTTAGAGGTATTTGTGAATCTCGTGTTCTTGGGAGCATTTCACAAATTCATCACCCAAGAGGCTCGTGACAAAGAAAGATTTTTCGCGAGCAAGTGGCCCGATTTGAGGACAAATCGCTTTAAAGAGGGAGGGGATGATACGGCCACGCCCGAGAACGGCCTTGGTTCAGCTCACCAAGCGAGGCTTGCCATATTTCGCAAGCTGACCTAACTCGAACTCAGCTCGTTGAGCTCAATTTAACTCGATTACAGCTCAATGAGCTCGTTTCCATCTTATTTTTATTTTATGCATTTAAGTTGCTGGAATTAAATAAATTATTTAGTTAAATTAGTTAATTAGTTTCAGCTTATAAATGTGTTTTATTTTAATACATGCCTTTAATTTGTCAAGTTTAATACATGTTTTTAATATGTTTAGCTACAACAATTTAATGTGTCTGAAGCTGAACATTTTAAATACAGGTTTTTAAATGTGTCTTAGTTTATTTGTGTTTAATATGTCTTAGTTATTAATAGCTTTAATGTGTCCTAGCTGAATGCATCATTTTAATGTGTTTTTAGTTGTTGAATTAATGTGTCTAAAAGAGAATTAATTTGCTGAATTTATTTAGTGCAGGTACATGTACAAGGGACAGCATAAGTGCATGAATGAAGATTAATGCAAAGTGTGCTGATGATTGGCTTCTCCCAAGTGACCATTCGATCACATTCAACTAATGCATGGATGGTATTAATGAGCACATCTATTTGGAGCTGGAGTAATTAAGCTGAATTAATAGTCAGCAGCAGTTTTTAGCTTCTCCAAGTGGTCATTCGTGAGTCCAATAGCCAAGAAGCTATTCACCTTGAACCTATTCAGCTAGCCACGTTTTTCACACCTTGGTGGCTGCTCAAATCACCTTTTTCACACCTCAAAGCTGATTGAATTCAAGTGTTCACACAAGGGATTGTTTGTGCGCCTAAGCTGCCTTTATTATGGCTGCTTCTTGTTCAGCTGCCCAAGGAAGAATTGAAAGCTGATCATAACTCTTTGGTTGATTAAATGCAGCTCCATTCAACTCATTCTTTACTTCAATTAATCAAGCTGGTCTAGGGAGCATTAAAGGACATTTTTAAGCAAGAGTTAAGAAGTTTTAGCCCATTAATTAACTTAATTAAACTCCAGCTGAATGTAGGCTTCTAGATGCTGTTCATTGGTGTTTCCCATGCTAGGAAACTTTAAGGAAGCTTCCAAGGACGTTCAAGAAACTTCAAGGAAATTTCCAGCCTCTTTTAGCCTTAATTTGCTGTCCATTCAGCACCCATAATTGCCTTTTCGGCTAGACCTTGTATTTGGCTATAAATAGCTCGTTTTGTGAACATTTTATGGTTAGACAACTTTGAACTCTTTTATGAATATTATAACATTTGTGAGTTATTCAACTCCCTTTGTTCTTTTGTGACTCAATTGACTTATCAAGTTATTCTTGTGGCGTCAATCTGATTCATTCGAACTTATCACTCTCCCGAGTGTGGCATTCACCCTTATACCGACTGGTTCCTATCTCCATATGGATAGTGGGTCAAGGTTTATCTATCCTTCTACCCACCTTTAAGTGTCCTATAAGATTTGGGTTAGTACTCCATTTCAGTACTGGTTCTTTCTTGACCTTAAAGCCATTCGAGCCATCCGCATTTCCATCTTCAAATCACTTTAGTTTCTTTGCTTGACTAAATTATCAACTTTCCTTTCTTAGCCATTTTGAACCATCTTGATTCACCAAATACTTTCCTTAGCCGAAATCACCCCTTAATTTCAAAACCGAACGATACTTCTCCATTTTAACGATCGGGCATCAAACCACTCGAATCATCACCGAGGCGAGATCGCATCATCCATGTCTATGTTTCTAAACACTTTGAGATCTGTTTTGTACAAATAATCACGGTAATGATATGGAGCATCATAAAATGACAAATACTTATTTTAGTTGCCAGGACGTTCACCCCTCTAACTTTGACAAACGATTGAAACTCATAGAATGGTCTTTTTGCTTCCTTCTCTTTTAAAGCTAGATAGAATTCTTGCATAATGGGAATTATTGTGGGTTCTTCCGGTGGTAAATAGAAATTAGTCCACTCCCTTTCTGTTGCAATCTCCCATATCCCTTTGCAATTTCTCATTAATGGATCAAATGTTTGTTCTTGAATGAAAGTGTAAGGTTGCAGTTGCTGTAAATATCTGTCTACATTATTTTCCTTGAATTCAATGGATGGATTCATGATATTATGCCGAAACTTATAACTTTTACAAACCTGAATAGGCTATTGTAGTGTCCTTCGAAACTATCAAGCTTTTGAACAATGATAGAAAAATCTTGCTTTTTCCACAACATTTGTAGGTAATGAGAAGAGTAATGTGACCTATTTATTCTTGAGGAAAGTAATAATAATATTAAGAATTATAGCTGTGTTAGACAAGTTATTCTTGATCAATAAGGGTGTTAAGAGTTCTAAATCTAATGAAATTTAGTTGTAGAGATGTCAGAAGTTAGTACACGTTTGGTCGAAAAATTATGCAGGTGTGTCGCGACATCCTCTAGGGGTGTCACAACGTCAAGTATAGTTTACCTATTCTAAATTTTGTCTGGTGTCGCGACATGCACTCCTAATGTTGCGACACTAATGTTAGTTTCTGTTGTGCTATTTTTTTTTGCTTCACGGTCTTTTGTTACTTCACTTTCTTCATTGGTTCCCCATTCATGTTTTGACATATCCTCGTTTCTGCTAAGGCTCCATAATGTTTTGTGTTGTAGAGCTTGTGTGTCGATTACTTCATTTGTTGTCCCTCTAAAATAATGTTTTACTCTTTTCCCATTTACAAGAAAAGATTGTCCTCCCTTTCCGATGAGTTCTATTGCTGCATGAGGTGTCACTTGGTTTATAGTATAAGGACCAGTCCATCTCGATTTAAGTTTGCCCGGAAATAATTTCAATCTTGAATTGAACAACAAGACTTTTGTCCAGGCAAGAATGCTCGTTTCTGGATCCTTGCATCATGTCAGAGTCTGCTCCTTTCTTTGTACATCTTAGTGTTTACGTAGGCCATAAAATGAAATTATTCCAATTCTTGTAATTGGAATAATATTTCTCTCTTAGCTAATTATGGATCTAAGTTCAGTTCTTTGATTGCCCAATATGCCCTCTTTTCCAATTCAATCAGTAAATGACAATTTTTCCCATAAACTAATTTGTAGGGAGACATACCTAATGGAGTTTTATATGTTGTTCTGTAAGCCCATAATGCATCGTCCAATCTTGCTGCCCAATCTTTCCTGCTTAGATTCACTATTTTCTCTAAAATTTGTTTAATTTCTCGGTTAGACACTTCTGCTTGACCATTAGCTTGGGGATGGTATGTTGTTGTCATTTGATGTCTCACACTATACTTAGCTAACGCGGCTTCAAAATATTTACTATAGAAATGGAATCCTTCATCACTTACCAACGCGCAGGGTGTTTCAAATCTAGCAAATATGTCTTTTCTCAAAAATATAACTACTGATTTGGTGTCGTTGGTAGGTAAGGTCACCGCCTCAACCCATTTTGAGACATAATCAATAGCAAGTAGGATGTATTGGTTCCCAAAAGAACTTGGGAAGGGCCTCATGAAGTCAATCCCCCAAATATCAAATATATCTACCTCAAGTATCCCTTATTTGTGGCATTTCATCTCTTTTTGATATGCTCTCAGTTCTTTGACATCTGTCGCATCTTTGTACAAATTTGTATGTATCCTTATTCATGGTCGGCCAATAAAATCCTGATTGTAATAATTTTTGAGCTATCATTTTGCTGACAAAGTGCCCCCGCTTGGTGATGTATGACATCCTTGCAAAAGATCGTTTATCTCTCTTTTCACTGCACATCTTAGTACCAACTGATCGACACATTGCCAAAATACATAGGAATCTTCCCAAATATAATTTTTCGATTCATGTATTATCTTCTTCTTTTGTTGCCATGATACCTGCGGTGGGAAGGCACTTTTAGCAATATAATTAGCATAATCTACATACCGTGGTGCGTTGTTAGTCCTGGACCTTATTTGATGGATATCTACCCTAAATAACTGTTTGTCTGTAAAGGTCTCCTTAATTTCTTCAGAAGTCTCCTTTTCTAAGTCATTTTCTATTCCAGATAGATAATCTATAATTTGATTTTTCGTTCCTTTTCTATCCATTATCCATAAGTTAAATTCTTAAAGCAACAATACCCATCTCATCAATATGGCTTTTGTTTTTTTCTTTTTCATAACATATTTCAATGTTGAATGATTAGTATAGACATATACTCTGTTTTCCATCTAATAAGGGCAAAATTTTTCACAAGCGAACACTATAGCAATCATTTCTTTCTTGGTTGTAGTGTAATTGCATTGCGCTGAGTTGAGTGTCTTACTTGCATAGTGAATTGCTCCAAATAAGTTATTTCTCTTTTATTCGAGAACTACTCCCACAACATAATTGCTAGTGTCGCACATAACAATAAAAGGGTCTGACCAATTAGGAGTAATAATTATAGGTGTAGAGATAAGTTTTTCTTTTATTACCTCGAAGGCTTTGATATAGTTCTGATTGAATATAAAGGTGTCTCTTTTTGGAGGAGTTAGTTCAATAGCTTAGAGATGTGCGTAAAGTCTTTTATGAATTACCTGTAAAATCCGGCATGACCCAGAAAATTTTGCACTCCCTGAACGATTGTAGGGTTAGGAAGATTTTTTATAACTTCAATTTCGGCTTTGTCTACCTCCAAACCTTTCCTTGATATTTGATGTTCAAGCACTAACCCCTCCTTCATCATAAAGAGACATTTTTCCAATTAAGTACTAGATTAGTTTCTTCGCATCTCTGTAAGAATTTCTCAAGATTACCTAAACACTCTTGAAAAGAGTCTCTGTATACTAAGAAATCATCCATGAATACAACCAAGCTCTTTTCCAACATATCAGCAAAAATGACAGTCATACATCTCATAAAGGTTTCTAGAGCATTACATAGCCTGAATGACATTCGTTTAAAGGCGTACGTACCAAAAGGACACGTAAAGGTATTTTTTTTCTTGGTTATTCGAATATATTGGAATTTGATGATATCTAGTATACCCATCAAGGAAACAATAGTAGTCTTTTCTAGCCAATCTGATCTTGTGTTGACATAACGCATAATTAATCCTTCTAATATCAACAATCGTCCATCTTATGGCTTTTTTGTGTGTTTTTCAAACACTCAACGGAGCCTCCTCCTAATGTGAACTTAACCCGGAAGCTATAATCACAGGTAATGTATTATGACCCCCAAATACCCATACTTTAAATGCTCTAGTAATGGCTTTAACTTGAGCTCGGGGGGTTTAACAATAGAAGGTACCATCTTTTTTGAATTCGTGATAATTTGTTCCGGTTGCCCCTTACTTTGCCTCCACTAATCAAGTTGGAGAGCTATCTGGTCATTCTCTTATCCGGTATCGGCCCATTTCTCTTCTTCCGATTCATATTCGTCCTGTTCAGCCGATTTCACTGTGATTGATTCCAGTCTATTGCACTTTTGCTCTTCTAATTTTGACTTGTCTAGCCCCCCAGTTTCTAGTTCTCGACGTGTATCCTAGGTAAATTCATTTTCATTGAATTTTTCCAGCATTTCTATGACCTCTTTTTCTGTTTTCTTCCAAATACTTCCCCCCAATCACGATGTCAAATTTTCACCTATTCTGGCTATCCAATTCATCATAGAAATGTTGAATTTGAACCGCAAAATGTATGCCTCCACCCAATACTGATCGAAGGATTGTTTTAAACCTTTCCCATGCTTGCCTTAATGTTTCAGTGATGTCCTATTTGGATTGTAATAATTTCTTATAAATATTGAGTACATTAGTGTAACGGAAAAATATATAGGATTTTTCCTATGTAATTTGTAACACCCCTAACTCAAAACCGTCGCCTGAATAGGGTTAAGAGGCATTACCAAACAATCGGAACATTTCACATCCATTTCACGACACAAAATCAATCGTCAATCAAACATATTCAAATACGAGCATATAGTCCCTTATCAAAGTCAACAAGACCTCAAACATGCTTTATAATAGGGTCGGGACTAAACCGATCACTTAGAAAATTTTCCAAAGTTTATAATATTTTTCATTACTGTAAAGGTCACACGCCCGTGCAGTCAGGCCGTGTGCCTCCCACGGCTATCAGACACATCCATGTGCCATGGCCGTGCCAAAACAGGGCATACATTCTGACTTATTCACACGGCTACCAGACACACCCGTGTGTCATGGCCGTGTGATATTAGGCTAGCTACTGACTTAATTACACGGCCACCATGCATGCCCGTGGGCCTTGGCCGTGTACCCTGTCCAGACACACCTAGAAGTGATCCTTAAACCACATGGCAGAGACACACACCCGTGTTTCTTGGCCATGTATGCAAAATAGGCTATTTGCAAAGCCAATTTGCCACCCACACTTGGGTCTTCCCTACAAGCACAATTAAACATCTTCCCACACACAATTTGGCAACCAAATACATGTCAAATGATCAACATATCATCCCCTCTAATCTCATTTCTATTCATGTCAACTTATATACCAAATTGCACAATTAGGACTCATACATTACCAAGCATGATTCATCCACAATATCACTAGATCATAATAGCATCAATCTATCACCAAACTTACCATTCATAAGACATTTTCATTGCCATCAAGACATAACATAATATGCATAATATACCAAATCCACACATGCATATTGCCAACATTTATCTAGCCACATCACATGGCTATTTACACATCTCAAACATGTTTCAAAACAACTAGCCTATACATGCCATATTCAAATATACACATCTTCAAAAGTACCAAAATAGATTGCCGATAGTGTGATAGAGAGGCTGACGATCCCCGGATCCGAGCTAGCTTTACTGACACTGTAAAACAGAGAAACAAATCACACAGTAAGCTTTCAAAGCTTAGTAAGTCCGAAATACAATACAATTAACTCATTGAATCAAATCAATGTACACATTAAACCATCACATAGATAATTTACTAATAATACACAAATTCATCTATATCCAATACTCACATAGCATTCCATTCTTCTACTTTCAATTTCATCAACCACATAGGTATCATACATACCTTTGCCAACACATAGTTACTCACCAACCATGCTACTCAACCACTCGACTTTACATTTCGATCAACCTTTGCTATTCTCTTGCTTTATTCGCACACTTAGTGCCAATTTGTAGACAAAACATAATTGTCATCGCACACTTAGTGCCAATACATTAAACCGAGCTTATATCGGTATCGCACACACAATGCCAATTCAATAAGCCGAAGCTTCTATCATCTCGCACACACTGTGCTAATCATCTCTATCCTGTTTCTAATTTCGCACACTTAGTGCCCTATAATTCAATTTCGCAATAGCATTTTCTAATCTCATAGTTATATAGATATTCATTCAATTCACATCACATAGATATAGTTTACAACTAGTATTATATCCGAACTTACCTCGGATGTCGAAATACCGAAACAGTCGATTAATCGAGTATTTTGTCTTTGCCTCGATCTCGATCCGAACTTCTCCTCTCTTGGTCTATACACATTCAAATTGAACTCATTCAATCACCAATTCATTCAATTTAGTCCTCACACACATATTTAGGGCATTTTATAAAATAGCCCTCACATTTTCACATTATGACACTTTAGTCCCTAATTCACAAAATCACAAAATACACCAAATGTAACACTCCTAACTCGTATCCGTCGCCAGATTAGGGTTACGAGGCATTACCGATCAAAACAAAACCCAGAACAGGCATTCATATATATATATATTTAAATACATTTTATATATACAAATCATATTTCTTTAATACAAGTTCGAATCGAATAAACTTCAATCGCATGGCTATCGAATGCCTAATTCATTATCAAACATACTTCAATCATATCACATTACATCATAGCTAAACATAATTTTAATAATAATTATATCATACTCACTTGTGCATATTTAATCCACAACTACCATATCAATATAAAACTTTAACTAATATGATTATGTGTTATTTATGAGCTATGTACATATACATTTTAACTTAATCTGGACTATGCCACACAGCAAAATGGGCAATATTATACAAGTACATATAAACTTTTCGAAATGGCATAGTTTCAAATCGTAAAATTTACCAATTCATGCACTGCCCATTTGACTAACCTTAATCATTTCCTAAGTTCAATTATCCACTTGTACATGCTAATTTTACATGCTATGCACCTTGCCAAAATTTCATATACTCAACCAAATTCATTAACCCAATATTCGGCTAACTAATTTAGCCTCCAAAAATTTATACATTTCCATCTTGAACCTCACCTATAAAATCAATCATTCAAGCTTATAATATGTGCATACTTAACCACATTAAAAAGAGCAAATTCCAAACACCCATATTGAACATATCATGTCATCAAAAATCTAACATTCAACCCATCATCAACTTCGCTCTTTCATACTCAAACATTACAAGCACAAAACACAATCAAGTTAATATAAACTTACTTATCAAGTTAGCCATTTTCGCATGGCATTTATATACATATCATTCATAATGAACTCAAAAGGTATCATAGCCTATACATGCCATAAACTTTAAATTCAACTTCAAAAAAAATACCAAAATATTGATGATAGTGTGACGAGCTTCACCGATGATCCCCGAGCACGTAATGATCACCCAAAGAAAAATCTAAATCACAAGAGCAACCAAGAACACCAAGTGAGCTTTTTACAGCTTAGTAAGTTATAAGCAAATTAAGTAAATCTATCAATTATTCTCTTAAATATGATTTTTAAAAATATTATAGTCAAGGATTCATCAACTACCCATTTACTTGTACAACCGCAAAACATTACTTATTTCTCAAATTCAAAGTCGAATCCAATATGAAAATTACATTCTCATGTATTATCCATATATTCAAGTCCAAGCTATTTAAGCATACATCATTTCCACATAGCCGGATCACTTTTGGAATTTCATATAACGATCAATATGATTTTATAATCATTTCTCCATATCAAATTATTCCACTCAAACTATACATTCAAGAAGAAACATTCCATCCAATCCACAATTAATCACATATACTTGATTTCAAATAATAACATCTCATAGTTTCAAAACTTACCAAATTCAATCTTTGAACTTAAAATTTAACTCGCACACTTAGTGCTTATTAACCGATTTCGCACACTTAGTGCTCGGTAATTAAATTCGCACACTTAGTGCTCACTGACTGATTTCGCACACAGAGTGCTCGGTAATTCAATTCGCACACTTAGTGCATAATGACCGATTTCGCACACCTAGTGCTCGGTAATTCAATTTGCACACTTAGTGCATTTCTCAAACTTGTTATTCATTTATATATATGTACACATAAAACTTAAACCTCAACCACATATATACAAATTAACTTATTTCATTCCATAATCAACATCACATTCGGGTGTACCAATGGCATATAAGCATACCTCACATTTGGCTATATTATACACATATATAGATATCACATTCGGCTATATCAATAATATATATACATACTTCCATTAAATTTATGTACACCACTATAAATAAATCCAATTCAACTTAATTGCTTAAAAACTTACCTCGAGTATCGACGGACTGTGTTTCTCGACTATTCTACTAACTTCGCTTTTCCCCGATCCAATCCCGATCCTTTTTGTTCTTGATCTAATTAATTTCAAATTTAGCTAAATCAAATATAATTCCATTGAATTTGGTCCAAAAACACATAAATGGGCAAATTACCATTTTGCCCCTGATATTTTACATTTATCATAATTTAGTCCAAATAGCATAAAACTAAAAATATTCAAAATTTGACTCCACCCTAGTTTGGCCGAATTTCACTAAGGTTCGTAGCAGCCCATTTCTTTCATTTATTTCACATTTTGACCCCTCAATTTATAAATTCCACAATTTAATCCTATTTAGGCATTTTTACCAAAAATGCCTTAATTAAATTTAACAATCTAACAACCTACATTTATTTTCCATCACTAAACACCAATTTCATCAAGCTCTCAACAATGGCATTTCATGAATACATCATCAAATTCGAAAATTCAAACTTGGGCTAGCTAGTATTCAAAGCAATAATCTCAAAAACGTAAAAATTATCAAAAATCGAACTCAATTACATACCTTAATTAAACATGCAAGCACCGAAAATGTCAAGGCTTAAACTTCTTTTCTTTCTCTTAGTTTCGGCCAAAGAAAAACAAGAAAGATGAACACTTTCATCTTTTTTCAAATATAATATTTTAACATATATTAAAATATGTCATAATACCATAAGATATAATAAACAAATTCAAGTCACTATTACATGCATACCAACCGGCCACTACTAACTTTTATGGCCAAATTGCAACTTAAAGCCTCCAATTTGTAAATACAACAACAATTAGGCACTATCTCATTTAACCATCAAATTTTCATTTTACGCGATTAAGCCCTTTTATCAAATTAAGCACTCAAACAATAAAATTAATTCACGAAACTTTCTCAAAAGTAAATTCACACATAATTAATGTTGTAACAGTCCGAATTTGACCCTAATCGGAACGGTGGTTTCGGGACCACGAATCCGAGTCCGGAAAATTTTTAATATTATTTTTGGTGCTAATTATATGTGATTTATTATATGTGAAAGTTTCGTATAAATATTTTATTGATTGAGTGCTTAACTTAAGTGAAAGGATTAAATTGAATAAGTGGAAAAATAATAGCTTTTGTGAGATTAGTAGCCAAATCGAATTGTTTTCTTTGAAGTAGGTATTGAAGTGATAAATTAGCCATTTTGATTTTTTATGATGGATGGTTAGTGAAATAAAATAATACTAAGTGGATGTTTATTTTATAAAAAAAAAAAAAGTAAAAGTAGTTGTATCAAATAGGAGGGTTTAAATGAATTGCTCCTTGAAAGATTGGACTTGCATGTCAAATACTCCATTTTTAATGATGATGGACGGCATGATAATTAAGGTTCCTATTTAATTCTTTTATTATAGTTAGTGGTATGACATAGGTATTATATTTTGATTATTATAATAAAAACAAGGAAAAGATGATAAGAAAGAAAAAGAATTACCTTCCATCTTCTTTCTCCATCTGCCGAAATTATTAACCAAGAAAAGAAGAAAAGAAAAACCATTCAAACCTCCATGGCCGGACCTTGCATGCATTCTTAAGGTGAGTTAGCAAGCTCCAATCTTGATAATTCTTGCACAATTATGTTAGTAGGCTTGTGCACTATCAATTTAGTGTATAAATTTTGAATTTAAAGCTTCCTTTAGATTCGGCTATTAGTAATAAATATGCCATATTTATGTTTGATAAAGAAACCTTGATCTTGGTTAGTGTATTAGCATGTTGATTAAATAAAATAAGTTTGAGTTATGGCTTGGGTATTTTGGAAGCAATCGGTTGGAAGCTAAGTGGCTAGACCAGAATGGTTTTATGAACCTAGGAAATGAAGTTTAAGATTCGGCTACTAGAGGAAATAGTTGGATTTTTAAATAATAATAATAATAAATAAATAAATAAAATATTATGAATAATATGTTTAGGACTTATTTGAATTGGATGAGAACTTATAGGAGTAAATTAATAAGAACTGTAAAATTTTGCAATTTGATTGAATTGAATTAGATTAAGTGGAAATTATTTGAACCAAACCTCATTTGATATTTCATAGATCGGGAACAAAAAGAGAAGGAGCTAAACCGGGAAAAACTAAGGTGAGCGAATAGCCGGAAATTTGAATCTATCGACTTCTAAGGTAAGTCCTTAAGCAAATTTATGTCAAAGAATTATTTATGAACTTAGTATAAAATAAATTTGGAAATTTGAGGCATGAAAATATATGTTGGCGAATATAGGGGTATGAATTTGTAGTAAATTTATTTGTTGAATATCTTGTGAATAATTATGTTTGATTTAATATGTGAAAGTAATATGTTGCAAATGAGATAGTTGTGATTATTAGCATCAAGTAATGTGTGTTGGAATGTTGAAAATGTCAAAAATTCGGGCTTTGAGCCTAGCGGGCCTTGTCTTTGGTGATCTAATTCGGGCTTAATGCCTAGCGGCCTTGTCTTGGGTGGATTAATTCGGGCTTAATGCCTAGCGGGCTAAATGCCGGTGTTTTAAATCTCGGACTTCAAGTCTAGCGGCGAAGTGCGGTGTATGTGATTTGATTTAGTGTGTAGCTTGTTATATGCTTTGGTAAGTTATCTATTTCGAATTTAGTTACTGAAATGGTAAAGTTATAAAACAAATCATGGAAGCTTAAGTTTATGAAAGTGAATTGGTAAGTTCGGCTATAAGGTATGTATTATGTATACTTTAATGTCATGATTATAAGCTATGATGATAAATAAATGTAACGATGAAAGGAATTGATGTACATATGATAGATGGAATTCGATTATATGTATACTATGAGTGAATTAGTTATTGAAAATCATGAAAGAAGTAAAAGTCGATGTAGTTATATATAATGGAATGGGATATTCGGTTTTGGTAGATTAAACATTAAGTCATGAACGTTTGATGTTAAGGAATGTTTATTTTAAAAGCTTATATACTTGAATGTTACATTAAAGTTGCTTAAGACTTACGAAGCTAGTAAGCTCACTTTGTGTGTATCCCTTGTTTGTTCTATAGATTTTGTTAAAGCTACGGGCTCAGTGGATCTTCGGGGAAGTCAACCACACTGTCAACTTTTTTGGTACTTATAAACCTAGTTTGAACTTAAGGCATGTATAGGCTAGCTTAAGGTTTGAATGATATTTAGTTGATGTATATAAGCCATGCGAAAATGGCTTGTCCATCTTGTAAATCTTGGAATTTATATTTTGGCTTGATGATTATGTTTGGTTGTGTTTTTGGTTAATTTGGTTTTAGTATATATATATGTATGGTTAATGTATAGAGTTTAAATGAAATGAAGTAAGGAGGTTATAAACTAGTTAATCATATTTTGAAATGAAACAGTTTTGAGTTAGCAGCAGTGATGTGATTTTGAAAAATCACCAAAAATAGGAGAAATTGAATTAGAAAGTGAATAAGATATATAATTAAATCTTATTGTGTCTATTTTGATATGAAAGAAACCGAGTAGGCAAATAAATTTTATATTATGATATATTTAAATTTTAGTGAGACTTGTTCTGAATGACTTCGTGATTCCCTGTTCTATCTTGGAAAAATTGTTAAAAATTGTAAAAAAATAATAATGGAGCATAGTTTATATGCTTAGAATCCTTAATGAGTCTATTTTTTTATTGGAATAAAAAAGAACATTATTGAAATTATTTACAATGAGATAACTGAGTTTTTGTAAAGATTGGTCAGAACCATCAAACAGGGAAATAGGGGAAATTTTGATGAATAAACTGTACTAATTGGCTTTATGAAAAATTCTATAAAAATTATGACAAGAAGATATACGAGTCTAGTTTCAAGGAAAATTTGCGGATCTAAATTTTGAGTTTTGTAACTCAAGTTATGGTCAATTTAGTCAACACGACGCAGTTAGACAGTTTTAATTTTTATGCCCCGAATTAGTAGTCAAGTCTAGTAATGCCTCATACTCGACTCCGGCAACGGTCTCGGTTAAGGGGTGTTACATTTTATTGGTATCAGAGCTTATGGTTTAGTCGATTCTAGGACTACCATAGCGAGTGAGAGTCTAGCTATACATGCCTTATTGTATATTTGATAGTGTGGTGACTTCTGACATCTTGAACTGTGTTTATTATAGTAATGGATCCCGATCCCGATAAAGCCGTAGTGGGCGATGTAGAGCGTGGCGTCTGGCCGACTGCAGCGGATCGGTGCCGATGAGACTCGACCAGTTTCGGGTAGACACGAAGGGAGGCTAAACAAGCCTTCTACCGGATGATGAGTGAGTGGTTTACCCAGTTCATTCGAATAACCCGGTGTACAACCATCTCCACCCCGAATAATCCAACTCCGGCACCTTACGCACCTCGGATGATAGATCCGATGAGATCTAATAAGCCTCCCGTTGATAAAATTAGGAAACATGGGGCGAAGAATTTAAAGCTAATGATGATGATGACGCAGAGAGCCGAGTTGTGGCTTGATAACACTATTCGGTGCTTGATGAATTATCTTGTACTCGGATTTAATGCTTGAAATGTGCTATATCGTTACTTCGGGACATCGCATATCACCGGTGGAATACACTAGTATCGGTGGTTCCGAAAAAAAAGTGACGTGGGATTTCTTTCAAATAGAGTTCATAAAGAAATATATTAGTCGAGGTTCATCGATCGAAACGGAAAGAATTTCTCGAATTAAAACAGGGCGCATGATCGTAATGAGAGATATGAACGGAAATTTGTCGATTGAGCCGATATGCTCGAGTGTGTATCAACCGAAGCTATCATGTGTAAAAGATTTGAAGACGGTCGAATGAAGACATAAAGTTGCTTGTTGGCATTCTTGAGATTAAAGAGTTTGTGACACTAGTCGAGCGAGCTTGCAAAGTGAAGAGCTCGGAAAGGAGAAAAGAAAAGCTGAAATAGAAGCTAGAGACACTCGAAAAGATCATCGAGTAAAATTTTTCATTCATTGCATAAGAAGTTCGGAGATAACCCCAGCCAACATAAAGCTACTTCAGACTTGCTTAGACGTGATCGACCTCCAGTGAGTTCCCGAGCCACTTCGATGGCTAGTGTTGGTAATGTTCCACAGAACCGGGCCGAGTGTAAACATTGTGGGAAATGGCATTCTGGAAGTTGTAGAGTTTGTGATCGGTCTTGCTTTAAATGTGGATCGTCGGACCATTTTATTCGAGAGTGCTCGATGTTAATCGGCGAAGAATCTGACTTCGAACACTAGACCGAGCAGCGCACAAAGCCACGACGGCGGACCACTTAGACATTCAGGCAATGTAGGTGGCAGTCAGAGAGTGATGAAAGACACTGTAGTTCGACCAGAGGCCCGAGCACCAGCTACAGCTTATGCTGTACGAGCCAGAGAGGATGCTTCTTCCCCAGATATTATTACCGGTACTTTCACACTTTATGATACTATTGTGATTGCGTTGATTGATCCTGGTTCAACTCATTCATATGTGTGTGAAACTTTAGTATCCAGTAAGACTCTACCTATTGAGTCTACTAAGTTTGCGATCCGTGTGTCCAGTCCTGTGGGTCATTGTGTAATGGTTGATAAAGTATGTAAAGGTTGCCCATTGATGATTCGGGATTCCTGCTTCCCAACTGATTTAATGTTATTGCCTTTTGACGAATTTGATATAATTCGGGAATGGACCGCTAACTTTGTATGATGCACGATGGTGAATTGTAAAAGAAAGATTATTGAGTTAAGATGCCAAAATGGTGAGATCATCCGGGTTGAATCTAATGATTTGAGTGGGTTGCCTACTGTAATAACCTCGATGTTAGCCCAGAAGTATGTGAAAAGAAGATGTGAAGCTTATTTGGCTTATGTGTTTGGATAATAAAGTATCCAGAAAAAGCATTGAATCACTACCGGTTGTGTGTGAATACCCGGATGTGTTCCTGAAGAATTACCGGGTCTACCACCAGTAGCGAAGTTGAGTTTGGCATTGAACTAGTTCCTGGGACAACTCCGATTTCAATAGCTCCGTATCGGATGGCACCTACTGAGTTGAAAGAATTGAAAGCACAGTTGCAAGAGTTGACAGATAGGGGTTTTGCACGACCGAGTTTCTCACCGTGGGGTGCACCAGTTCTGTTTGTGAAAAAGAAAGACGGACTATGCGAATGTGTATTGATTATCGGCATAAATAATAAAGTGACAATAAAGAATAAATACCGTTACCCCGAATTGATGATTTGTTTGACCAGTTGAAAGGGGCTTCGGTATTTTCAAAGATAGATTTGAGATCGGGCTATTATCAGTTACGATTCAGAGATACGGATGTGCCAAAGACTGCGTTCCGAATGAGGTACGGACACTTTGAGTTTCTGGTTATGCCTTTTGGACTTACTAATGCACCTGCTGTTTTTATGGATCTGATGAATCGGGTCTTCAGACAGTTTTTGGATCGGTTTGTAGTAGTGTTTATTGATGATATACTGATCTACTCCAAAGATGAAATCGAACATGCCGAGCATTTGAGATTGGTGCTACTAACTTTGTGAGATAAATAGTTGTATGCAAAGTTTAGTAAGTGTGAGTTTTGGATGAAGGAAGTTAGTTTTTTGGGTCATGTCATGTCAGCATCGGGTATTCGTGTTGACCCGAGCAAAATATCGGCTATTATTGATTGGAAACCACCAAAGAATGTTTCTGAAATCCGAAGCTTTCTGGGACTTGCGGGTTATTATCGACGATTTGTGAAAGGTTTTTCTATGATAGCTACCCCGTTGACAAAGCTATTGCAGAAAGATGTCAGGTTCGAGTGGTCGAAAAAGTGTCAGAAAAGCTTCGATCAGTTGAAAGCCCTTTTGACCGAAGCTCCAGTGTTAGTTCAGCCTGAATCGGGTAAAGAATTTGTTGTTTATTCTGATGCTTCTTTGAATGGTTTGGGCTGCGTTTTGATGCAGGAAGGCAAAGTCGTAGCCTACGCTTCGAGACAATTGAAGCTGCATGAAAAAAATTACCCGACACATGATTTAGAACTCGCAGCTATCGTGTTCGCATTAAAAATTTGGCGTCATTATTTATACGGTGAGAAATGTCATGTTTACTCGGATCACAAAAGTCTTAAGTATTTGATGACTCAGAAAGATCTGAACTTGAGACAACGCAGATGGTTAGAACTGTTGAAAGACTATGAGTTGGTGATTGACTACCATCCGGGGAAAGCTAACGTTGTCGCAGATGCGTTAAGTCGAAAATCATTGTTTGCTCTTCGTACATTGAACACACAGATGGTTATGTCATGTGATAGTTTGATCATAGCCGAGTTAAAAGCAAGACCGATGTTTATTCAGCAAATTTGTGATGCACAAAAAGCTGACAAAGATATGACGGTTAAACGAGTTCAGTGTGAAAGTAATGCAGAGTCAGAGTTTCGAATTGATGAAAATGACTGTTTGAAATACAAAGGCCGAATGTGTATACCGAGGAACGTGGACTTGATTCAGATGTTATTGAATGAGGCTCATAATCGTCAAATGTCGATACATCCGGGTAGCACGAAAATGTATAATGACTTGAAGCAGTTCTACTAGTGGCCTGGTATGAAACGGGATATATCTGAATTTGTTTCAAGGTGTTTAATATGTCAACAAGTCAAAGCCGAACATCAGGTGCCTTCTGGATTACTTCAGCCAATTATGATACCTGAGTGGAAATGGGATAGAATAACAATGGATTTCATGTCAGGTTTGCCTACGACACCGAGTAAGAAAGATGCAGTCTGGGTTATAGTTGATAGACTGACTAAATCAGCTCACTTTGTGCCAGTTCGTATAGACTATTCGCTCGATAAGCTTGCTGAATTGTATGTATCTAAAATTGTGAAATTACATGGTGTACCGAGTTCCATTGTTTCAGACAGAGACCCGAGATTCACATTGCGGTTTTGGAAGAAGTTGCAAGATGCTTTAGGTACTAAACTTCATTTTAGTACTGACTTTCCATCCGCATGACAGACAGATCGATCTGAACGAACCATCCAGATACTTGAGGACATGTTGAGATGTTGCGTTCTTGAGTTTGAAGGTACGTGGGAAAGGTACTTACCTCTGGTTGAATTTGCTTATAATAACAGTTTTCAATCTAGTATTAAAATGGCACCATACGAAGCTCTTTATGGTTGCAAATGTCGTACACCGTTGTATTGGGTGAGCTCGGTGAGAACAAGATACACGGGGTTGATTTGATTAAAGAGATCCCCGAACAAAAAGTAGCGATGATCGAGAGATACCTTGAAAGTCGCCTCGGATCGACAAAAGTCCTATCTTGACGTAAAGACATTGAATTTCAGTGCGAGATCGAGTATTCTTGAAGGTTTCTCCGTGGAAGAAAGTACTCGATTTGGTCGAAAAGGCAAGTTGAGTCCGAGATTCATAGGACCGTATGAAATCATCGAACGAATTGGGCTCATTGCGTATAGATTGAAGTTGCCCTCCGAATTAGAAAAGATACATGATGTATTTCACGTTCGATGCTTCGTAAGTATAGATCGGACCGTCACATGTGATCACTCATCGAGGTTGAAATCCGAAATGATATGACATATGATGAAGAACCGATCCGTATCTTAGCTTGGGAAATGAAAGAGTTGAGAAACAAGAAAATTCCGTTAGTGAAAGTGTTATGGAATAGGCACGAATTGAAGAGGCTACGTGGGAGCCCGAGGACTCATTGAGGCAACATTATCCAACTTTGTTTAATGGTAAGATTTTCGAGGACGAAAATTCTTAAGGGGAGAGTTGTAACAGATCGAATTTGACCCTAATCGGACGCAGTGGTTTCGGGACCACGAATTCAGTCCGGAAAATTTTTAATATTATTTTTGGTGCTAATTATATGTGATTTATTATATGTGAAGTTTTCGTATAAATATTTTATTGATTGAGTGCTTAACTTAAGTGAAAGGATTAAATTGAATAAGTGGAAAAATAATAGCTTTTGTGAGATTAGTAGCCAAATCGAATTGTTTTCTTTGAAGTAGGTATTGAAGTGATAAATTAGCCATTTTGATTTTTATGATGGATGGTTAGTGAAATAAAATAATACTAAGTGGATGTTTATTTTATAAAAAAAAAAAGTAAAAGTAGTTGTATCAAATAGGAGGGTTTAAATGAATTGCTCCTTGAAAGATTGGACTTGCATGTCAAATACTCCATTTTTAATGATGATGGATGGCATGATAATTAAGGTTCCTATTTAATTCTTTTATTATAGTTAGTGGTATGACATAGGTATTATATTTTGATTATTATAATAAAAACAAGGAAAAGATGATAAGAAAGAAAAGAATTACCTTCCATCTTCTTTCTCCATCTGCAAAAATTATTAACCAAGAAAAGAAGAAAATAAAACCATTCAAACCTCCATGGCGGGACCTTGCATGCATTCTTAAGGTGAGTTAGCAAGCTCCAATCTTGATAATTCTTGCACAATTATGTTAGTAGGCTTGTGCACTATCAATTTCGTGTATAAATTTTGAATTTAAAGCTTCCTTTAGATTCGGCTATTAGTAATAAATATGCCATATTTATGTTTGATAAAGAAACCTTGATCTTGGTTAGTGTATTAGCATGTTGATTAAATAAAATAAGTTTGAGTTATGGCTTGGGTATTTTGGAAGCAATCGGTTGGAAGCTAAGTGGCTAGACCGAATGGTTTTATGAACCTAGGAAATGAAGTTTAAGATTCGGCTACTAGAGGAAATAGTTGGATTTTTAAATAATAATAATAATAATAAATAAATAAAATATTATGAATAATATGTTTAGGACTTATTTGAATTGGATGAGAACTTATAGGAGTAAATTAATAAGAATCAGAAAATTTTGCAATTTGATTGAATTGAATTAGATTAAGTGAAATTATTTGAACCAAACCTCATTTGATATTTCATAGATCGGGAACAAAAAGAGAAGGAGCTAAACCGGGGAAAAACTAAGGTGAACGAATAGCCGGAAATTTCGAATCTATCGACTTCTAAGGTAAGTCCTTAAGCAAATTTATGTCAAAGAATTATTTATGAACTTAGTATAAAATAAATTTGGAAATTTGAGGCATGAAAATATATGTTGGCCGAATATAGGGGTATGAATTTGTAGTAAATTTATTTGTTGAATATACTATGAATAATTATGTTTGATTTAATATGTGAAAGTAATATGTTGCAAATGAGATAGTTGTGATTATTAGCATCAAGTAATGTGTGTTGGAATGTTGAAAATGTCGAAAATTCGGGCTTTGAGCCTAGCAGGCCTTGTGCTGGTGATCTAATTCGGGCTTAATGCCTAGCAGGCCTTGTGCCGGTGGATTAATTCGGGCTTAATGCCTAGCAGGCTAAATGCCGGTGTTTTAAATCTCGGACTTCAAGTCTAGCGAGCGGTGTCTGCCGTATGTGATTTGATTTAGTGTGTAGCTTGTTATATCTTTGGTAAGTTATCTATTTCTAAATTTAGTTACGAAATGGTAAAGTTATAAAACAAATCATGGAAGCTTAAGTTTATGAAAGTGAATTGGTAAGTTCGGCTATAAGGTATGTATTATGTATACTTTAATGTCATGATTATAAGCTATGATGATAAATAAATGTAACGATGAAAGGAATTGATGTACATATGATAGATGGAATTCGATTATATGTATACTATGAGTGAATTAGTTATTGAAAATCATGAAAGAAGTAAAAGTCGATGTAGTTATATATAATGGAATGGGATATTCGGTTTTGGTAGATTAAACATTAAGTCATGAACGTTTGATGTTAAGGAATGTTTATTTTAAAAGCTTATATACTTGAATGTTACATTAAAGTTGCTTAAGACTTACGAAGCTAGTAAGCTCACTTTGTGTGTATCCCTTGTTTGTTCTATAGATTTTGTTAAAGCTACGGGCTCGGTGGATCTTCGGGAAGTCAACCACAACATCAACTTTTTGGTACTTATAAACCTAGTTTGAACTTAAGGCATGTATAGGCTAGCTTAAGGTTTGAATGATATTTAGTTGATGTATATAAGCCATGCGAAAATGGCTTGTCCATCTTGTAAATCTTGGAATTTATATTTTGGCTTGATGATTATGTTTGGTTGTGTTTTTGGTTAATTTGTTTTTAGTATATATATATGTATGGTTAATGTATAGAGTTTAAATGAAATGAAGTAAGGAGGTTATAAACTAGTTAATCATATTTTGAAATGAAACAGTTTTTAGTTAGCAGCAGTGATGTGATTTTGAAAAATCACCAAAAACAGGAGAAATTGAATTAGAAAGTGAATAAGATATAGAATTAAATCTTATTGTGTCTATTTTGATATGAAAGAAACCGAGTAGGCAAATAAATTTTATATTATGAGATATTTAAATTTTAGTGAGACTTGTTCTGAATGACTTCGTGATTCCCTGTTCTATCTTGGAAAAATTGTTAAAAATTGTAAAAAAATAATCATGGAGCATAGTTTATATTCTTAGAATCCTTAATGAGTCTATTTTTTTATTGGAATAAACAAGAACATTATTGAAATTATGTACAATGAGATAACTGAGTTTTTGTAAAGATTGGTCAGAACCATCAAATAGTGAAATAGGGGAAATTTTGATGAATAAAATGTACTAATTGGCTTTATGAAAAATTCTAGAAAAATTATGGCAAGAAGATATACGAGTCTAGTTTCAAGGAAAATTTGCGGATCTAAATTTTGAGTTTTGTAACTCAAGTTATGGTCAATTTAGTCAACACGACGCAGTTAGACAGTTTTAATTTTTATGCCCCGAATTAGTAGTCAAGTCTAGTAATGCCTCATACTCGACTCCGGCAACGGTCTCGGTTAAGGGGTGTTACAAATGTAACACCCCAAACCCGGCCTAGACGTTATGAACGGATCTAGCATGTCACATAAAAAGGCTGTTTAAAAGCTACGAGTTCGTTAAAAACTTCGTATTCAGTTTGAAACTTCGAACTTTGTTGTTTGTGAAAATCAGATTTGCTTTAATTGTTTTCTTGTAAAAACGTTATTATTATCTTTGAAAACTTTGTTTATTGCTGAAGTTTAATTAAGGAATTACGGAAGTGTGACATTTTGAAAACGGTTATTGTCGTCTTAAGAAAACCCCGAGTTTAATCGTTAATAATTTAAAAATAGCTGAAATAAAAGTTTAAAAGGAAAATAAAATTTAATGGCCTTATTACATAATATTAACCCCAAATTAAATAATCATAAACTAAAATAGAGCCGGATTTACTAATTTTCGTGAAAAGTAACTCCAATGTATGGCCACCACCGAGTCCTCCGCAGCATCAAATCCTCTAACGCTGGGAATTACCTGCAAGGTTAAGAGAAGAAGGTGAGTTATGAGAACTCAGTGTGTAATCCCCTAAACGGTCACTATCTGGGCCTGAGCCCTTATGGCATCAATCTGGGCCTATGCCCCATAATCAAGATAATGCAAATAAAAATGCAACCCAACCCAATCCAACCAAACACACCCCTGTACCAACCAATCACACCGTGTGGGGATCAAGTCAACCCACCCCGCCAAACACACCTATATTGCAGACAAGCTGCTATTCACGAAATTTGTGGCTGAGCCACCAGAATAATAATATATGTGGCATAGCCACTAAACAGTATGTGGCAGAGCCACTAGGCTACACTTCCTCCGATCATCAAACCCAACCCATGCAGCAAGTTATTTATGAAATGCATCAAAGTATAAACAGTATATATAAATATTCACATACACGTTGTTTATCCCCAAACAAGGGTATAACGGTCATTTTCACCCCTGTAGGGTATTTCTATAAACCTACCCATCAAGGGCATTTCGGTAATTCGTGAAACACCCGAAACTCGACCCACAAGCCCCAACCGGATATGGCATGTTCCTCGAGTAAAACATTTCAAATCTTGTTTGTCAATTTGGAAAATGTGGTCATTTTGAAGAGGAATCGTTAGGTGTCAAAACATTTAAAATTGTTTCCAAGATAAGTTATTTAACCCTCGATTTAATAAAAATCGTATCATAATAAAAATTTGAAACATAAAACAGTTTAATAATAATGGCCTTATTACATCAATAGCAAACCCGAAATAAATCCAAACTTAAAAATAAAAAGTCCAAAATTAAAATAAAGTCTGAGTTGAACATGGCCACCACTAAGCTCCCGCCGACCCGGTCCATCTACTGAGTGTCACCTGAAAAGATATCCCACAACGGGGTGAGTCAAACAGACTCAGTGTGTATAACCATTACTAAGCCCCAACGATTCCGGCATATCATATCATATCATACATATATATAACAGATAGAAATAATGATGCAAACCCGAACCCATACCTAGATAACCATCCGCTACACATCACCCGTACCAACCATCACACCGTGGGGACTACTAAGTCGACCCTCCATCCGCTACACATCATCGAAGGCAGTCGCTACAAACGACTTGCTCATCGCCCTTATAAGTTTTGTGGCATAGCCACCAGACATTATTTTGTGACATAAGTCACCACATTCAGATATTGTGGTATAAACCACCAGATCACTCCCCCTTTCCATATAACCCATATGCCCCATGTCACACAGAATATGCAATATCATGCCTTATGCCTTATTCCACATTCTTATCGATATTCACATATGTACCATATTCCAAATATTCATATCATAATATTATTCATATCATTTATTAACATAATGTTAAGGTTACTTACCTGAGTACTTTGTACCATCACATGGTACCTTTGCCCACTTTTCACATTATTAAAAACACATATATTAAATTGATGCCATATATCTATTAAGAGTTAGTGTGGGGTACACACCTGGTTACTATTGTATTCACTGAATCCCAAAAGTCTATCGAACCGGATTGTACTCCTCCCTAAACAGTCAAAGTTAGAATCGGCCACTCAAATAATCACTAAATATAGCCTTGGCCGAATGTTAACACTCTCTTACCTTGCGGATCTAAACCCCGAATTTATCCCTTGTCTTTGAAGATGTCACAATACCTACATGGTGTATGTTAGATCCGATTCCAACATTTGAATAAATGGCCTTCGGCTTAACCCACACTTTTCTTACCTTAGATTTTGAAATCCCGAATGATCTCCTCCTCGTAGTCGACAACAACCAAATCCCGAATTCCTCCTTCAAAGTTTCAGCCAAAGTGCATTAATGGGATTAGTTCCTAGATTTCGGCTAAAAGAAAAAGGAAGAGAAGAACGACATTTGATCCTTACCCTATACACAGAAGTCGACTGCTCCCTTGCTTGAATCCACAGAGAAATTCGGCTATATAGACTAGGTAGTGATCAATAGGTTTCGGCTTTTGGATCTACTGAGCAATCGGCTAAGACTACTTTGAGTATTCGGGTTTGAGTGAACTTGCAAAAGAAGAAGAGAAGGTTGATGATGGAGTTGACATTGAAGGAAAGAAAAGAAATATAAAAGGTACCTAGAAGGTTTCGGCTAACACAAGGGGTGATTCGGCTTTAAGGTTCCAAGAAGAGAAAAGAAGAAGAAGAACTATAAGGTTCGGCTTTGGGAAAAGGAAATGAAAAGAAGATGCTCAAAATACCCGAATAGTGCTTCAATTTCGGTTCTTGTTTCAAAGAAAAGAGAGGAAAAAGAAAGGATTCTCTTGGCTACAAATTTCGGCAAGGAGACTAAAAGAAGAAACAAAAAGATGAATACCCAACCAAAAGGAAATTTCACACACACTACCCCCTACATGACCGAATATACCATCCTACTCCCCTCTCCTAAATTCGGCTAGCACTCAAACTCTATCTCCCCCTTCCTTTTCTCCTATTTTCTCTCCATACTACTCATTCAAAATCAATTGAATAAATCAACACTTATCCTTCTCTTCTAGCCGAATTTTAAAAGAAAGAGACCAAGTCTCATCCTCATCCATTTGAAAGTCCAAATGCCGTCCCACTCTGCTCCCCATTGCCGCAAAAATAAAAGCTCCCCTTTTTGCTTCCCTTGTGGCTCGAACTCAAGCCCTTCTCCACTGCTTGAGGCGTCACTTACCAATGCCTTAAGTGGCGCCTCCTTGCCACTTTAACAAGCTGATTCTTATGTCCAATTTCCCCTACAATTTCTCTTAAGGCCTCTCAGGCTTAGCTCCCCTTTAAAACTTAAAATTAAATATTTTTTTAAGGCATTCACCTACACTCTTAAGGTTCTAAAAATTCATAAAACATATTTACAACACACACAGGCATGCTACTTCACATAATTAAGCAATAATGCACAAGCCCTAAATCCCGGATATTACAGTTCTACCCCCCTTAAAATAATTTTATCCTCGAAATTACCTAGCTGAAATAAGTGAGGGTATTGCTGTCGCATTGCTTCTTTCGGCTCCCAAGAAGCTTCTTCCGATCCATGATTGCGCCAGAACACTTTGACTAAAGGGACTGATCTCCTTCGTAATACCTTCACATCTCGTTCCAAAATCTGAATCTGCTCTTCTTCGTAGGACAAATCTGGCCTTAGCTCCACCTCCTCAACCGGTACTATATGAGACGGATCCGATCGATAATGACGTAGCATAGAAACGTGGAATACATCGTGCTTCTGCTGCAATTCCGAAGGCAACTCTAACTGGTATGCCAAATCTCATCACCTTCTTCCAAGGCGAAACCTTAAGAAACACTCGATCTCCCACAAAGAAATTCTATTTCCTTTAGCTTAAGATCTGCATCGACTTACGCCTCGCCGTCGGATGCCTCCTTTAATCGTGCACAATTAACTTAACCTTTTCTTCGGATTACGCCACAATCTCGGACCCAAAACTTGACGTTCTCCTAATTACGCCCAACACGTAGGAGTGCGACACTTCCGATCCATACAAGATAGCTTCATACGGTGCCATCCGAATCGGCTTGATAGTCGTTATTATATGCAAATTTCGCTGAAGGCAAGTATTCTTCCCAACTTCCTCTAAAGTCTATTACACAGCCTCTCAACATATCTTCCAACACTTGGATCACTCGCTCAGATTGACTGTCTGACTGTGGATGAAATGTCGTAGTGAAATCCAATCTGGTGCCCAAAGCTTGATGTAGTGCTTTCCAAAATCGAGACGTAAACCTTGGATCCCTATCTGAAATAATCGACACCGGAACTCCATGCAACCTTAAAATTTCAGCCACATACAACCTCACCAACTTCTGCAAAGAATAGTCAACCCGCACTGGTATGAAATGCGCGGATTTTGTCAATCGGTCCACTATCACCCACACTGAGTCCTTCTTAGTAGGCGTAAGGGGAAGCCCACTAACGAAGTCCATGGTGATTCTCTCCCACTTCCACTGCGGAATCTTTATCGGCTGAAGCAATCCTGACGGAACTTGGTGTTCAGCCTTGACTTGCTGACACGTTAAGCACTTTCCTACAAATTCTGTAACTTCCCACTTAAGACCAGGCCACCAAAACTGTTCCCTTAGATCTCGGTACATCTTACTACCTCCAGGATGCATAGCATAAGGGCTACTATGCGATTCCTGAAGAATTCTCTACCTTAACTCCTTATCCTTAGGCATACAGACCTTACCCTTGCAACACAATACTCCATCGTTGCTAACTCCATAATCCTCTAACTCCCCACTCTGCACTTGTCGCAACTCAACACTTAGATCATTATCTACCAGCTGTCCTTCTTTCACCTCATTCAACCATGACGGCTTAACTTGCAATTCAGCCAGCAAACTTCCGTCGTCATACAAGCTCAGATGTGCAAACATCGCCCTCAGATCCGACACTACTTTTCGACTTAGAGCATCTGCTACTACATTCACCTTGCCCGGATGATACTCTATAGAACAATCGTAATCCTTTAATAACTCCACCCACCTTCACTTGTCTCGAGTTCAAATCTTTACGAGTCAATAGATACTTAAGGTTTGTTGTGGTGCAGTGTAAATCACTGACTTTTCTCCATATAAATAGTGCCTCCATACCTTAAGGGCAAAGACCATTGCCGCCAATTCCAGGTCATGCGTCGGGTAGTTCACCTCATGTGGCCTCAACTGCCGAGACGCATAATCGACTACCTTCCCGTCTTGCATCAGGACACATCCTAATCCTGTGTGGGAAGCATCATAGTACACCACAAAATCCTTTCCTGCCTCAGGCTGAATCAAGACTGGAGCTTCAGTGAAGACCCTCTTAAGCTTCTCAAAGCTCTCCTGTTGCCTATCTGTCCATACGAAAGGTACTTCTTTTCTCAAAAATTTTGTCAAAGGTGCGGCTATTGATGAGAACCCTTCCACGAACCTTCTGTAGTAGCCTGCCAATCCCAAGAAACTGCGAACCTCTGCCACCGACTTAGGTGGCTTCCAATCTAGCACTGCCTCGATCTTCCTAGGATCCACCCTTATCCCTTCTGCAGACACCACATGCCCTAAGAATGCAACCTCCTTAAGCCAAAATTCACACTTGCTGAATTTGGCGTAGAGCTTCTTCTCCCTTAACACTTGCAACACTAACCGGAGATGCTCGTCATGTTCTTCCTCCGACTTGGAATACACTAGGATGTCGTTTATGAACACAACGACGAATAGATCTAAGTAGGGTTGAAAAACCCGGTTCATCATATCCATGAACGCGGCTGGGGTGTTCGTCAATCCAAACGGCATTACTACGAACTCAAAATGCCCGTATCTTGTCCGAAAAGCTGTCTTATGGATATCCACCTCCTTCACCTTAAGCTGATGATACCCAGACCTTAGATCTATCTTCGAAAACACCGCGGCTCCCTTAAGCTGATCGAACAAGTCGTCTATCCTTGGCAACGGGTACTTGTTCTTGATGGTCAGCTTATTCAACTGACGGTAATCTATGCACATACGCATAGTCCCGTCCTTCTTCTTTACAAACAAGACCGGTGCTCGCCATGGAGACACACTAGGTCGGATGAACCCATGATCAAGCAACTCCTGAATTTGAGCTTTGAGCTCCACCAATTCCTTTGGTGCCATTCTATACGGAGCTATAGATACTGGCGCCGTTCCAGGCAGTAAGTCAATTCCAAACTCCACCTCCCTATCAGGGGGTATTCCAGGTAACTCCTCCGGGAAAACATCCACAAATTCCCTTACAGTTCTAACTCCACTAACTCCTTCTTTTGCATCCAACGCACTAACGAAAGTCAAGAATGCCTTGCACCCTTTTCGAACCATCTTATCAGCCTTTAATGTAGAAACTATGTTAGACAAGTAGTTTCTTCTTTCTCCTATCATAATTACCTCCTTATCCTCCGGGGTCCTTAACTCCATTCGCTTAGCCGCGCAATCCAACTTAGCCCGATGTTCCACTAGCCAATCCATGCCAAGAATGAGATCAAATTCTCCGAAGGGTAGTTCCATCAAGTCGGCAGGGAATACCACTCCCTGAATCTCTAGAGGTACATTGCGAAATATCCTATTCACCACTACAGTTTGACCTAACGGGCTTACTACAGTTATCTCCCTACTAGACAGTTCAGAGGCTATGCCTAGAGTTTCAACTACTCTACTTGCAACATACGAGTGGGTCGAGCCAATATCAATTAAAGCAAAGTAAGGCTTATCAGCTATAAGGAACATACCGGTTATGACATCCGGTGCGTCTCCATCCTCCCTCCGGTGAACTGCATACACCAGACCCGGCTGTCTTGCCTTTGCGTTACCAACACCTCTGCCTGGTGTTCCACGTCCTCTTCCAGCACCATTACCTCTGCCAATCGGACCACGACCCCACTGAGGCTGCTGTCCACCTCTTCCAGCCTGATTGAAATTCTGACCTGTTGGTCGGGCCCCGTCTATTTTTATAGGACAGTCCTTAATCATGTGGTCCTTGGACCCACACTTGAAACATCCCCCTGTCTTCTTCCAACACTCTCCTAGGTGCCTCTTCCCACACTGATCACAAGTACGATACTGCCCTCTTGTAGCAACCTGCTGACCTCGCGGCCCATCAACTCTAGGCCTCTTTTGAACATTCCTGGATGACCCTGATGATCCAAAACCTCTCTTGTGCCTATTCCGTTCAGCATTCTGTTTCACAGAGTCCTTAATCCCTTCGGCTACCTTAGCCTTTTCTACAAACACGGCAAACTCTCGCTCCTGCTGTGGAGCTATCAACAATCTCAGGTCATCCCTCAGTCCGTCCTCAAACCGGACACATTGCTCATGCTCTGTAGCCACGTACCTCGAGCATACCGGCTCAACCTTAAGAATTCAGCCTCGTACTCCGCTACGGACTTGTTCCCTTGAACCAGCCCCAGACATGCCTTCCTCACGAGCATCGGTATAACTAGTTCCAACATACTTCTTCCGATATGCCGCCTTAACATACTCCCAAGTGAGATCCTCACCAGCACCATCCCGAATCAGAGCCACCAGCGATATGCCTCATCGCGAAGTAGCGACACCATTCCCTTCACTTCTCTTGGCCGATCGGATCCACTCATCCATAATTCGCTCTGTCGCTTCCAACCAATACTCACCCGTCTTGGGTGCCACACGGATCGCCACGGAATACTTCAGCTCCATTTGCTCGTGTAGTCGCTCGGTGCAGATTTTGAGCTCCCCACCTCCACTGCTCCACCACCATCTCAAGAACTCGCGAAGATCGCTGCGATCACGCATCATCCCCGTCTAATCTTGCCGCTTAACACCAACGGTGGTGGTGGGGTGGTGGTACCTCATTTTCGGACCCTTGTCCGGACCTAACGGGTTCCGTCGGTCATTACGCCTCTACCACGTCCTCGCACATTACGACCACGTCCCCTAGAACTCATGTCTCTGATCGCGATTTAATCTGTTTTAGAAAGTTTTATGCATTAGTCTTTGTTCCACTAATTATCCACGAACAAGTTTTATGTAAGGAGGTTTAGTAGTTCTTTCGATCATTTCAGAGTTTTGTTTCAAGTCTTCTATCCTAGTTCAGAGAAAGATGCACCTTCATTCAGTAGTATCTACTACACACATTCATCACTTGTACATTTTTGTCCGTTTTAATCCCAGGGGTATTTTCGTAATTTGTCCTATAGGGGTATTTTGGTAAATTTTCAAATCAGGGTATCTTGATATTTTGCAAAGTAGGGGTTTTTGGTATTTTTGTAAAGTAAGAATATTTTAGAAAAAATTGAGGATAGTGTGGTAATTTCATAAACCAAGGGTGTTTTAGTAATTTCTCAACCCAGGGGTATTTTAGTAAATTTTTGTAAATCGGGAATATTTCGGAAAAAAATTTGTAAAAGAGTTTTTACAAATCAAAGGGGTAATTTGGTGCTTTTAAAACTAAGGTTTTTATAAAAAAAATGGCTAGTCCCTTTCGGGTTTTAATTATTGAGTTTAGCCTGTGAATGAGTCCTCTTGGTTAGGGTGAACCGTTACTACGCACCAGGTAGGATTCGAGTGAAGAGGAGGTGAGTCACTAGGATCGCTTAAATACCGGCTCTTCCCGAATCCAATCCTAGACATGCGCACAATGGTTGCCACACCCTAACTTTCGGCGACTCGACCACGAGTTTGTTTAATTAGGCCTTAAAGTTTTATGTAATTCTGTATTGAAGTAAGCTAAGCCTAGGGTTCCATAACTTAATATACTAATCTACGTTTCCGTTATACCTATATACAAATCATACATTAATTCACACAACAGTTAGGGGTACTTACCTGGTGGACTTCAGGCCGAAGACTTAGGTGCCATGCCCGGAAAACCTGCTCATTTCACAAAAATTTTCACAAAACTTATTTTGGCTCGATTCTGAAAACGTTATGGGCTTTAAACCCAAGGCCGAGAGTTTAAAACTGGGCTCTGATACCAAATTGAAACACCCCAAACCCGGCCCACAAGCCCCGACCGGATCTGGCACGTTCCTCGAGTAAAACATTTCAAATCTTGTTTGTCAATTTGGAAAATGTGGTCATTTTGAAGAGGAATCGTTAGGTGTCAAAACATTTAAAATTGTTTCCAAGATAAGTTATTTAACCCTCGATTTAATAATAATCGTATCATAATAAAAATTTGAAACATAAAACAGTTTAATAATAATGGCCTTATTACATCAATAGCAAACCCGAAATAAATCCAAACTTAAAAATAAAAAGTCCAAAATTAAAATAAAGTCTGAGTTGAACATGGCCACCACTAAGCTCCCGCCGACCCAGTCCATCTACTGAGTGTCACCTGAAAAGATATCCCACAACGGGGTGAGTCAAACAGACTCAGTGTGTATAACCAACACTAAGCCCCAACGATTCTGGCATATCATATCATATCATACATATATATAACAGATAGAAATAATGATGCAAGCCCGAACCCATACCTAGATAACCATCCGCTACACATCACCCGTACCAACCATCACACCGTGGGGACTACTAAGTCGACCCTCCATCCGCTACACATCATCGAAGCGCCAGCTGCGCATTTACTTGCTCATCGCCCTTATAAATTTTATGGCATAGCCACCAGACATTATTTTGTGACATAAATCACCACATTCAGATATTGTGGTATAAACCACCAGATCACTTCCCTTTTCAATATAACCCATATGCCCCATGTCACACAGAATATGCAATATCATGCCTTATGCCTTATTCCACATTCTTATCGATATTCACATATGTACCATATTCCAAATATTCATATCATAATATTATTCATATCATTTATTAACATAATGTTAAGGTTACTTACCTGAGTACTTTGTACCATCACATGGTACCTTTGCCCACTTTTCACATTATTAAAAACACATATATTAAATTGATGCCATAAATCTATTAAGAGTTAGTGTGGGGTACACACCTGGTTACTATTGTATTCACTGAATCCCGAAAGTCTATCGAACCGGATTGTACTCCTCCCTAAACAGTCAAAGTTAGAATCGGCCACTCAAATAATCACTAAATATAGCCTTGGCCGAATGTTAACACTCTCTTACCTTGCGGATCTAAACCCCGAATTTATCCCTTGTCTTTGAAGATGTCACAATACCTACATGGTGTATGTTAGATCCGATTCCAACATTTGAATAAATGGCCTTCGGCCTAACCCACACTTTTCTTACCTTAGATTTTGAAATCCCAAATGATCTCCTCCTCGTAGTCGACAACAACCAAATCCCGAATTCCTCCTTCAAAGTTTCGGCCAAAGTGCATTAATGGGATTAGTTCCTAGATTTCGGCTAAAAGAAAAAGGAAGAGAAGAACGACAGTTGATCCTTACCCTATACACAGAAGTCGACTGCTCCCTTGCTTGAATCCACAGAGAAATTCGGCTATATAGACTAGGTAGTGATCAATAGGTTTCGGCTTTTGGATCTACTGAGCAATCGGCTAAGACTACTTTGAGTATTTGGCTTTGAGTGAACTTGCAAAAGAAGAAGAGAAGGTTGATGATGGAGTTGACGTTGAAGGAAAGAAAAGAAATATAAAAGGTACCTAGAAGGTTTCGGCTAACACAAGGGGTGATTCGGCTTTAAGGTTCCAAGAAGAGAAAAGAAGAAGAAGAACTATAAGGTTCGGCTTTGGGAAAAGGAAATGAAAAGAAGATGCTCAAAATACCCGAATAGTGCTTCAATTTCGGTTCTTGTTTCAAAGAAAAGAGAGGAAAAAGAAAGGATTCTCTTGGCTACAAATTTCGGCAAGGAGACTAAAAGAAGAAACAAAAAGATGAATACCCAACCAAAAGGAAATTTCGGCACACACTACCCCCTACATGACCGAATATACCATCCTACTCCCCTCTCCTAAATTCGGCTAGCACTCAAACTCTATCTCCCCCTTCCTTTTCTCCTATTTTCTCTCCATACTACTCATTCAAAATCAATTGAATAAATCAACACTTATCCTTCTCTTCTAGCCGAATTTTAAAAGAAAGAGCCCAAGTCTCATCCTCATCCATTTGAAAGTCCAAATACCGTCCACAACTGCTCCCCATTGCCGCAAAATAAAAGCTCCCATTTTTGCTTCCCTTGTGGCTCGAACTCAAGCCCTTCTCCACTGCTTGAGGTGTCACTTACCAATGCCTTAAGTGGCGCCTCCTTGCCACTTTAACAAGCTAATTCTTATGTCCAATTTCCCCTACAATTTCTCTTAAGGCCTCTCAGGCTTAGCTCCCCTTTAAAACTTAAAATTCAATATTTTTCTAAGGCATTCACCTACACTCTTAAGGTTCTAAAAATTCATAAAACATATTTACAACACACACATGCATGCTACTTCACATAATTAAGTAATAATGCACAAGCCCTAAATCCCGGATATTACAATTCGTCCACTAAGGGCATTTTGGAAATTCACCCTCTGGGGGTATTTCGGTAATCTAGGCATTTAACGGCCTTTCTGGAGGCCTATTGTTGCCTCGAACGACTCGGGACCCCTTTTGGGCCTCTACAGTGCAATTGGGCCTAAAATCCTTTTCAGGCCCAAACAGGCCCACATGCTCGTGTGGCCCATTTGACACATTTTCAGTCTCGTTTTTGCAGACTTTGCAGTCGCATGAATTGCTCGATCATTTTCTATCGATTTTGCCCATGTGGGCCCATTAGCCCATTGGGCCCATTTAGCCCGATTCGGCTCGATCAGGCCCGTTACAGCCTCAATTTCGCGAGAGTGCTCGTGACCCTCTCAACGATCTACCGACATCATTCGTGACTCGATTTACCACTACGAGCGCTCGCACGCTTGTATGGTCACGTTTGCCGATTTTCTGGGTTTTCGGCTTTCGGTCGATTCACAGAGCAACACATGCATTCATCAAGATTGGTGTGAGATTACACACCTAATTACGAGTTGCTAACCACCGATTCCAACACCTATAACGATAGTTGAGAAATCAAGTTAGTTTCTCTCCCTGATAAACTAAACTTGAAACACTATACCCATTACCTCTACTTACCAGAGATCGACCACTCCTTGCTATGTTAGAATATTTGGTTTACAGCCTTTGATCAAAAAAATGAGTCCCTAAAGAAGAGCGCAGATTAGCAATGTTGTTTCAAGACCACATAGAAACGACCGTTTGGCCTAAAGAAACTCACAAAAAAGATAATAAGAACATTCCACCCCCCATTCGGCTATAGCTATACTTACCAAAGTGCCACAAAATCGGCAGTTGCTCAACAAGGGTTTTGACTTCCACAAAAGAACAAACAAGACTCGAGATGGAGAAGAGTATTCAGATTCGGCCTAAATAAAAAGAGTTAAGGCTTAGTGTTTCGGCTTAAGTAGAGAGAAAAGGGAGAGATGAAAAGAAATAAAGAAAAAAGAAAACATTACCTTGTAATCACAGAAGAACACCAAGCTTCAGGCTACTAAGTGTTCGGCTAAAGGAATCAAAGTAGAAGTAGGGTGACTATTTGACTTCAGAAGGGAGAAGGAGTGAATGTAACGAGAGGATAGGTGAGTAGGAGAAGATTCGGCTATTAGCAAGGGATAGAAGAAACAGTTTCCAATTTGGAGAAGAGAAGAGAGATTCGGCTTATGGAGAGGAAAGAGTAGAAAAGAAACAGAAAAGAAGAGAGGGAGAAAGGAATTCGGCAAGAAAGAAATTGCAAAAAGTTGACCCAAAATGCTTAAGGAAAAGTGACCAAAATACAAAAGAAATGCAAAGGAGAAGCTAGAGAATTTCGGCACCCTTTCCTACTCAAAATCGAATATGCTACCCAAGCCCCTCTCTAGCCGAAATTCTCCCCTAGCACACACTCCCACTCATGGCCAACTCCTCCACACACCCCACTCCCTTGATTTTCTCCCCTTTTTCCTCCTCACTTTGCTCTCCACCTCCGATTCAAACCGTTTTACTCATTCTCTAACCTCCATGGCAGAGTTTGATCCCAACTCTGCTTCTTCCTCTTCCAAAGCACAAAATAAAGGCCACTAAAATGCAGCTTGTGAGATTCGAACACTTTCCCCCTTGCTCTCCCATTGACGCCGCAACCATCCTACCACATGGCCAACTTGTGTTAAAAACTACACTTAAATTTACTTAAACCCTACTTCCAATAGCCCTCTCCATTGAAGGCCCAAAATCCAAAATTTTTCTAGGGCTTGAACTCGACCCCAGGCCTCCCTAGAGCCCCTAAACACCCTCAAATAACCTGCAGAGCTAGCACAACATGCAATTATACAAAAATAAAAAAACCCTAATTTTTGGGATGTTACAATTCTACCCCCTTAAAGAAATTTTGGCCTCGAAATTTACCTGATCAAAAGAGATGAGGGTATTGATGTCGTATTGCCTCCTCAGGCTCCCACGTGGCTTCCTCTGAACCGTGATTACGCCACAAAACTTTGACTAATGGAACAGATTTTCTTCCCAACACTTTAACATCACGATCCAAAATCTGCACCGGTTCCTCTTCAAATGTCAGATCAGGTCTTACCTCAATTTCTTCCACCAGCACTATATGAGAAGGATCTGAACGGTAGCGCCTCAGCATAGAAACGTGGAATACATTATGTATCCGGTTTAACTCAGGGGGCAGCTCAAGCTGATATGCGACCGGTCCAACACGTTTTTACACTTGATAAGGTCCAATGAATCTATGGCTTAACTTGCCCTTCCGTCCAAATCTCAGAATCTTTTTCCACAGTGAGACCTTCAAGAATACATAATCTCCCAAAGAGAACTCGATTTCTTTATGCTTAAGATCTCCATAAGACTTCTGCCTATCAGAAGCTTCTTTTAACCGACCCCAAATCAACTTCACCTTCTCCTCAGTTTCCGAAATTAACTCTGGACCCAACAACCGTCGCTCACCCAATTCTATCCAACAAGTAGGGGTACGACACCTACGACCATATAATGCCTCGTATGGTGCCATTTGAATGCTGGATTGGTAGCTGTTGTTATAAGTAAATTCCGCTAACGGTAAATAATCTTCCCAACTGCCCCTGAAATCAATCACACAGCTCCTTAACATGTCTTCCGAATCAGTGTGCCCTTTCGATGACCATCGATCACATGGATGAAACGCCGTGCTGAAATCTAACCTTGTACCCAGAGCCTCATGTAACACTCTTCAGAATCGAGATGTGAATCTAAGGTCCTCGTCTGAGATGATAGACACTGGTACCCCATGTAACCTCACAATTTCTGCCACGTACAACTTGGCCAACTTCTGTAACGAGTAATCAGTGCGAACCGGTATGAAGTGGGCAGACTTAGTCAACCGGTCAACAATTACCCACACTGAATCTTTCTTAATAGGCGTCAGGGGTAGCCCACTAATAAAATCCATTGCTATCCTCTCCCACTTCCAGAGTGGAATCTTTACAGGTTGCAGTAGTCCTGAAGGCAGCTGATGCTTAGCCTTCACTTGCTGACATGCCAAACACTTGCTTACGAAGTCAGTAACCTCACGTTGCAGTCCTGGCCACTAGTACAGTTCATGTAAATCCCGGTACATCTTGTTTCCACCGGGATGCATAGCGTATGGGCTACTATGCGTCTCCCGCAGAATCATCTGCCTTAACTCAGAGTCCTTCGGCACACAAACTCTTCCACGGAAACATAACACCCCTTCACTATTCAGCCCAAAATCCACCGTCTCTCCACTTTTCACCTGCTGGAAACGAGAACCCAACAACTCATCCAATAACTGCTTCTCTTTAATCTGATTAACCCAAGTCTGTTTCACCTAAAGTTCTGCCAACAAACTACCATCCTCGAATAGACTGAGACGAGAAAACATTGCTCTCAAATCAGATACCACCTTACGACTTAGTGCGTCTGCTACCACGTTGGCTTTCCCCGGATGATACACAATCGAGCAATCATAATCCTTCAGCAACTCTATCCATCTCCGTTTCCTTAGATTCAACTCCTTTTGGGTAAGGAGATACTTAAGACTCTTATGGTCGGTGTAGATGATCGACTTTTCCCCATACAGGTAATGTCTCCATATCTTAAGTGCGAACACTACTGTAGCTAGTTCCAAGTCATGAGTGGGATAGTTCACCTCATGTGGCCTAAGTTGACGGGATGCATACGCCACCACCTTCCCTTCTTGCATCAGCACATAACCCAAACCTGTGTGTGACGCATCACAATAGACAACGAATTCTTTCCCAGCCTCAGGCTGAATCAATACCGGTGCTTCTGTCAAAATCTTCTTCAGTTTCTCAAAACTCTCTTGCTGCTTATCAATCCACACAAACGGTACCCCCTTACGGAATAACTTAGTTAGGGGCGCAGCAATCAAAGAAAACCCCTCAACGAACCACCTGTAGTACCCAGCCAAACCTAGAAAACTTCGGATCTCTAATACTGACTTCTGTGGCTTCCAATCCAATACAGCTTCAACCTTCCAAGGATCAACCCTAATCCCCTCGGCAGACACAACATGACCCAAGAATGTCACTTTCTTCAGCCAAAACTCGCACTTACTGAATTTGGCGTAAAGTTGATTTTCCCTCAATATCTGCAAAACCACCCTAAGATGTGAATCATGGTCCTCCTCAGTTCTTGAATACACCAAAATGTCATCTATGAATACCACCACGAACCGGTCTAGATAGGGTTGGAAGACTCGGTTCATCATATCCATGAAAGTAGCTGGTGCATTCGTTAATCTGAATGGCATAACCAGGAACTCTTAATTCCCGTAACGAGTTCGAAATGCAGTCTTGTGTATATTCGCCTCCTTGACCCTTAGCTGATGATATCCCGATCTTAAATCTATTTTTTAGAAAATCGAAGCTCCTAGCAGCTGATCGAACAGATCGTCTATCCTTGGTAGCGGCTATTTGTTCTTAATCGTTAGCTTGTTCAACTGACGATAGTTAATACACATACGCATTGACCCATCCTTCTTCTTCACGAACAATACCGGTGCTCCCTACGAATATACACTTGGTTTGATGAATCCTCGATCCAACAGCTCTTAGATCTGAGCCTTTAGTTCTACCAGCTCCTTCGGTGCCATCCTATAAGGGGCGATAGACACCAGAGCTGTTCCCGGTAACAGCTCAATGCCAAATTCGACCTCGCGATTTGGAGGCAACCTCGGAAGCTCTTCAGGGAATACATCTGGGAATTCCTTTACGGTTCTGACATTCTCAGCAGACAAACTCTCAGCATCAGTCGTGTTAATATAAGCTATGAACGCCTCACAACCTTTACGCACCAACTTCTCAGCCCTTAACGCTGAGATTACATTGGACAGATAATCCCTTCTCTCTCCTATCACAATCACTTCCTCATCCTCTGAAGTCTTTAATACCATACGCTTAGCAGCGCAATCCAAGTTCGCACGGTGTTTTACCAACCAATCCATTCCCGAAGATAAGATCAAACTCACCAAACAAAGTTAGTTCCATCAAATCATCCGAATACCACCAGTGAACTTCTAGAGGCACATTTCTAAATAGCTTATTCACTACCACAGATTGTCCTAAAGGACTAATTACCAACATTTCTCTATCAGCAAACTCAAATTGTATACCCAGAGTTCTAGACACAGTACAAGTAGCATACGAGTGTGTAGACCCAATATCAATTAAAGCTGTAAATAACACATCATGTATAAAAAACATACTGGTTATGACGTTCAGTGCGTCGCCATCCTCTCGACGCAGAGCAGCATAAACCGGTCTCGGTTGCCTCAAATCTGTATTACCCACATTATCAGTACCTCTGCCCGGTGCTCCACGACCACGTCCTAACCCATTTGCCCCTCTGGGCGGACCACGACCTCTCGGTGGCTGCTGACCACCTCTCCCTGGCTGCACAACTCTCTGACCTACTACCTGCATCCGAACAGGCTCCCGAGGACAATTTTTGAGCCTATAATCCTTAGACCCACATTTGAAACACCCGCCAGTTCTTCTCCAGCACTCTCTCGAATGTAATTTCTCACACTCCACACAAGGTTGCAACCGGTCCACAGTAACTGTAACCCTAACTCGAACTGGCCCATCCAACCTAGGCCTCTTATGAAATCCCCCTGAAGGACTTGAAAACCCAGAATCTCTCTTATTCCTGCCCCTTTCCTTATCCCGATTTTGTCTCTCAGAACATTTCACTTCTTCGGCAATCTTTGCCTTCTCAATTAAAGTGGAAAAATCTCTTTCTCTCTGCGGAGCTATCAGTACCCGCAGCTCATCTCGAAGACCATCCTCAAATCGCACACAGCGTTCATGATCGGTCGCGACTATCCCCTGAGCATACTGACTCAAGCGCAGAAACTCCACCTCATACTCTGCCACGGATTTGTTCCCCTGAACCAGATTCAAAAATTCCTTCTTCTGGGCCTCCACATAATCGGCCCCTACATACTTACCCTGGAAAGCCGTTTTGAAGAAATCCCAAGTCACCTGGTCAACTGGTGTTCCTTCCCTTACTGTAAGCCACCACTGGTACGCCTCATCTCGCAGTAGAGACACTGCTCCTTTCAATTTCTGTTCTACTGTGCAGTCCAGATCATCCATAATTCGCTCCACAGCCTCTAACCAATATTCCACTACATTCGGGGCTACACCAGAGATGCCCCTAAAGACTTCGGCCCCGTTCGACTGGAGTCGCTCAAAAATGGATCCTTGGGCTACCGACCCAGTACTCACTCCAGCAACCCGTAGCATTACTTGAGACAAAGCATCATCCCCTTCGGTTCAGTCATGAGACCCCGTCTCAGTCACTGGCGATACCGGCGCCTCGCCTTCAGGCATATGCCCTGATGCTGAAGATCCAGCCCTAGCACCTCGGCCTCTACCACGGCCCCGTGTACCTCTTCCGCATCCCATTGTACTCATCTCGATGTAACACGTTAATCTAATTACGAGTTTTATGGATCAGTCTATAGTTCCCATGATTATTAACAAGTGTTTTATGGAAAACAATTGTAAGAGTTGTTTTTGCAGATCGAATTTCCTATCGTTTCAATCTCTATAGTCTTAGTTCCTATAGCTAAAAGTTTCAGTGTACTACCACTATCTCTAGTAGTTTTCTCCCTACAGTCATTTCATCATATAATCAGATATAAAGTAAGGAAACTTACGGATTTGGTGCCAGAGACTCAGTGTGCCATACTTCCAGTAATGCTATATGTTTTTCTAAACCACCTTTCAAACAAATTTTGAAAAATTTTCAAACCCCTTCCACATCTGAGTTTTGCAACCTAGCTCTGATACAATAAAATGTAACACCCCAAACCCGGCTTAGACGTTATGACCGGATCTAGCATGTCACATAAAAAGGTTGTTTAAAAGCTACGCGTTCGTTAAAAACTTCGTATTCAGTTTAAAACTCTGAACTTTGTTGTTTGTGAAAATCAGATTTGCTTTAATTGTTTTCTTGTAAAAACGTTATTATTATCTTTGAAAACTTTGTTTATTACTGAAGTTTAATTAAGGAATTGCGAAAACGTGACATTTTGAAAACGGTTATTGTCGTCTTAAGAAAGCCCCGAGTTTAATCGTTAATAATTTAAAAATAGATGAAATAAAAGTTTAAAAGGAAAATAAAATCCAATGGCCTTATTACTTAATATTAACCCCAAATTAAATAATCATAAACTAAAATAGAGCCGGATTTACTAATTTTCGTGAAAAGTAACTCCAATGTATGGCCACCACCGAGTCCTCCGCAGCATCAAATCCTCTAACGCTGGGAATTATCTGTAAGGTTAAGAGAAGGAGGTGAGTTACGAGAACTCAGTGTGTAATCCCCTAAACGGTCACTATCTGGGCCTGAGCCCTTATGGCATCAATCTGGGCCTATGCCCCATAATCAAGATAATGCAAATAATAAAATGCAACCCAACCCAACCCAATCCAACCAAACACACCCCCGTACCAACCAATCACACCGTGTGGGGATCAAGTCAACCCACCCCGCCAAACACACCTATATTGCAGACAAGCTGCTATTGACGAAATTTGTGGTTGAGCCACTAGAATAATAATATATGTGGCATAGCCACTAAACAGTATGTGGCAGAGCCATTAGGCTACACTTCCTCCGATCATCAAACCCAATCCATGCAGCAAGTTATTTATGAAATGCATCAAAGTATAAACAGTATATATAAATATTCACATACACGTTGTTTATCTCCAAACAAGGGTATAACGGTCATTCTCACCCCTTTAGGGTATTTCTGTAATCCTACCCATCAAGGGCATTTTGGTAATTCACCCTCTGGGGGTATTTTGGTAATCTAGGCATTTAATGGCCTTTTCGGAGGCCTATTGTTGCCTCGAATGACTCGGGACCCCTTTTGAGCCTCTACAGTGCAATTGGGCCTGAAATTCATTTCAGGCCCAAATGGGCCCACACGCTCGTGTGGCCCATTTGACACATTTTCGGTCTCGGTTTTGCAGACTTCGCAGTCACATCAATTATTCGGTCATTTTCTATTGATTTTTCCCATGTGGGCCCATTAGCCCATTGGGCCCATTTGGCCCGATTTGGCTCAATCAGGCCCGTTACAGCCTCAGTTTCGCGAGAGTGCTCGTGACCCTCTCAACGATCTACCGACATCATTCGTGACTCGGTTTACCACTACGAGCGCTCGCACGCTCGTACGGTTACGTTTGCCAATTTTCTGGCTTTTCGGCTTTCGGTCGACTCACAGAGCAACACATGCATTCATCAAGATTGGTGTGAGATTACACACCTGATTACGAGTTGCTAACCACCGATTCCAACACCTATAACTATAGTTGAGAAATCAAGTTAGTTTCTCTCCCTGATAAACTTAACTTGAAACACTATACCCATTACCTCTACTTACCAGAGATCGACCACTCCTTGCTATGCTAGAATATTTGGTTTACAGCCTTTGATCACAAAAACAAGTCCCTAAAGAAGAGCGCAGATTAGTAATGTTGTTTCAAGACCACATAGAAACAACCATTCGGCCTAAAGAAACTCACAAAAAGATAATAAGAACATTTCACCCCCCATTCGGCCATAGCTATACTTACCAAAGTGCCACAAAATAGGTAGTTGCTCAACAAGGGTTTCGGCTTCCACAAAAGAACAAACAAGACTCGAGATGGAGAAGAGTATTCAGATTCGGCCTAAACAAAAAGAGTTAAGGCTGAGTGTTTCGGCTTAAGTAGAGAGAAAAGGGAGAGAAGAAAAGAAATAAAGGAAAAAGAAAACATTACCTTGTAATCACAGAAGAACACCAAGCTTCAGGCTACTAAGTGTTCGGCTAAAGGAATCAAAGTAGAAGTAGGGTGACTATTTGACTTCAGAAGGGAGAAGGAGTGAATGTAATGAGAGGATAGGTGAGTAGGAGAAGATTCGGCAATTAGCAAGGGATAGAAGAAACAGTTTCCAATTTGGAGAAGAGAAGAAAGATTCAGCTTATGGAAAGGAAAGAGTAGAAAAGAAACGAAAAAGAAGAGAGGGAGAAAGGAATTCGGCAAGAAAGAAATTGCAAAAAGTTAACCCGAAATGCTTAAGGAAAAGTGACCAAAATACAAAAGAAATACAAAGGAGAAGCTAGAGAATTTCGGCACCATTTCCTACTCAAAACCGAATATGCTACCCAAGCCCCTCTCTAGCCAAAATTCTCTCCTAACACACACTCCCACTCACGGCCAACTCCTCCACACACCCCACTCCCTTGATTTTCTCCCCTTTTTCCTCCTCACTTTGCTCTCCCCCTCCCATTCAAACCGTTTGACTCATTCTCTAACCTCCATGGTAGAGTTTGATCCCAACTCTGCTTCTTCCTCTTCCAAAGCACAAAATAAAGGCCACTAAAATGCAGCTTGTGAGATTCGAACACTTTCCCCCTTGCTCTCCCATTGACGCCACAACCATCCTACCACATGGCCAACTTGTGTTAAAAACTACACTTAAATTTACTTAAACCCTGCTTCCACCAGCCCTCTCCACTGAAGGCCCAAAATCCAAAATTTTTCCAGGGCTTGAACTCGACCCCAGGCCTCCCTAGAGCTCCTAAACACCCTCAAATAACCCACAGAGCTAGCACAACATGCAATTATACAAAAATCACAAACCCTTAATTTTTGGGATGTTACAATTAACACATAAAATAATAATAAAATATTTTTCAGACTCAAATTTGTGGTCCCAAAACCACTGTTCCGATTTGGGTCAAAATCGGGTTGTTACACCAAATTTCTATTCACACAAGCTTAGCCGAATTCTTCTCATGCTATTACAAACCCACACATTTCATTTATTTCAAATTTTAGTCCTTCAATTTACACTTTTCCCAATTTAGCCCAAAATACCCAATTTCATCAAAAATCCAAATACAAACTATGTTAACCCAACACCAAGTTTTCATATTTCACCAACTAACATCACAAAGCTCACATATTCATCAATGGCATATCTTACATTCATCACCAATTCACAAAATTTAAGCATGGGTTAGCTAGAGCACGAAGCAATGATTATAAAAACGTAGAAATGATCAAAAACCGAAGCAAAACTAACCTTGAATCAAGACTTGTAATGGCCGAATATCATGAAGAACTAAAACCCTTTCTCCTTTCTTATTTTTGGTGGTAAAATGAATAGAAAATGGCCATTTTGATGCTTTGTTTTGTTATAAATTAACTTAATAATCAAATTCCAATTTTGCCCTTAATAAAATGTTTATGGAAACTATTTAAACTATGGGCATATTTGTCCATCAACCACTCCACTACTAAATAATGGATCAATTGCTTCATAAGGCCTCCTCATTTAAAAGCCAACAACAATTAAACACTTTAACAATCAGCACACAGCATTTTGCACTTTATGCAATTAAGTCCTTTCTCTTAATTTGGCACACAGTCGATAAAATTACCACACAGAATTTTCACACAGGCTATATCACATATAATTAACACCAAAAATAATATTAAAATATTATTTTGACCTCGGATTTATGGTCTCGAAACCACTGTTTCGACTTGGGTCTTAATCGGGCTGTTACATAATTTATCACCTTTTTACTTAAATCTATTGTTAAAACTAAGTAATTGTTTAATAAATTAATGAAATATTTGAAAATATGAAATTAGGACATAGAAATTATTAAAATGTGATTTTATGCTTTATTATATAGTTTTCATGCAATAAATGGCTTATTTTATATTAATTTGAATATATTATATTTTTTAAGACATAAAGTGGGCCATGCATGATTAAATTAACTAATAAAATATAAAATTATATTTAATAATTCATTTTAAAATATTTCATTAATAATTTGGGTTTTAATTCATTAATTAAATTGGATAATTTTTATTCTTTGGTCCTCTAACTTGTTTATTTATTCTGGACAGGTCTGATAGCTTTGCTGGATTACAAAACCGTCCAAATTGGAGACCAAGTCAACCCAATATTCAGCTACACATGGCTGTCCATTTAAACCATTCTTTGGTTTAATTACACAAGGTCCTTGCAGTGTTGAAGAAATTAGAGATTTGCCCGAAGATTTATGATTGACCAAGTCTCAGTATTGAGTTGTGTGGCATCCAAAATTGCTTAAAAATCAAGCAAAAATCAAGTCAAAAGCCACTAAGCATGGCTGGCCACAACTTAAGGAGATTTGAAGAGGTTAACATCCACTATTTTTAGCAAACTATCCCCCTTTCCTCACCTATAAATAAGACCCCCTCATTCCCTCATTTATCATCCCTCAATCATTCCTCATTCATTCTCATCATTCATCATTCTCTCTTATCTTTAAATTCTCTTAGCCTCTTCCATTCCCATGCCTAGCATCATCTCTTCATAGAGATTTTAGCAATTAAGCCTCTTAAAGAACCCTTGGTCGGCCACCTTGGAGAGCCATCAGCAAAGGAGTAAAGCAAAGGAACGAAGGAGCCTCGTCAGTTAGAGTCTTGGGTGACAGCCACTCTGAATTGGGTTTAATCTTTCTTTTCTTTAATTTAATCTAAATATGTTTGCTATGTGTTCTTTGTTCTTGTTTACAACAATGTTAGCTTAATTTTATTTAAGCTAGGATGATTGCTTTGATTAAATAACAGTTATTTGATTCATGCTTATAATGTTTGTGTCTCAATCGATCATGTTTTCAATTAAAATCAAGTCTGTATTTCGTTCATACATGATTGAAATTCACCTGAATTAGCTGAGCGATCTTGACCAGACGACGGCTAATGGACACATAATTGAAATGTGCATGCTCAATTTAGATCCTGACCCGATTAAATTGTAGGTTGCATAACAACTCTGACCAAGCTTTGTTATCTGCATAGTTTTTAGATTTGTGTGATTAAATTGTTTCAAACCTGACACATCCCTATTACCTCACATGAATGCTAAGAAACCTTTAGTAAATAAGGATCAGTAAAATGCGTATTTACTAAGTAAAGGATTCTAAAAGGACCTAATGTGGTTTCCAAACTCATGAAAGATCGAGTTGCCATGGAATGTTTTTCTGAATATTATTAAGCATGTTAATAATAAATTGAGTTTAATTAAAGTAATTGTCCTAGTTTATTTATGTTATAATTGTTGCAAATTGTGTTTAATTTTACTAAAATCTATTTCATTCATATAGTTTGCATACTTAGGATAATTTGCATTAGGGATCATTGCATTTAGTTTAATATATTTTAATCACCACTTTTCAACTATATTGTGTTTTTATTTACCAAATTGTTAATATAATTTTACAAATTAAGTGACTTAACAAATACAATCCCTGTGGAGACGACAACTCGATACTTACTTATTACTTGATAACGACTGTGTACACTTGCACAAACCTACGCGTTACAAGTTTTTGGCGCCGTTGCCGGGGATTGTCAACTATTACCATAGTCATTTCTTTCATGAAATTATTTATTTTCAATTTGATTTATTTCTAACATTACTAACTTATTCTTTTTAATTTCTGTGATTTTCTTTTCAGGTGTTTATGAGCATTGATCGAATTATCGATTTACTCCCTGTAGACCCTGAAATTGAGCAAACTTTCAGAAAAAGAAGACATGAACGAATAGCTCAAAGACAAGTCGAGATGGACCTTGGAAATCAGAATCAAGACCAAGGTAATGAAGCCGATCATGTACGAAATCCCATCCTCATTGTCGATGATAGGGATTGATGCATCAGACAATATGCTGTGTCACTTTTCATTGAGTTAAATCTAGGAATTAGAAGGCCAGATATTGAGGCAACCCAATTTGAATTGAAACCAGTGATGTTTCAAATTCTACAAACGGTGGGCCAATTTAGTGGTATGCCCACGAAAGATCCACATCTCCACCTTCAATTGTTTATAGAGGTGAGTGATTCATTCAAGATAGCCGGTGTGACTGAAGACGCACTAAGGTTGAAGTTGTTTCCGTACTCGTTGCGAGATCGAGCACGAGCATGGCTCAATTCATTGCCACCAAGTTCCATATCTACATGGCAAGAATTAGCAGAGAGATTTTTGGTTAAGTATTTCCCACCTAGCAAAAACGCTAAGTTGAGGAATGAGATCACAACTTTCTAATAATTTGGATGACGAGTCTTTGTATGAGGCTTGGGAGTGATTCAAGGAGTTACTTCGTAAGTGTCCTCATCAGGGGATTCCTCATTGTATCCAGTTGGAGACATTTTATAATGGTCTCAATGCACATACAAGATTGATGGTAGATGCTTCCGCGAATGGTGCAATTTTGTCTAAGTCTTATAATGAGGCTTATGAGATCATCGAGAGGATCCCGAGTAATAACTACCAATGGCCAACAAATCGAATAGCTTTAGGAAGACGTGTAGCCAGAGTTCATGAAGTTGATGCCCTCACTTCGTTACCAGATCAGGTATCATCTATTTCCTCTATGTTAAAACAGTTTACCGCTAATAGTGCTAATAATTTTGCAGCTCAGCCACCATGTCTGTTTGAAGTAGTTTCCTATGTGTACTATGGGGAAGGTCATTCTTTTGAGAATTGTCCATCAAATCCCGAGTCAGTGTACTATGTGGGGAACCAATATCAAAATAGGAGTGGACAAGGACCCCAATCTAACTTCTACAATCCTTCATGGCATAATCATCCTAACTTTTCTTGGAGCAACCAAGGAAATGGACCGAACAACAACTTATTGAAGCAAAGACCCAACCAATCTCAAGGGTTTATCAACAAGCTCCAAAACCACCTCAAGTTGAGGCATCAAACAGTTTGGAGAACTTGTTGAAAGTGTACATGGCAAAGAATGACGCTTTGATCCAAAGCCAAGCAGCAACACTAAAAAATTTGGAAAACCAAATGGGTCAGTTAGCTACGGAGCTTCGTAATAGACCACAAGGAACCTTGCCGAGCGATACTGAGAATCCAAGAAATTTGGGTAAAGAACATATCAAGGCAGTGGCATTGCGAAGTGGTAAAATTCTTGAACCCCGATTGATTGATGTCAAAGATAAGCCCGTTGAGAAGAATCAACCAGCTATTGAAATTCCTACACCAAAGGAATCAAAATATGCAAAGTCTGACAAGGTAAACCCTAACTTAGTGAATTCAGATATTTTAACATCTTCTTTGGATGCAGATTTACCTACTCAGAAAAGTTTTCCGGTTCAACTGAAAGTTCCATCACTTCCATATCCGCAAAGATTGCAGCAACACAAGCAGAAACAGGAGGTGCAATTCAAAAAAGTTTTTGGATGTTCTGAAGTAGTTACACATCAATATTCCATTGGTGGAGGTTTTAGAACAAATGCCGAATTATATGAAGTTTATGAAGGATATACTATCCAAGAAAAAATGACTGAGTGAGTATGAGACTGTTGCCTTGACAAAGGAGTGCAGTGCGTTCCTGTAGAACAAATTGCCATCGAAATTGAAAGACCTAGGAAGCTTTACTATACCCTGTAACATTGGTGAATCTTACTGTGGTAAAGCTTTATGTGACTTAGGAGCGAGTATCAACTTGATGCCTAAGTCTATTTTCAAGATGTTAGGGATAGGTGAAGTAAGACCTACAATTGTGACACTTCAGCTAGCGGATCGATCTTTAGCATATCCTGAAGGAAAGATCAAGGATGTTTTTGTAAGAGTCAATAAATTTATTTTTCCTGCTGATTTCATTGTCTTAGATTTTGAAGAAGACAAGGAAGTGCCGATCATCCTTGGAAGACCTTTCTTAGCCACGGGAAGAACGTTAATTGATGTGCAGAAAGGTGAACTCACCATGCGAGTTTAAGATGATCAGGTAACCTTTAACATTCTTAAAGCAATGAAATTTCCCGATCCAGCAGAAGAGTGTTCAGTTATAGAAGAGATAAAAACCTTGGTTTCTATGGAAAGCAATTTTGAAGAAGATCCATTGGAGAAAGCCTTAGATCTTGACCCTTTGGAGGACGAAGAAGGTGAAGAAAGCATGGCTTTGATGGAAGCCAATCCGAGAAATTTTATTCAATCCACATGGTTTGAACCGTTAGAGTTGGAAGTCAGAGAATTTGTGCAACCCAAGTTGTCAATTGAAGAACCACCTAAACTCGAACTAAAAGTACTTCCTTCCCATTTGAAATACGTTTATTTAGGTGACTGTTCTACTTTGCTTGTGATTATTTCAGCAGGACTGACGAAAGATCAAGATGAGCAACTAATTGCTGTTCTAAAGAAATTTAAGAAAGCAATTGGTTGGACCATAGCTGATATTTGAGGTATAAGCCCTTCTTTTTGCATGCATAAAATCATTTTAGAAGAAGGTGAAAGAGCTCGAATTGATGGGAAAAGGAGGCTCAATCCTATTACGAAAGAAGTTGTGAGAAAGGAAGTGATCAAATGGTTAGATGCATGAATCATCTATCCTATTTCAGATAGTTCGTGGGTAAGTTCGGTGCAGTGTGTGCCGAAGAAAGGTGGAATCATGATTGTTGAAAATGAGCGTAACGAGTTAATTCCAACGAGAACTGTCACCGGTTGAAGAATCTATATTGATTACAGAAAGTTGAACAAAGCCACTCGGAATGACCATTTTCTGTTGCCTTTTATGGATCAGATGTTAGATCGACTGGCAGGTAATGAATTCTATTGTTTTTTAGATGGCTATTCGGGATATAACCAAATAGTTGTAGCCCCGGAGGACCAACATAAAATAACCTTTACTTGTCCATACGGTACGTTTTCTTTTAGGTGAATGCCTTTTGGTTTATGCAATGCACCTGAAACTTTTCAACGATGCATGATGGCAATATTTACTGATATGGTTGAAAATTTTGTTGAGGTTTTCATGGATGATTTTTCTGTTTTTGGTAACACTTATGATATCTGTTTGAGTAGTTTGGCTAAGGTAATCTTGTCCTTAATTGGGAAAAATGCCATTTTATGGTCAAGGAAGGGATTGTCTTGGGTCATAAGATCTCAAAGAAAGGAATTGAAGTCGATAAAGCAAAGGTGGACGTAATTGAAAGATTACCGGCCCCAATGAATGTGAAAGGAGTCAGAAGTTTCTTAGGCCATGCCGGTTTTTACCGAAGGTTTATCAAAGATTTCTCGAAAATTTCTAAACCGTTGTGTTTGTTATTAGAGAAAGATACAATGTTTAATTTCAACAAAGCATGTTTGGAAGCTTTTGAAGATCTAAAGAAGCGGTTAATCTCAGCCCCAATAATTATTACACCTGATTGGAACTCACCTTTTGAGTTGATGTGTGATGCAGGTGACTATGCCATTGGAGTTGTTGATGTAAGCATGGCCGGGAGCTTGTCCAACTCAAGCAAGGACTACATGAGGCTGTTCAATATTTCTATGAATCGAACTCGGGCCAGCATCTTAAGGACTCTTTGCATCTTAGTGCAAGCTGATTTCAGCTTATCTTCAGCTCCCCGAGCTCTGTCCAACTCGAATCAGCTCACTTGAGCTCAATTAAGCTCGTTTGAGCTCAATCTAGTTTACTGTCAGCTCATTTCTTTAATCATTTAAATAAATTAAATGTTTGTGTTATTTTATTTAATTTTCTACAGCTCATGTCTAAAAGTTCCTAGCTCAACCAGCTCATTAAATTATTTTCACTTAATTGAGCTAGCCGAATTTATTAAGTTAGCTAGTTTATAATAATTGTGTTTTAATTTAGCTTAGTATGTTAATTAATATGTCTAAAATATGTTAATACTTGGTTCAGCCAACTTTGGCTTGCTTTAATAGTGATTCATGTCTTTTGTAGGTGCAGCCGAATGTAGGAGTGCATTAAAGGCAAGGTGCATGCACGGCTAGATTCAAAGTAAGGAAGGATTCATGCATGTCTTCCTACAATGCATGGTGGCTGATCATTGGTCTCCCAAGCATCTATTCGGCCAAGGAGTAGCTCTTAATTTAATTTTAAGACACATTCATGAAGGGAGCCAAATGCATGATACATGAACAGCTAGTTACAACGAATGGGAGAATGCATGCATGTCTAGCTACATGAATATTTGCTGATTCTTTGAATCCCCTAAGTGACTATTCGGTCAAAAAGCATCTATTGGATGTTTTATTCAAGCCATAGCCAAATCTAGACAAGGCCATTCAGCTCCCTACATCCAAGTTCATCCAGCCGAATTTCCTTCCTACTTAAGCATGTCCATTGGCGTCTCAAGTGGCTGAACATAGACTTAGCATTCTAATAGTTTTTATTCTAGATTATTCTAGCACTTTAATAGCCGAATACTTAGGCTTTAAGCAATGTCTTTGTCCATTCGGCTAGCCTAGTTAGTAAGCTATAAATACTTAGCTATTTTCATTTTGTATAGATTTTTGCCATTTTATTATATGAACATTGTGTTCTTTGTGAGGTTAACTTCCTCTCCAATTTCGTACGAGTCTCGTGTGACTTATCTAGCTTGCTAGTGGTGTCTATCGAACTTGTTTCTTGAACTTATCACCATTCATTGGTGTGGCATTCACCTATCCATCTACCAATCCATCCTACCACCTTAACAATATAAGAATCGGGGTGACACTCTCTATAGTGTTGAATCATTCTTGACGTTAAGTTCGTTTTTCCATTCCACCCACTTTTCTGAATTTCACCTATCTTTATTTTATTGTTAAACCAAACCTATTTCATTCATCCATAACCTATCCTAATCTTTTTGTTAAACTTCCGCTTTTACCTTAACCAAAATTAACCCCTTTTCAACGTTACGAACAATCTTCTCGTCGATGATCGGGCAAACAAGTGACTCGACTCAACATCACCGAGCTAGATCACATCAGCTGTGATGGGTTAAAGTAGAAACAAAGTGTTTCACCCTATTTACTATGCAAGTAGAACGTTGACGGGAGCCCAACTCAATTATACGGTAACCGAAAAGGAACTCTTCGCTATAGTTGTAACAGGCCGATTTTGGGGCAAGTCAGAACAGTGGTTTTGGAACCATTAATCCGAGGCTAGAGAAATTATTAGTAATATTATTTTATGTGTTATAGCATGATTATATGAGTGCATGAAAATTTTGGTGAAATAATTTTTGTAACACCCCAAATTTGGCCTAGACGTTATGGCCGAATCTGGCAGTATCACATTGAAGTGTTTTTCGAAAACATAGTTTCATTGGAAAAACCGTTCTATATTAATTCTCATTTACGATCTTAACGAAAATTTTAGGGTATCCTGTTCATTTGAAAACTCAAGTTGTTTTTAGCAGAATGTTGATCATATTAGTTTGTTACTATACTTTAAAACAATGTTTGATGCGGAAGCTTTTATAGTATGTTACGAAAACGTGGTGCTTTGAAAAACATTTACTTTTGGAAATCCACGTCCTACTACTCTCAGAAATGAATTAAGCTAAGTAAAATCCCAAATTAAAAGTTAAAAATTTAAAGAGGCCTTATTCAAAAACAAATACCCAAATTAAATTTCTTGTAAATAAAAAGTCAAATATAGAAGCAGGTGCAGTTGTATGGCCACCTCTGAATCCCTCACAGCACCGATCCGCCTAAGATTGGGGATTACCTGTACCGATAAACAGAGGGGTGAGTTTACGAAAACTCAGTGCGTAGCCCCATATAAGCAATTAGCCAATCATGCCGTAGGCAAGCACATTTTGGGCCTAAGCCCAAATAAATAACAGTTCAGTTCAGTTGGGGCCTTAGCCCATTACAGTATCAATATCAGTGTGGGCCTTAGACCATTTCAGTGACAGTAATAGTTTGAGCATGCAATCATAAATCCTACCCAACCAGCCTCTACACTCCACTCCGTCCAGCCCTACACTCCATGTGGGGATAAAATCAACCCACCCATTGTAACACCCCAAACCCGGCCTAGACGTTACGACCAGATCTGACGTGTCACATTGAAGTGTTGATTTGAAAACCAGTCTTGTCGATGAAAGTTCGTGACTAAGTCTTAAATCCCTTTTTAAGATAATTGCTATTGAAAGCGTTGGTGTTGTGATACGACCCGCCTCGAGATGAGTAGAAACGTATGCGAGTTGCCCAATCATCTACGAGGAGGAAATAAACCTTCGGGAAAATATTAGCGAACTATAGATGAAAAATAGATTAAAATGGCGGAAGCTATCAAAAGGGATGGTAGTTGGATAAGTTATGGAGATGATTTGGATAATGAAAAGAATATGGAAGGGATAGGTTTGGTTTATGATGAGAGGAAGAAGATGGTGATTGGTGGTTTGATTTAACAAACGAAACAAAGGTTAGATGATAAGCGATAGTTTGGATAAGTGTTAAATTATCTTTGATGGAAATGGATGAAGAACTTAAACAAAGAATCGATTCAACACTAAGAAAGTGTTACCCTGGGTTCTATATTTGTTTAAGGTGGAAAATGGTAGTCGATGATAGACCAAGACCCGTTATCTATAAAGATAAGAACCTATGGTATAAGTTGATGGATGAGAAACGACTGACGCCACAAGCAAAGCTTGATAAGTCAGAATCGGAACTCGTACGAAAGATAGAGAGGAGAAAAATCTCACTCGATGAACATAGGTTCATAAAATATAATCAAAGTTCAACTGTGTAATCTTACAAATGAAAATTAGCAAATATTTATAGCCAACTAAAGTAGCTAGCCGAATGGTCACAAAATGCCTTAAAGACTAAGCAAATTTGAGCTAGAAAATGCTAGAAAAATCTGGTATAAACTCCTTAAAGTTCCATGGATAGATTCGGCTGAATGGTAGCTAAATAGGCAGCTTCTAGATGATGCAATTCACTTGAAAAGTGAAAGCTTGAAGACATGTCCATGTTCAGCTACTTGGGATGCCAAAAGCCACCTTAATGGAGAAGGAAATGAGCTGATTGTATTTGGACAGCAAGGGCACTCCAATGGATGTTTTCTAGAAGGATAAATGCTCAAGAATTAAATTAGAATTCGTACAAATCCATGTGTAGCCTTTGGGGATGTCAATGGACAGCTTTCTAGAAGGAGAAATGTATTTTGGGTCACTTGAAGGTGCATGCAACAGCTAGGTACATCCCATGACTTAATTAAGCTGTTAAATTGGTGTCTTTTGATGAAAAATGAGCAGCATTAAAAGGTTAGTTGAGCAGCCACTTTGAGTGTGAGCATGCTGAACCGAACAACCCCAAATGTGAAAAGAATTTTGGGAATCTTAAGGCCTGGACTTTCCTTGGCCAAATGGGTGTCTTGGGGAGCCAAAAGTGAGCAGCATAAATGCCTTGCTCCAGCTGAACATGCATCTCAACATGCATCCATGAATCAGCCACATACATTGCACCTAAGTGCATGAACCTCCTTTAATGTGTCTTGTACATTCAGCTGAACCTACAAAGAGCATGAACATTCATTAAATCAAGTTAAATAAGCTGAATATAATTAAATACATGCTATGGACACATTAATGGACGTTTTAGACAACTTAAAGACACCATTAGGACACATACTAAATTCGGTAGCCCCTAATTAAACTAGAAAAATCTGCACATTAATATTAACTTTAAAACATCTTAAAAACATGGAATAAAATGTGACAAATTAATTTAGGCTTAGAAAAATTAAATCCAACACTAAATTAATTATTTAGACACATTTAATTTGCTGTAGGAAAATTAATAAATTAAATACTCAATTTATTTAAAGCATTAAAATGATGCAATCAGCTCAATGAGCTGGAGCGAGCTCGAGTGAGTTCAAATTGAGCTTGAATGAGAAAACCCGGCTCAATTTGGAAGTGCATGAAGATGCACATGAGCTCCACGGTATTTGGGACTTTGGCCTCGAACTTCATCAACTTGAAAATCGGTGGTGCCCCGGGCGTGTCCGTATCATGTTGTAAAACATGTAGGCCAATTGTTTGTTACAAGTTTATTAATCTGAACTAAAAACCGCAGAAGCTTTCCTAATCGTAAACTTTAAGATTTAAAATGTGTGATTTTCTTTGAAAAAAGTTATTATTTTGAAAACCCGTGTTCCGTAATCTAGCAGGTTGAAATAAGAAGTTAAAACCAAATAAAAGTTAAAACCTCAAATGGCCTTATTACATAAATATTAACCCCAAAATAAAGTATTTAAAAAAAACTAGGTGTGAATTAAAATACTCGCGAACATGTGGCCATCTCTGAGTCCCTCGCAACTCCAAATCATCTAAGGCTGGGGATTACCTGTACAGTTAAAAGAAAAGGGTGAGTTACGAGAACTCAGTGTGTAATCCCCTATCATGTAGTAACAGTCTGGGCCGAAGCCCTATATAGTAACATATCAGTCTGGGCTTTAGCCCTATACAGTAACAGAGTGGGCCTAAGCCCAAAGTATTAACAGTGCAGAATAGTGATGCAACCCAGCCAACACACCACCCGTACCAACCAACACACCATGTAGGGACTAAGTCGACCCACCCAGCCAACACACGAATATCACAGCGTAGCTGCTAATAGTAACGTAGCAAAGCTGCTGATAACAGTAAACGTGGCCAAGCCACTAGAATCAGAATATGTGGCGAAGCCACTAGAACAGTAAAAACGTGGCAGAGCCACTAATGTAGTACTTCTTCCAAATTAGAATCCCAACCCCCTGATACGGCCACGCCCAAGGCCTCCAACATTTTGCGAACTGATGAGCTCGGGTCATTGAGCCCAAGTGCCATGGAGCTTGTGCGCAACTTGGTGCACTTCCAAATTGAGCCGGATTAGCTCATTCGAGCTCAATTTGAGCTCACTCGAGCTCACTTCAGCTCTTTGAGCTGATTACATAAATTTAATGCTTTAAAATAAATTAAATATTTATTTTATTTATTTTTCTACAGCCGATTAATGTGTCTAAATATTTTATTTAGTGTCAAATTTAATTTGCCTAAGTCTAATTTAATTTGTGTCATTTTATTACAGCCTTTTAAGTGTGTTTTAATTTAAGAATTAAAGTGCAAAATTTTTCTAGTCATTTAGGGGCTGCCGAATTTTCAATGAAGCATAATGGTATCTTTAAGTTGTCCAAAACGTCCCTTGATGTGTCCATAGCATGTTTTTAATGTTACTCATCTGATTTGGTTTAATTTAATGTGGATTCATGGTCTTTGTAGGTCCATCCGAACCTTTGGAGTGAATTAAAGAAGATACATGCAACTAGGTGCATTGTACCTAGCCGAATGTATCCATGAACCATGGAGGTGCATGGACGGCTAGAAGCATGTATATTGCTGCTCATTTTTTGGCCCCTTAAGACACCTTTTCAGCAGAGAGTCACTAGCCCTTCAAGCTCCCCAAGGTACAGCCGAATGTACCAATGCATTAAAGAAAGGTTCATGCACATTAAGTGCATTGTATGTGGCCGAATGCTTCCATGTGCATTGGTAGATGCATGTTTGGTTGGACAAGGCTTAAATGCTGCTCATTATTCATCAAAAGACATTAATTAAAGAGCATAATTAAAGTATGGGACGTACCTGGCTGCTGCCTGTATCTTCAAGTGGCCTAAAATGCATTTATCCTTCTAGAATGCTGCCCCTTGACGTCCCCAAAGCCTTCACATGGATTTGGGCGAATTTTTTGGACCAATTAATCTTCTAGAAAACGACCAATGGAGTGCCATTGCTGACCAAATACAATTAGCTCATTTCCTTCTCCATTAAGGTGGCTATTGGCGTTCCCAAAGGATGAACAAAGACATATCTTCAAGCCTTCATTTTCCAAGTGAATTCAACTATCTAGAAGCTGCCCTTTTGCCTCCCAAATCAGCCGAATTTAGCAAGCTACCCAAGGACCATGTTCGGCCGAACCTAGCCAAGCACATTAAGGATTTTCATTATAGATTTTTCTAGCCACATCTTACTTAGTCTTTAAGCTTGTTAGTGACTATTCGGCTAGCCGTTGTTGACCTATAAATAGTTGTTGTTTTTCATTTGTATATAGACTTTTGATCATTAATCTTATTTTATGAACTTTTGTTCACCGAGTGAGATATTCTCCTCTTCATTTTTGTACCAGTTTCGATTCTGACTTATCAAGCTTGCTTGTGGCGTCAATCGTACTCTTCTATTTTATTATACCAACGGTTCTTATCTTTATAGATAACGGGTCTTGGTCCGCCATCGAATTCCATCCTTCCACCTTAAACAAGTATAGAACCCAGGGTGACACTATCATAGTGTTGAATCGATTCTTTGTTTAAGTTCTTCTATCCATCTCCATCATATATCACTTATCACTTAACCAAAATATCACCTATCTTCTATCCATCTTCCTTCAACATAAAACTGAACCTATCATCTAAACCGTTCCCTTCATTTCTCAAACCTCCATTCCTAACTTAATCCATTTCTTAAAACCAATTCACTTAAAAGCTTCCGCAACTCTTCCATATTTACTCATTATTACCGAAGGCTTGGTTTACTCCTCGTAGACGATTGGGCAACTCGCATACTTTTCGACTCTCCCCGAGACAGATCGTATCACCCCCATGCAGAATGTCGTGTCATAAAGATTACATGTATGCAGTATGTCATGATCATAACCAGTCATATAAATATCATACACACATTAATTAAACTACCACTAGGGGTATAATGGTCATTTCATCGATTAGGGGTAAAACGGTAATTTCACCCCTCAGGGGTATTTCAGTAAGTCTACCCTACAAGGGTATTTCGGTAATTCTACCCTACAAGGGTATTTCGATAATTTTACTCATTAAGGGTATTTTAGTCATTTTACTTAGTAAGGGCAATTCAGTCATTTTACTACTTTTGGGGTCGCAGACCGATGATGACCTTCGAGGGTCTGCAATGCATCGTCTCGAACGACTCAGATAACCTATATGGCCCAAAACAGTGAAATTGGGCCCAAGGCCCATTACTCGGCCCAAGTGGGCCCACACGTTCGTGTGGCCCATTCAGCCCACATTTTGTCACGGCTATGCGAACTTCGCAGTCCAAACCATTATTAGTCACATACCGTGGATCTCGTCCATATGGGGCCCATGAGCCCATTGGGCCCACATGGCCCATTTCGGCCCAAGAGGCCCATTACGACCTAAGCCCACAGAAACGCTCGTGGTGGCTTCTACAGTCTAGCGCCCATGTTCATGGGCTCAGTTTACCACACGCACGATCGCATGCTCGTGTGGCATCATACGCCATATTCTGGTTTTTCGGCATTTAGCCAATCTACAGTCTTGGCAGTGTAACCATTACATACTTTCAGCTGCTCAGCCGATTATCGTATGCTGCATACGATTACACACCTGATTGTAACAGCGAAGAGTGCGAATAATCTGGAGCACACAACCTATAACCAACACAACACACGGTTAATGCATACTCTTAATCCACCACTTTTATTTGCTTAAACCACAACCACTCACCTTGCTAGAACTAACAGATACTAGCACCTCCCTACTGATCAAGGGCGATATCCCCCTCCTAACATGATTTGGCATAACAAAAGTTGTTAGAAACAACCCAACATTCGCCCCCCAGGAGAAAATAAAAAGAGAAAACCGAAGCTTGTTAATAGAGTCAAAAGAAATCTTTACTAAGAACGAAATAATAAAGTGGTTGTAGTAACCCCTTACCAATATTGATAACCAAACGTATTTCGGCAGTAGTCAGTCAAGAAGATTCGTCCCTAACCACGGAGAACAAAGAGATTTGAGAGGAAGAGAATAAGAAGATTCGGCCTAACAGAGAAGGGAAAAGCGAAGTTTGAAAAAAAAGAAAAGATGGAAGTAAAAGAGGGTCGGCTATAGCAGAAAACGATTAGAGAAGAGATGAGAGAAAGACTTCAAAAGAATGATCAGAATTAGGCACTTGGTGTTTATGTTTCGGCAAAGAGTGGGCAGCACTTGAGAATAAAGATGAAAAGAAAAAGACCCGGATGGTCAGAAATGTTGCACGAGATGCCACAAAAGAAGTAAATACCGAAATGCACAAAAAGAAAACCCGAAATGGCAAAGAGGATTTTTGGTTTCCACCCTCTCACAAAGTTGTCGAAAATACACAATTGAGATTCCCCTTAGCCGAAATCCCCTACTTAAGCTCCCCCATTCGGCCATGACTCCCTTCTCATTCAAATTCCCTAAAAATCTCCACTGTTTGCTCCTTGATTCACTCCACACCCCCCGTTCAAACTTATTCAAACTTGATGACCAAGTCTCCAACCACCTCTACAGAGTTTGAATCAAACTCTACCTCTCACACAAAAGAGATATAAAATAAAATCCCATCTTTGCATGCCATGGGATTCGAACCCACTCCCTCTCACATTCCCAAACACGTCACTTGCCACCACAACACAAGATCTCTTGTGTCTTGAAACAAACACAATTTATTATAAGCCCTTCAAGCTAACATCCAGGTTTCCCCAAAAGAGCAAAAATCAAAATTTTGCCAAAGGCCATACTTGAACCCAGGCTTCCTAAAATCCCCAAAACACACCCAAATCACTCAACCATAGAGGCAAACAGGTATTTGTGTCAAGACATGAAAAATTAAAGACCTTATAACTTTGAGGCGTTACAACTCTACCCCCTAAAAGAAATTTCAGCCTCGAAATTTACCTGGTCAGAAAAGGTGAGGATATTGTTGTTGCATCGCCTCCTCAGGCTCCCACGTGGCTTCCTCAGTACCGTGATTACGCCAAAGCACCTTGACCAAAAGAACATATTTCCTCCTTAATACCTTAACATAACGATCCAGTATCTGCACCGGTTCTTCCTCGAAATTCAAATCAGGTCTAACCTCAATCTCCTCAATCGGCACTATGTGTGAGGGATCAGAGAGGTATCGCCTCAGCATAGAGACGTGGAACAGATCATGTATCCGGTTTAACTCAGGAGGCAGATCAAGCTGATAGGCAACTGGTCCCACTCGCTTTAATATTCGGTAAGGTCCGATGAATCTAGGGCTCAATTTGCCTTTCCGTCCAAACCTCAGAATCTTCTTCCATGGTGAGACCTTCAAAAAGACATAATCCCCCACAGAGTACTCTATCTCCTTACGCTTTAAATCCGCATACGACTTCTGCCTATCAGATGCTTCCTTTAACCGATCTCGAATCAACTTTACTTTTTCTTCGATCTTAGAAACCAACTCTAGCCCCAGAACTCGCCACTCACCCAGTTCAGTCCAACATGTAGGAGTACGACACCTACGACCATATAACGCCTCGTACGGTGCCATTTGAATACTGGACTGGTAGCTATTATTATACGCAAACTCTGCTAGTGGTAAATAGTCCTCCCAGCTGCCTCAGAAATCGATTGCATAGCTTGTTAATGTGTCTTCCAGTATCTGAATCACCCTCTCTGACTGACCATCTGTCTGAGGGTGGAACGCAGTACTGAAATCCAATCTTGTACCCAAAGCCTCGTGTAACTTATTCCAGAATTGAGATGTGAATCTAGGATCTCTGTCAGATATGATTGAAACTGGTACACCATGCAGTCTTATAATCTCAGCGACATACAACTTAGCCAACTTCTACAACGAATAATCAGTGCGAACAGTATAAAATGGGCAGATTTAGTCAATCGGTCAATAATCACCCATACCGAATCCTTTTTAGTCGGCGTTAAGGGTAGCCCACTTACAAAATCCATGGTTACCCTCTCCCACTTCCAGAGTGGAATCTTTCTTGTCAGCAGATAACCTGGAAGAAGGCGATTGATGCTCAGCCTTAACTTGCTGGCATGTCAGACACTTACCCACAAAATCGGTAACCTCGCGCTTAAGCCCTGGCCACTAGTACAGTTCACGCAAGTCTCGATACAACTTGTTTCCACCAGGATGCATAGCATAAGGACTTCTATGTGCCTCCCGTAGGATAGACTGCCTCAGATCAGAATCTCTCGGTATACAAACTCTCCCATGGAAACATAGTACTCCCTTACTATTCAGCCCAAAATCTGTAGTCTCCCCATTCTCAACTTGTCGGAAACGAGGAACCAATGATTCATCCAACAACTATTTCTCCTTAATTTGATCAGTCCAAGTCGGTCTCACTTGAAGTTCAGCTAACAAGCTACCATCATCGAACAGGCTGAGACGAGCAAACATTGCTCTCAAATCAGATACAACCCTACGGCTCAGTGCGTCAGCTACTACGTTAACTTTACCAGGGTGGTACTCAATTGAGCAATCATAATCCTTAAGAAACTCTATCCATCTTCGTTGCCTAAGGTTCAACTCTTTCTGAGTAAGGAGGTACTTGAGGCTTTTATGGTCTGTGTAAATAATAGACTTCTCACCATATAAGTAATGCCTCCAAATCTTCAGTACGAACACCACCGCAACTAACTCCAAGTTGTGAGTGGGGTAATTCACCTCGTGAGGCTTAATTTGACGAGACGCGTACGCAACCACCTTACCCTCTTGCATCAACACACAACCCAATCCAGTGTGTGACGCATCACTATAGACAGTGAATTCCTTCCCAGACTCTGGCTGTATTAACATAGGGGCTTCAGTCAGAACTTCGTTCAGTTTCTCAAAACTCTTCTACTGCTTATCGGTCCAAATAAACGGTACCCCTTTACGCAGTAACTTAGTCAGAGGTGCAGCAATTAGTGAAAACCCCTCAACAAAACGTCTGTAATACCCAGCCAGATCCAGAAAGCTTCGAATCTCTGATACAGTCTTTGGTGGTTTCCAATCTAATACGGCTTCAATTTTCCGAGGATCAACCCTAATACCCTCGGCAGACACCACGTGACCCAAAAATGTCACTTCTCGCAACCAGAACTCACACTTGCTGAACTTTGCGTATAGTTGCTTTTCCCTCAGAATTTGCAAAACAATTCTAAGATGAGCATCATGATCCTCCTCGGTTCTAGAATACACCAGGATGTCGTCTATAAACACCACTACGAACTGATCCAAATAGGACTGGAATACTCGGTTCATCATATCCATAAAAGTAGCTGGTGCATTCGTCAGCCCAAACGACATCACTAGGAACTCATAGTGACCATAACGAGTCCTAAACGCAGTCTTATACACATCAGCCTTCTTAACCTTTAGCTGATGGTACCCAGATCGAAGATCTATCTTGGAAAAAACTGAAGCTCCTCGCAGTTGGTCAAACAGATCATCTATCCTCGGTAAAGGGTACTTGTTCTTAATAGTCAGTTTGTTTAGTTGACGATAATCGATACACATATGCATGGATCCATCATTCTTCTTCACAAATAACACTGGTGCTCCCCATGGAGACACACTCAGCCGAATGAACCCTTGGTCCAGTAGCTCTGGAATTTGAGCCTTTAACTCCACCAGCTCATTCGATGCCATTCTAAAAGGGGCGATGGACACCAGAGCTGTTCCCGGTAGGAGCTCAATACCGAATTTGACCTCACAGTGATGCGATCCTGGTCGCATCATGGTTTGACTCCATCCGATGCCATCGAGAGTGGCCTAAGTTTGAGGGGCCAAAGTGCAAAATGAAGCTGATTCCAGCTCTTTGAACCGATCCAACTAAATTGAACTCTTTATTTAATTTTAAGCTTTGCATTTAGTTTGCATTTTAAATACTTGCATTTAAGCATCTTAGTTCAATAAATGGTTGCTGGTCATTAATTCAACTCAACTTAGTTTAATTAATTCAGTTCTTTTAATGAATTTAATTTAATAGTTGTTTCTTTAATTAATTTAGTTACTAGGTTAATTTATTGATGCATGAGTTAAGTTCATTTAATGATGCTTTATTTAATTAAGCTAGTTGCTGAAATAAATGATGTTTAAGTGTTAGTTTATTTAATTAAGTTAGTTGTTAATTTATTTTAAGTTTAATAATTGCATTAATTTGTCGGTTACATGTGATTATTGCAGGTGACTTTTCATCTTACATCCATTATTACTATTAAATAAAGAAGAACATTATGGTTCTTTAAATTCGGCAGCCTCTTTGTCTTCAACTTCTATAACGTTTGCTTCATGGTATTTACTACAAGCAATCATTTCTCCATCATTTGGCTGGTGACTTTTTGATTGATCATGGAGAACTCAAAGGACATTGACAAGCAATTTAATTGAAGAATTAATCACATTGAAGATGGGAGTTACATGGCTAGAATTCCAAAAGTTGAGACTTTTGAACTTGGAATATATTTTATGAACTTTTGTTCATTGAGTGAGATTATTCTCCTCTCTATCTTTCGTACGAGTTTCGATTTCGACTTATCAAGTTTTCTTGCTTGTGGCGTCAATCGTTCTCTTCCATCAACTTATACCATAGGTTCCTATCTTTATAGATAACGGGTCTTGGTCCATCATCGACTATCATTTTTTTCCACCTTAAACAAATATAGAACCCGGGGTGACACTTTATTAGTGTTGAATCGATTCTTTGTTTAAGTTCTTTCATCCATTCCCATCAACTATCACCTATCATTTATCTAAACCATCACTTATCCATCTATCCAATTCCATTACCATCAGCGTATCATTGTTTGTTCAACCTTAAACCGAATTCCATCTTTTTTCCCTTCATCTTAAACCGAACCTATCCTTTTAATTATCCAAATCAACTCTTTCATTTAAACACCTCCATTCCTAACTTAATCCCACCTTCTAAACAAATTCACCTAAAGCTTCCGCAAACTCATCCATATTTTTCTGATTATTTTCAGAAGACTTGTTTCCTCCTCGTAGACGATTGGGAAACTCACATACGACTCGAATCACCTCGAGGCGGATCGTATCATTTGGTATCAGAGCTACAAAACGAGGAGTTTTCGACAATGATGAGAGCCAGAATAGGTTCGTGAAGTAAAAAAAAATCAGAAAAAAATTTCCAAGTTGTAATTTCGTTTCTATTGTATTTTTTATGCATTTGAAGTGTTAAAAAAATGAAAATTCAAAAAAAAATACGAATAAAAAAAAGAGAGTAAAAAAAAAGTGAAGTTCTTGAAGTTTATGCAAGTTTTGGATCCCATCTCTTCTATCCTGTTTCCCGATCATCGAAATTGTTTTCTACCGCCCAATCTCCAAATTTTCCGTTACCATCATTGGTACTTATCCTTCTACCCCATTTGCTTTCTCTTTTGTTTAGCCTACCCGATACCAAACTTTTCTTAGTTCAGCCTCCCCTATTCCCGACATCAAACCTTTATTAATCAATTTTGAAGCCAACCCTCAAGCAGCAATAAGTCTTTTGAAACAAAGTACGAAGTTGCGAGAGCGAGAAAGAGCGGTAAAAGGCACGAGTGCTACATTAGAGAAAAAGCCATATTCAAGTGAAACACAAGTGTGAGCGATTTTTCTTTGCGAGTGACTTGTGAGAATTTTGTGTTGAGGATTTAATATTTTTTTTATTCTTTTTAACAATCTTTCTTTTTAGAAAATAAACATGAATCAAGAAGCATTGACAGAATCTGATTATCAATACTTGTTGAACGGGATTCAAAAAGTCATGAATGCCAAGTTTGACAAGTTACATAACCAGTTAGATCGAATTGAGGAACGAGACCAACAAGAACGACTTTCTTCAAGTCGAAGAATGGAGTCAAGGTCGTCTCGAAAACACGCTTTCAAAGATCATTCAAGAAGAGATTTCGATCGAGATTATGGTTCATATGGAAGTTCGAGACGGTATGAATCAAACCGCGAAGGTGAGACCTCTCGTGATTACCATCGAGAAGGTATGATTTCTTCTTCACAAGCTTTAACATATCTATCCACGGAGAAATCTTTACGAAAAAGTGAATGTGGTTCATATGCGTTGAAGAATTCATCTACAAAAGATTATTCTCGAAGTAGTTCAAATCGTGATTCTTATTCAACGAAGGATTCAAGGCATAGAAAAGCAAAGTTTGAAGCCTTCTATGGTGACGAACAAGAAGAAAGTACGAGTTTTTCTTCTTATGAATCAAAGATGTCGAGCACGAAGGATTTTTCACGAAGCATCGATCGTGACATCTACGAAAATATTTCTTCGATCCTTGAGTCAAATCCATCTCTTTTCAATTCTTTTGAATCATTCCCTTGTTATAATGAAAAAGAACTTGAAAAAGAGTTCGAGAGAAAAGAAAATAAAAATGAGAAAAAAGAAATAAAAAGAAAAGAGAGAAAAGAGACAAGTAAGAGAGAAAATGAGCGAGTTTTGAGAGAGCTTGAAAAAGCCATTGAGAAGGTTTTTGAAAAAGAGAAAGAACAAAAAGAAGTTGAAAGAGAAGTCGAAAAGAAATTTGAAAAAGAAAACGAGAGTGAAGAAAAAGAGAGTGAAAAAGAAATTGAAAAGGAGTGTGAAAACAAAAATAAAATTGAAAAGGAAAGAAAAGAACCCGAGATAGAAAAAGAAAGAAAAGAAAAGAACGAGCAAGAAAAAGTGAGGAGTGATTCAACTAACCCCCTTGAAGTTTGCTCTTGTTCTATTTCTACTTTTCAGGTTCCCAAAAGACCGAAAGATGTTTTTCAACTACAATACCTTTCGGAAGAACAACGTTTTCGTATGATCAGCCAAGGTATAGTTGAAAATAAACCACACGAACCCAAAGGTAAGCGAGGTAAGGAACTTTTAAACGAGTCACATCAATTTGATTTGACATTCGTCAATAAAATCTTCGATGACTTAGTTATAAAAAGACTCCCTTATTCTCATCTGATTGATTTATATTCTTTGAATGTGGTTTACACTGTTCGTTCTGATCGACATTCCAAAAATTTTATCTTGTGTGCAAACGGTTTTTCACAAAAAGCGGTTAGTTTGTTTGAACATGACATTAACAAGCACACACTCAAGTTTTGTGAGAAATCTTTGAGTTTTTGCAAATCGGTTTTAAGACATGTTCAGAATTTTGATCGTTCGATTTTGAGTTTGCACTATTGGATTAACATGTTTGATTTTTCTAAACCGTTGTCACATCTTGAACTTAATAATCAAACGTATGTTTTTAAATCGGGAATATGTTTTGTATCATATGGTATGTCTTGTTGGAAAATCAATCAGTTCCAATTGTGCTTGAACAATTTCAATCATTTTGAAACATGGTTCCTGAATAAGGTAACGAATTTTGTCAACTTTGTTTTCCATTTTTATTCGTTCCTTAAACAATTTTTATGGTTGCATTTGAAATTCACTTTCCATTTGAGAATGGTTGAATTGAATGCAAAGCTTCGATTACACTACTTGGCCGTGGAGAGAAGGTTTGTATTGCTCGATTAAGGTAAGACTGATCTTTGTCTATCTGAGTATAAAGGTAAGTCTTCTGAACATGTTGATGCGTTTTTGCTCTTTTCGAACTGCGATAAGCTTTGCGTTGCTGATTATGTTTTTGCCAAACATTTAGATCATGTTATGATTAATCGTTCTACTTTGCCTGTTTGCGAAATGCTCTTGATTTCTTTGAATGTTGATAGAACACATGCTACTGATTTTCATCATTTAGATCATGAAGTGTTTGAATGTTTCATTCTGATGATTGGTGATCTATCTGATTTGTTCATTGACAAAAAGAATCTTGTGTTTGATAAATTTTATTCATGTGCGAGTAATTCAATGCATCGTTTAATGCAAGATGAGATTGTTCTATCTCAAGTGTCATTTGCACTTTCTCACCTATCTGTTTGTGATGAATATATCTATCATTTGATGTGTTACTCACATGGTGATTTTGATTTATGGAATCCATTCGAATCGTATGCATGCCATGAAGATTATTAACTTCAGTTTCAAATGTTTGATAAGGCATTGTTCATTTTATACGAAAGTTTGATGCTGTCCAATTACATGCGATTTCTTTGTTTGATGTTTACATTTCGTTTGCAAGTTTGTTTGACACAACTCTTGCTAACTCTTGGTTATATTTTTCAGGTGTTACGATTATCATCTGTTCCGTTTGATCGAGGAAAGTCGAGCGGCAAGAATTTTGTTCGAGAGAACCATCAGCTCGATTCGAGGACGAATCGCTTTCAAGAGGGGGGTATGATGCGATCCTGGTCGCATCATGGTTCGACTCCATCCGATGCCATTGAGAGTGGCCTAAGTTTGAGGGGCCAAAGTGCAAAATGAAGCTGATTCCACTTTTTTGAACTGATCCAACTAAATTGAACTCTTTATTTAATTTTAAGCTTTGCATTTAGTTTGCATTTTAAATACTTGCATTTAAGCATCTTAGTTCAATAAATGGTTGTTGGTCATTAATTCAACTCAACTTAGTTTAATTAATTCAGTTCTTTTAATGAATTTAATTTAATAGTTGTTTCTTTAATTAATTTAGTTACTAGGTTAATTTATTGATGCATGAGTTAAGTTCATTTAATGATGCTTTATTTAATTAAGCTAGTTGCTTAAATAAATGATGTTTAAGTGTTAGTTTATTTAATTAAGTTAGTTGTTAATTTATTTTAAGTTTAATAATTGCATTAATTTGTCGGTTACATGTGATTATTGCAGGTGACTTTTCATCTTACATCCATTATTACTATTAAATAAAGAAGAACATTATGGTTCTTTAAATTCTAATGACCTCTTTGTCTTCAACTTCTATAACGTTTGCTTCATGGTATTTACTACAAGCAATCATTTCTCCATCATTTGGCTGGTGACTTTTTGATTGATCATGGAGAACTCAAAGGACATTGACAAGCAATTTAATTGAAGAATTAATCACATTGAAGATGGGAGTTACATGGCTAGAATTCCAAAAGTTGAGACTTTTGAACTTGGAATATATTTTATGAACTTTTGTTCATTGAGTGAGATTATTCTCCTCTCTATCTTTCGCATTTGCGTTTCGATTTCGACTTATCAAGTTTTCTTGCTTGTGGCGTCAATCGTTCTCTCTCCATCAACTTATACCATAGGTTCCTATCTTTATAGATAACGGGTCTTGGTCCATCATCGACTATCATTTTTTCCACCTTAAACAAATATAGAACCCGGGTGACACTTTATTAGTGTTGAATCGATTCTTTGTTTAAGTTCTTTCATCCATTCCCATCAACTATCACCTATCATTTATCTAAACCATCACTTATCCATCTATCCAATTCCATTACCATCAGCCTATCATTGTTTGTTCAACCTTAAACCGAATTCCATCTTCTTTCCCTTCATCTTAAACCGAACCTATCCTTTTAATTATCCAAATCAACTCTTTCATTTAAACACCTCCATTCCTAACTTAATCCCACCTTCTAAACAAATTCACCTAAAGCTTCCGCAAACTCATCCATATTTTTCTGATTATTTTCAGAAGACTTGTTTCCTCCTCGTAGACGATTGGGAAACTCACATACGACTCGAATCACCTCGAGGCGGATCGTATCACACGGTTTGGGGGCAACCCAAGAAGCTCTTCAGGAAATACATCCGAAAATTCCTTAACAGTTCTGACATCTCCAACATAAGGACCCTTAGAATCAAAACTGCTGACATAAGCTAAAAACGTCTCGCAACCCTTGCGAACCAATTTCTTGGCCTTTAATGCTGAGATTACGTTAGACAGATAATCTCTTCGCTCCCCTAACACAACCACCTCCTCCTCCTCAGAAGGCTTCAACACCATACGCTTAGCAGCGCAGTCTAAATTTGCACGGTGTTTCACTAGCCAACCCATGCCCAATATCAGATCGAATTCGCCAAACAGCAGTTCCATCAAATCTACCGAAAAGACAACCCCTTGGACCTCCAGGGGCACGTCTCTAAAAAACTTATTCACTCTAACCGACTGTCCCAGTGGACTTAACACAGTCATCTCTCTATCACTAATTTCAAACTTAAAACCCAATGTCCCAGACACAGTGCATACAACATACGAGTGTGTAGACCCAATGTCAATTAAAGCAGTGTATGGTACATTATAAATTAGGAACGTATCGGTTATGACGTCCGGGGCGTCGCCATCTTCTCGGCGCCGAGCAGTATAAACCAAAGCTGGCTATCTCGCCTCAATATTACCGGCACCTCTACCTGGTGCTCCACGACCTCGTCCCAAACCATTTCCACCTTGGCCTGACCACAGCCTCTCGGTGGCTGCTGACCACCTCTCCCTGGCTGAACATGGCCCTGACCTGCGGCTTGTATCTGAACAGGCCTCTGAGTACAGTTCTTAACCTGATGATCCATGGACCCACATCTGAAGCACACCTCAGTTCTTTTCCAGCATTCACCCTGGTGAGATCTCCCACAATCAGCGCAAGACTGCGGTCTAGCAGCAACAATAGGAACCCCAGCTCGGACTGGCCCATCAAATCTAGGCTTCTTCTTAGGCCCACCAAAAAACTTGAGGGCCCAAAATCCCTCTTATTTTAGCCCCTATCTTTTTCACGGTTCTGGCGCTCTGAGCGCTTCACATCCTCAGCAATTTTCGCTTTCTCAACAAGGGCAACAAAGTCTCGTTCCCTCTGCAGAGCTATCAGTACCCGCAACTCATCTCGGAGGCCATCCTCAAAACGCACACAGCGTTCATACTCAGTTGCGACTATGCCACGAGCATACCGACTCAGTCGCAGAAACTCTGCCTCATACTCTGCCACAGACCTATTCCCCTGGATCAGGCTCAGAAATTTATTTCTTTGGGCGTCCACATAACTTGCGCCCACATACATCCCTTAAAAGGCTGCTTTGAAGAAATCCCACGTCAAGCGGTCAGCCTGCGTACCCTCTCTTACAGTGAGCCACCATTGGTATGCCTCGTCTCGCAGTAAAGACACTTCTCCTTTTAATTTCTGTTCCACATTACAGTCGAGATCGTCCATTATTCGTTCGGTGGCCTCTAACCAATATTCCGCCACATTCGGGGCTACTCTAGAAATACCCTTGAAAATTTTCACTCCATTAGACCGGAGTCGTTTAGAAATGGACGCTCGGCCCACTGATCCAATACTCGCTCCAGCAACCCTTTCAAGAACCCGTAACATTGCTTGGGATAGAGAATCATCCCCAACTGCTCGGTCATGGGACCCTGTCTCAGTTATTGGTGAGGCTGGTGCCTCCCTAGCAGGCATATGGCCCGACGCTGAAGACTCAGCCCTAGCACCTCCTCGGCCTCTACCGCGGCCACGTGTACCCCTTCCGTGACCTTTTGTTCTCATATCAATATAGCGTATTTATCTATTTTAAGAGTTTTATGTATCATCTTATAATTCTAATAATTAGTAACGGATGTTTTATGATAAACAGTAATTAGAGTTATTTTCGCAGATCGAGACCTTACTACAGTTTTCAGTCTTCTATAGTCTCAGTTTACTCTAACTAAAGAGTTTCAGTACAATACTACTATCTATAGTAGTTTCTCAGTATAACATTTCAGTATATAATAGAAAACAGAGTCAGAGAACTTACAGATTTGGCGCCGGAGACTCGATGTGCCACACTTTCAGTAACACCCTTTCAATTTTCTTTTCAAACCAAAATTTCGAAAATTTTAGGAAAATTTTCAAAAACCCATTCCACAGCCGAGTTTTGTAACCTAGCTCTGATACCACTAAATGTAAAACCCCAAACCTGGCCTAGACGTTACAACCGGATCTGACGTGTCATATCGAAGTTTTGATTTAAAAACCGATCTTGTCGATGAAAGTTCGTGACTAAGTCTTAAATCCCTTTTTAAGATAATTGCTATTGAAAGCGTTGGTGTTGTAAAACATGTAGGCCAATTGTTTGTTACAAGTTTATTAATCTGAACTAAAAACCACGGAACCTTTCCTAATCGTAAACTTTAAGATTTGAAATGCGTGATTTTCTTTGAAAAAAGTTATTATTTTGAAAACCCGTGTTCCCTAATCTAGCAGGTTGAAATAAGAAGTTAAAACCAGATAAAAGTTAAAACCTCAAATGGCCTTATTACTTAAATATTAACCCCAAAATAAAGTATTTAAAAAAACTAGGTGTGAATTAAAATACTCGTGAACATGTGGCCATCTCCGAGTCCCTCGCAGCTCCAAATCATCTAAGGCTGGGGATTACCTGTACAGTTAAAAGAAAAGGGTGAGTTACGAGAACTCAGTGTGTAATCCCCTATCCTGTAGTAAATACCGGGCCTAAGCCCCATATATAGTAACAGATCGATGCAGGCTTTAGCCCTATATCAAGATGTGAGTGGGTCTAAGCCCAAAGTATTAACAGTGCAGAACAGTGATGCAACCCAGCCCAGTCCAGCCAACACACAACCCATACCAACCAACACACCATGTGGGGACTAAGTCGACCCACCCAGCCAACACAGCAATATCGCAGCGTAGCTGCTAATAGTAACGCAGCAAAGCTACTGATAACAGTAAATGTGGCCAAGCCACTAGAATCAGAATACGTGGCGAAGCCACTAGAACAGTAAAAATGTAACACCCTGGTTCTAGGGGTTAGGCTTTTGGTGCTTAGCTCAGGTGTTGGCACACTTCAGTGTGTGGATGGGTGAGTTTTAGGGGTCCTGAGAACCCTAGATGGTGGTGGAGTGCCTTAGTAAATTTTTAGCTTTTTGAATGGATGTTGGGGAGGAATTGTAGGAGGAAATAATGGGATTTGAAGGGGAGTTGATTGTTTGGCCGAATTTTGTTTCTTTTAGGGGGGAGCTTGGCCGAATATTATAAATAGGGGGAGGGGTGCTCACCTTTTAGTTTTTCCCCACTTGATTTCTTGCTGAAAGTTTCTCCATTGCTCTCCCACTCTCCTAAACCGAAACCTCCATTTCTAGTTTCCCTTTTTCTTTTCCTTAAAGACCCTTAGCCGAACCACCCACTCTTGCATCCCTCTTCTTCCATTTTGACCGAAAGTACACCCCCACACTTTTCTTTCCCTCTTCTCAAACCTCCTTGGCCGAAACTACTATTCCCTCTCCTTGATTTTCTTGTTAGCCGAATCCACACCACCTTTGTGCCGAATTTTCCTTCCCTCAATTTGGTAGTACTATTGGCCGAATGTTAGCATAGACCTCTTCGGGTTCCATAGCAATCGATTTTGGGGAGGAGAGCCTAGCACAGGAGATCTTTTCGGGATTCGTTTAGTCAGCTTTTGCAAAGGCATTAAGTAGCATTTCGGGTTTTGATTGGTTGTGCTAGAAGGTGCGTAATCATCGCACTATTTCTCGGTTTGCTTGCTAATTATTAAACATATGTATTATGTGTGGAAGCAGATTATAATGGCTTAAGTGATGAGAACTGGTGATGGTAAGATTATTTGTGATGTATTTATGTATGTATATATATTTATATTCTTATGTGATATGATGACTTAACATGTAGCATCTACATATTTGCATGAGGTGGGGCTTGATACGATGAAGGAGGAAGTGTACACAAGGTGTACGTGGTCTAATGATAGCTCCGGCTACATTAGCGATTGATGGTTAGCTTCGTGCTACCTCAAGGGAGATGTTGGCTAGGTGCCCATCTCGGCGGTTGATGGCTATGTGCATCACCGTGAGACGGATATTGAGGTTGAGATCATTTTGGTTGATCGGTGGCTCAACCACGGCCTTGTGCGAGAGTTGCCAAGGTAATGTTTTGGATCACGAGGTGATCGGTGGTGGTTTATCCACGGCCTTAGGCGTGAGTCCGCTAAGGTTGGCGCGTCGGTTGGATAGTAGGTTGGGTTGAAGTGCATCTTTGCATGATTTGTTTTGAGGATTGTGTGGGTATGGGCCAAGCCCATACGTGTGGGAAATTTGTGTTGTGGTTATGCATCGAGTCCGTGGACTCACCCAATTATTTTCCTAACATTTCGTGTGATTCATGAGATGGACCGGATCGGAGAGGATACATGGTGGCCCATGCCGAAGGAGATGTTTTTGGCTATATTAAATATTAAGTATTTCACTCAAATAATGGTTGTAATAAGGATTTATTTTATTATTTTGGTATCATTTTATTATTAACTCTATTATGGTTTGTTTAAATTGAAACACTATGTGAAGATGGTTATATTTTTATAACTTACTTATTCAAATATGGAATTATTAAACATGTGGCTATAATTTCAAAAGAACATGGTTTCCAAGAGCAAATAAATTTTTACTATTTTATTCTAAGTCTAAAATATTTTCACTAACATAACCAGATTCGGGTCGTAGTGAATGGGCCGGGTTTGGGGATGTTACAGCTTAATATCGAGCCCGGTTCAAAACTTCGGCTTTGAGGGTTTTGGGCAGAAAGCGATTTTCAAAAATGGGCTTTTTGAAAAATAGGCTTTCATAAAAGTTTTCAGTTATTTTGGCATGGCACTGTGCCTCTCCAGCCCAAGTCCACCGACCAAAAGTACTTCTAGCCTTTGAAGTGTTTGGTTATTATGAATTATTACGGGTTTAGATTGGGCTCGGTAGATTAGAATATTCAGGCTGTTGGACCCTAGGATTAGTTTACTCAAACATTGAACACATAAGACTTAAGGACCATTAAACAAACCTGTGAAGTAAGTCACCGAGTTAAGGTGTGGTAACCTTGGTGCGCATGTCTAGGATTAGATCCGGAAGAGCTTGGTACTTAAGCAGTCCTAGTGACTCACCTCCTCTTCGCAGGAATCCTACCTGGTGCGTAGCTACGGTTCACCTTAACCAAGAGGACTTGTTCATAGGCTAAACCAATCATTAAAACCCGAAAGGGATTAACCTTGTTTGTTTTCAAACCTTTAGTTTTAAAATTTTCAATTTGCCCCTTTGGTTTGTAAATCCTAAATTTGATTTTGAAAGACGTTTTCTCGATTTACAAAATTACAAAAAATACCCCTGGTTGATAAAATTACCAAAATGCCATTGGTTTCTAAATTTTCAGATTTCTCTCGACTTTTACTAAAATATTCCTATTTTATTAAATACCGAGAAAATTATATTTTGAGAAATGTTGTGATATTCTGATTTGGAGAATTTACTTAAAATGCCCATGATTTCCAAAATTACAAAAATAACCCCGATTTACTCAAATTTGTGCGATACCTCTGGTTTGAAAAACAAAATTTTTAAGATGACCCACAGTGATTTTGTAAATTTTGAAATATCTTTAAGTTGGAAAACTATTTTTCAAAATTGACCTCGAGTTATTACCGATATACCTCTTATAGGAAAATGACGAAATTACCCCAGGTAGGGAAGGAAACTTGATTGCTCGAAAGAACTACTCTTGGAAACTTCATTGCATAAAATTGCTCGTGGATAAAATAAAGAAACAAGAATTTCGATGCATAAAACTTTTTAAACAGACTAAATCGAGGAGCTAGATATGAGTTCTAGGGGCGTGGTCGCAATACTCGTGGACGTGGTAGAGGCGGGATGTCGATGTTCGAACCGGTTGGGTCTCGCCATGGGTCGAGAGAGCGATGTGCCGCCACCACCGTTGAGGTGGAATAGCGAGATCGGGCCGAGGAGACGACGCGCGATGATCGCGAGCTATCTTTGCGGGTGCTTGAGCGAGTGGCGGGAGCCATGGGGCGATGGGACTCGGAAGTCGCGACCAAAAAGGCTTAGGCGAATGGAGCCGAGGTCTTCGTGAGGAGTGTGCGGGTAGCTCGAACGTGGCGAGTAATCGCTTGAGGCGATGGAAAGGATTATGGACGACTTAGACTTAACTGGCGAGGAGAAGCTTAAGGGTGTTGTTTCGTTGTTGCGAGATGAGGCCTACCGGTGGTGGCTCACTTTATTAAGAAAGTGCACCGCGGATCGAGTGGATGGGGCTACTTTAAGATCAAGTTCGAAGGGAAGTATGTCGGAGCAAGCTATGTGGATGCTCGGAGGAAGGCGTTCTCAATGCGGTGCAAGGTAGCAAATCGATAGCGGAGTATGAAGTCGAGTTTACGCATTTGAGCCGGTATGCTCGGGGCATCGTGGCAACCGATTATGAGAGATCGCGTCGATTGAAGATGGGCTACGGGATGAGTGCGGGTTTTGATTGCGCCGCAACGAGAAAGAGACTTTGTCGTTTTAGTGGAGAAAGCTCAGATAGCTGAGGAGGTCAAGAAGGCTGAGAGGCAGAACAGAGAAAGGAACCGTGATAAGAGAAGTGTTGGACCGTCAGAAGTGGTTGAGAGGGTTCAGAAAAGACCGAGGGTTGAGACTCCTGTTCATATTGCTAAGCCAGCCGCCGGAAATCCAGATCGTCCGTGTGCTCAATGTGGAAGGTATCATGTTGGCGAGTGCTGGAATCGAGTTCGAGAATGCTTCAGATGTAAGTCCAAGTCTCATCTGATTAAGGATTGTCCCCAGGATCCGAATAGGACTCGGACAGTGGGTCAAGGTTATGTGCAACCAGGCAGAGGTGGTCAGCAGGCGACGAGAGGTCGTGGTCCGAACCATGGAGGGAATGGTTCCGGCCGAGGTCGTGGAGCTTTGGGTCGCGATAATGGTGGCACTGAGGCAAGACAACCAGGTCTGGTTTATGCAGTTCGTCGGAGAGAGGATAATGATGTGCCGGATGTGTCAGCGGGTAAGTATCTTATGTTTGGAATATTCTCTGTTGTTTTGTTCGTTTTGGTGACTGTTTACTTTGTTGCTTGTAAAGTATCTAGAACCTTGAGTATGATAGATACTGTGCCTAAAAGTATGTTAGCTCTTTAAGATCAGAGTGCGCAGCCATAGTGTAGTGGGAGGAGTTGGACTGTAGTTCAGACAAGTAATTTCGAGGACGAAATTATTTTAAGGAGGGTAGAATTGTAACACCCTGGTTCTAGGGGTTAGGCTTTTGGTGCTTAGCTCAGGTGTTGGCACACTTCAGTGTGTGGATGGGTGAGTTTTAGGGGTCCTGAGAACCCTAGATGGTGGTGGAGTGCCTTAGTAAATTTTTAGCTTTTTGAATGGATGTTGGGGAGGAATTGTAGGAGGAAATAATGGGATTTGAAGGGGAGTTGATTTTTTGGCCGAATTTTGTTTCTTTTAGGGGGGAGCTTGGTCGAATATTATAAATAGGGGGAGGGGTGCTCACCTTTTAGTTTTTCCCCACTTGATTTCTTGCCGAAAGTTTCTCCATTGCTCTCCGACTCTCCTAAACCGAAACCTCCATTTCTAGTTTCCCTTTTTCTTTTCCTTAAAGACCCTTATCTGAACCACCCACTCTTGCATCCCTCTTCTTCCATTTTGACCGAAAGTACACCCCCACACTTTTCTTTCCCTCTTCTCAAACCTCCTTGGCCGAAACTACTATTCCCTCTCCTTGATTTTCTTGTTAGCCGAATCCACACCACCTTTGTGCCGAATTTTCCTTCCCTCAATTTGGTAGTACTATTGGCGAATGTTAGCATAGACCTCTTCTTCTGGTTCCATAGCAATCAATTTTGGGGAGGAGAGCCTAGCGCGCAGAGATCTTTTCGGGATTCGTTTAGTTAGCTTTTGAAAAGGCATTAAGTAGCATTTCGGGTTTTGATTGGTTGTGCTAGAAGGTGCGTAATCATCGCACTATTTCTCGATTTGCTTGCTAATTATTAAACATATGTATTATGTGTGGAAGCAGATTATAATGGCTTAAGTGATGAGAACTGGTGATGGTAAGATTATTTGTGATGTATTTATGTATGTATATATATTTATATTCTTATGTGATATGATGACTTAACATGTAGCATCTACATATTTGCATGAGGTGGGGCTTGATACGATGAAGGAGGAAGTGTACACAAGGTGTACGTGGTCTAATGATAGCTCCGGCTACATTAGCGCTTGATGGTTAGCTTGCTACCTCAAGGGAGATGTTGGCTAGGTGCCCATCTCGGCGGTTGATGGCTATGTGCATCACCGTGAGACGGATATTGAGGTTGAGATCATTTTGGTTGATCGGTGGCTCACCCACGGCCTTGTGCGAGAGAGTTGCCAAGGTAATGTTTTGGATCACGAGGTGATCGGTGGTGGTTTATCCACGGCCTTAGGCGAAGTCCGCTAAGGTTGGCGTCACGGTTGGATAGTAGGTTGGGTTGAAGTGCATCTTTGCATGATTTGTTTTGAGGATTGTGTGGGTATGGGCCAAGCCCATACGTGTGGGAAATTTGTGTTGTGGTTATGCATCGAGTCCGTGGACTCACCCAATTATTTTCCTAACATTTCGGTGATTCATGAGATGGACCGGGGATCGGAGAGGATACATGGTGGCCCATGCCAGAAGGAGATGTTTTTGGCTATATTAAATATTAAGTATTTCACTCAAATAATGGTTGTAATAAGGATTTATTTTATTATTTTGGTATCATTTTATTATTAACTCTATTATGGTTTGTTTAAATTGAAACACTATGTGAAGATGGTTATATTTTTATAACTTACTTATTCAAATATGGAATTATTAAACATGTGGCTATAATTTCAAAAGAACATGGTTTCCAAGAGCAAATAAATTTTTACTATTTTATTCTAAGTCTAAAATATTTTCACTAACATAACCAGATTCGGTCGTAGTGAATGGGCCGGGTTTGGGGATGTTACAAAAAACATGGCAGAGCCACTAATGTAGTACTTCCTCCAAATCAGAATCCCAACCCCCATGCAGAATGTCGTGTCATAAAGATTACATGTATGCAGTATGTCATGATCATAACCAGTCATATAAATATCATACACACATCAATTAAACTACCACTAGGGGTATTCATTTCGTCAGTTAAGGGTAAAACGGTAATTTCACCCCTCAGGGGTAATTCGGTAAGTCTACCCTACAAAGGTATTTCGGTAATTCTACCCTACAATGGTATTTTGGTAATTTTACTCATTAAGGGTATTTCAGTCATTTTACTCAGTAAGGGCAATTAAGTCATTTTACTACTTTTGGGGGTCGCGGCACTGATGATGACCCTTCAGAGGGTCTGCAGTCGTCTCGAACGACTTAGATAACCTATATGGCCCAAAACAGTGAAATTGGGCCCAAGGCCCATTACTCGGCCCAAGTGGGCCCACACGCTCGTGTGGCCCATTCAGCCCACATTCCGTCACAGCTATGCGAACTTCGCAGCCCAAACCATTATTAGTCACATACCGTGGATTTCGTCCATGTGGGGCCCATGAGCCTATTGGGCCCACATGGCCCATTTCGACCCACGAGGCCCATTATGACCTAAGCCCATGGAAATGCTCGTGGTGGCTTCTACAGTCTAGCGCCCATGTTCATGGGCTCAGTTTACCACACGCACGATCGCATGCTCGTGTGGCATCATACGCCATATTCTGGTTTTTCGGCATTTAGCCAATCTACAGTCTTGGCAGTGTAACCATTGCATACTTTCGGCTGCTCAGCCGATTATCGTATGCTGCATACGATTACACACCTGATTGAAACATCGAAGAGTTCGAATAATCTGGAGCACACAACCTATAACCAACACAACACACGGTTAATGCATACTCTTAATCCACCACTTTTATTTGCTTAAACCACAACAACTCACCTTGGTAGAACTAACAGATACTAGCGCCTCCCTGCTGATCAAGGGAGATTTCCACCTCCTAACATGATTTGGCATAACAAAAGTTGTTAGAAACAACTAAACATTCGGCCCCTCAGGAGAAAATAAAAAGAGAAAACCGAAGCTTGTTAATAGAGTCAAAAGAAATCTTTACTAAGAACGAAATAATAAAGTTGTTGTAGTAACCCCTTACCAATATTGATAACCAAACGTATTTCGGCAGCAGTCAGTCAAGAAGGTTCGTCCCTAACCACGGAGAAAAAAGAGATTTGAGAGGGAGAGAATAAGAAGATTCGGCCTAACAGAGAAGGGAAAGACAAAGTTTGAAAAAAAGGAAAAGATGGAAGTAAAAGAGGGTCGGCTATAGCAGAAAACGATTAGAGAAGAGATGAGAGAAAGACTTCAAAACAATGATCAGAATTAGGCACTTGGTGTTTATGTTTCGGCAAAGAGTGGGCAACACTTGAGAATAAAGATGAAAAGAAAAAGACCCGAATGGTCAGAAATGTTGCACGAGATGCCACAAAAGAAGTAAATCCCGAAATGCACAAAAAGAAAACTCGAAATGGCAAAGAGGATTTTCGGTTTCCACCCTCTCACAAAATTGCCAAAAATGCACAAATGAGATTCCCTTAGCCGAAATCCCCTACTCAAGCTCCCCCATTCGACCATGACTCCCTTCTCATTCAAATTCCCTAAAAATCTCCACTGTTTGCTCATTGATTCACTCCACACCCCCCGTTCAAACTTATTCAAACTTGATGACCAAGTCTCCAACCACTTCTGCAGAGTTTGAATCAAACTCTACCTCTCACACAACAGAGACATAAAATAAAATCCCATCTTTGCATGCCATGGGATTCAAACCCACTCCCTCTCACATGCCCAAACACGCCACTTGCCACCACAACACAAGATCTCTTGTGTCTTGAAACAAATAGAATTTATTATAATCCATTCAAGCTAACATCTAGGTTTCCCCAAAAGAGCAAAAACCAAAGTTTTTCCAAAGGCCATACTTGAACCCAGGCTTCCTAAAATCCCCAAAACACACCCAAATCACTCAACCACAGAGGCAAACCGGTATTTGTGTCAAGACATGAAAAATTAAAGACCTTATAACTTTGGGGCGTTACACCCATCCCTACACTCTAAAAATTAGCACTGGTTGCGGCACTAAATAGTATTTGCAGCAGAGCTGCCAGTGCAGTACACTTCCTCCAATCATAATAATCCCATCCCCATGCAACATATCACACATGTATGCAACATATATATATCGTGGCATGCTCATATATAGTCATACATAACATAAAACATACAATTATTTAATATCATAGGGGCATAACAGTCATTTCATCAGTTTGGGGTCTAGGTATACTTACAGACCCATCAAGAGGGTCCACAAATGATCGTCTCGGGCGACCGTGCAACAACTAATGATCAAACAAAGGAAAATGGGCCCAAGAGCCATAATGCGGGTCCATGTGGGCCCACACGCCCGTGTGGCCCACATAGCCTAGAATTGGTCTCGGCCATGTAAATTACACAGCTTGGCCTAATATTCTCCACACAATCGTGTAGTTTACCCGTGTGGGGCCCACAAGCTCGTTGGGCCCACACGGCCCATTTTGGCCCAACATGGCCCAAAACGGCCTAAGACCATGAAATCGCTCATGGTGGCCTCAGTAGTCAAATGCCCATGTTTTATGCGTTCGGATTACCACACGAGGGAGCGCACGCTCGTGTAGCATCAATTGTCATATTCTTCGGCTTTTGTCGATTTACGATTTGGGCAGTGTTTACACACCTTGTTTCGATTCGCCACAAAAAGTCGCTCGAGCCCTCACAAACTTAATTTTAACCAATCAAACACTACCATTAGTCCTACTTTACGGTTAAAAGAAAACCTGAAACCAACAATCCATTCATAGAACGGTGTAGAGCTACCTTCAATCGAACCACTGTGATTCCCACAAATCTTAATCTCTAGTGATTGATTAGGAGTTTCCTAAATCCTTCCTTATCTGCCATAACAATTGCCATCAGTCACCAACTTAAGGGCAGAAGAAGAAAGGGAATAGGGATTTCGCCTATAGCACTTACCGAAAGAGAGCAAGAGAACCAAATATTGGAAGGAATTCGGCACTAGCACAACCCCTCACCCTAATTTATAGCTGTAAAAATTAGTTAAACCAAACCCCAATTTAAAAACTCAAAAGTCGAAACTTCAAGTACCATAATCGCTTACAAAAAAATGCGGTTAATCGCTAAACAAGATGGAGTCTCAAAATGTATGAGAGAAAAAAGGAGTAAAGTCGATTCGGCAGGAGAAGAGGAATGTATTTTTAGAATAACGGAGAAGGGAGAAGGAACTTTCGGCAATGACCAGAATTGGGAAATCGGCAGCACAAGACTTGAGGGAGAGAAAGAAGAGGGACAAGAAAAATGAAAAAAAAGGGGAGAAGAGATTTCGGCAGAGGGAAAAGAAAAATGAAAAAGGGGGAGAAGAGATTTCGGCAGAGGGAGCTGAATGTTGGGATTAATTTCGGCACCACTACCCCACACATCCCTTGATCCACTCCTCAAAAATCTCCTCCAATCTCTCAACCCTCCAATTTGAATCCCATTCAAACTCTTTTAGTGTTTTGGCTAAGCTAGAACACTCACACGGCACATGTAACACCCCTAACCCATAACCATTGCCGGTTTAGGGTTAAAGGCATTACCGGACAAAACTGAACCTTTTGCGCACATTTCATATTATTATTCAACGAATCAAATCAAAGTGTCCCTTAAATAGGTCTACAAGACCTTAAACATGCATTAGAAAGGGGTCGGGACTAAATCGGAATCATACAAAATTTTTCCAAAAATTCAAACATTTTTCAAAGTTACAAAGGTCACACGCCCGTGTGGGTAGGACGTGTGCCTCACACGGCCTCAGACATGCCCGTGTGTCTAAGCCGTGTCAAAATAGGGCATACATACTGACTTGTCCACACGGCCGTGGACACGCCTGCAGTGCCGCACTCGTGGTCGAGCGACTTGCACCACCACGGCGATCCACGCTGTGTGTCCAGCCGTGTGGTCGAGCGACTTGTTTTAAAATACAACCACGAATGACACGGTTGAGCCACACGCCCGTGTGCTCAACTGTCTGGGCAAATATAGGCCATTTGCAAGGCCAAAATGCCACCCACACAAAGGGTTATCCCTACAAGCACATACAAACATCTTTCCATACATCAATGGAAACCAAAACATATCAAATTGTACATCATTTCTACCCATTTATAAACATCACAAACACTCCTATTTAGGAACCATTTAACTCAATATAACCACACATTTCAAAGTATAATCCATCACAAACTTACCATCAATAATATGCTAACTATGCATCAAAAAGCTTACCATTCATATGACCCTTTCATTTGCTATCAAACCATACCAACACTAAGCATAACAAGACATAACTAATCATTCACATCACAACCATTTACCTAGCCATATCACATGGCTATATACATATCTCAAACATAATTCAAAGTGACTAGCCTATACATGCCATACTTAGTATATACACTTTCAAAAGGTACCAAAAATAGAATTGAGTAGTGTGATGACAATCCTCGACGATTCCCGAGCCTTTCGTAACTTTAACGATCTATAAAACAGAACAAACACTCACAAAGTACGCTTTCAAAAGCTTAGTAAGCCATATACAAATAAACTTAACATGTAAACATATATATAAGCATAGCAAATCAAATTCATTAACATCTCTTCATTTCATACATATAGATTTCTCTTTGGCTTAATTAGTTTGCCATTTCTTACCAACATTTCATATCTCAAAATATCACTTTTGCTCATAGCACACTCAAGCACATATCATATATTGTCTTATCAAATCTATACACATATTCACCTTTGTAAGTTCATACATATACTTACCTTTCATACACTTACTTAGTGTACAATTCAAACATACCTGGCTTGTTTATACATTTCCCGTAATCTTTCATTTCTCGGACCTGCCCGTTGAACCGTTCAGAAACAATTAGGATGCTCGAAATACACAGAATAGTCGTACAATGCCAACGTCCCAGACGTGGTCTTACATGTAAACAGATATTGATGCCACTGTCCCAGACAGGGTCTTACACGAATCAATACGATGCCAATGTCCCAGACATGGTCTTACATGTAAATCTCAAATCGATGCCAACGTCCCAGACATGGTCTTACACGATATCACATATCGGACGCCTATGTCATGACATATACAATACTATCTATTCATAGGTTCGTACGGGACTTTTTCAGATGTTGACATCATGTCGATACTATCTCAGATTTCATGTACTCATCATCTCATTTACATTCATCACTATAAATTTTCATATGAACGTACATATATCAATGTAAATACATTTATTTGTATATAGAGTTACCTCTGATTCGGATAACGTACGGACTCGACTATTCGATCACTTTCGACTTTCTGTGATCTAAATTCGTTTTCTTCAATTCTTGATCTATACATATTCAAATTTAATCCATTTATTCACCAAATCATTTAATTCAATCCAAAAACACATATTTAGGGAAATTTACAAATTAGCCCTCACATTATCACATTTTGACATTTTAGTCCTTATTTCACAAAATCACAAAATACACAAAATTTACACACACCATGCTTAGGCCGAATATTACCCATGCTCATACAAGTCCACACATTCCATTTATTTTACAATTTAGTCCATCAAAATATTATTTTCTCAATTAAGTCCAAATTACTCAAAATCACCAAAAATCCAAAGACAAAACATGTTAATCTAACACATATATTTCATATTTCATCATTAAACATCACCAAGCTCATGAATTCATCAATGGCATTTTTCAAAATCTTCATCAATTCACAAAATTGAAACATGGGTTTTGGAGAACACAAAGCAACGATTACAAAAACGTAGAAATTATCAAAAACCGATCAAAATCCATACCTTGATCAAGCTCAAAGCTAGCCGAAACCTAGTTGTTCTTCCTCTCTTTATTTTCTTTGTATTTTCGACACTAATGGGTGAATTTATTTTAATTATAATAGCTTAATAAATTCATTTACTAAATTAACCTTTAATAAATATATAAGACATATATAATTCAAGGCCATTAATGTACATTAACCATATCAATGGTTTAATTACTTCATAAGGCCACCACATTTATAAAGACATGACACTTAGGTGCTTTTTAATATATGGCATGCTAATTTAGCATCTATCACAATTTGGTCCTTTTCTCAAATTAAGCACATAAATGACCAAATTAAATTTCGAAACTTTCACACATACTTAATCTCATATCATAGGCACGGAAAATAATATTAAAATATTTTTCTAACTCGGATTTGTGGTCCCAAAACCACTGTTACAACACAGCAGTAAAATAAATACTCCACTGCCCCCACCAAGATTCGAACATCAATCCTCTGCCATAGGTAACACGCCACTTACCCCCTAGACCAGCAGACTCTTTATGTCTTGCTTTACCCATAATAATTTAAAAGCCTACTAACTATAGGCAATGATTTATTCCTTAAAAACAAAACTTTTTGCACTTGCCCAGGCTTGAACCCAAGACTTCTGATACACTCCCAAACACACCCAAATCACTTAACCCCTGAGATATGCAGATATTTGTGCTACAACACACAAAAATAATTACTTAGATTTTGGGGTGTTACAACTCTACCCCTAAAAGAAAATTTTGGCCTCAAAATTTACCTGATCAAAACAGATGAGGGTATTGTTGACGCATCGCCTCTTCGGGTTCCCACGTGGCCTCCTCTGAGTTGTGATTGCACCAAAGTACCGTAACCAGTGGGATAGACTTCTTCCTCAAAACTTTCACATCATGATCTAAAATCTGAACCGGTTCCTCCTCAAAAGTCAGGTCCAGTCTAACCTCAATCTCCTCAGTCGAAATCACATGTGTGGGATTAGAGCGATAACGCCTCAGCATAGAGATGTGGAACACATCATGAATCCAATTCAACTCTAGAGGTAACTCAAGTTGATAGGCAACCGGTCCCACACGTTTCAGTATGCGATAAGGCCCAATAAACCTAGGGCTCAACTTGCCCTTTCGTCCAAATCTCAGTACCTTCTTCCATGGTGAGACCTTAAGAAAAACGAAGTCCCCCACAGAATACTCAATCTCCTTGTGCTTCAAATCCGCATACGACTTTTGTCTATCTGATGCCGCCTTCAATCGATCCCAAATTAATCTAACTTTTTCCTAGGTATCAAAAACCAATTCAGGGCCCAGGACACGCCGCTCGCCCAACTCAGTCCAACACGAAGGAGTACGACACCTACGGCCATATAATGCCTCGTAAGGTGCCATCTGTATGCTAGACTGGTAGCTATTGTTATATGCAAACTCTGCCAATGGCAAATAGTCTTCCCAACAGCCTCGGAAATCTATTACACAACTCCTTAACATATCCTCCCGTATTTGAATCACCCTCTCTGATTGACCATCTGTCTGGGGGTGAAACGCAGTACTGAAGTCCAATCTTGTACCCAAAGCCTCGTGTAACTTCTTCCAGAACCGAGACGTGAAGCGAGGATCTCTATCTAATATTATGGAAACCGGTACCCCGTGCAGTCTCTCTATTTCAGCCACATACAGTTTAGCCAGCTTCTGCAAGGAGTAACCAGTACAAAATGGTATGAAATGGGCTGACTTGGTCAACCGATCCATGACGACCCATACTGCATCCTTCTTAGTAGGCGTTAGGGGGAGCCCACTAACGAAGTCCATAGTCACTCTCTCCCACTTCCAAAGTGGAATTTTAACTGGTTGAAGCAACCCTGAAGGTAACTGATGTTCAGCCTTAACCTGCTGGCAAGTCAGACACTTACTCACAAAGTCGGTAACTTCACGCTTAAGACCCGACCACCAATATAACTCACGAAGGTCTCGGTACATTTTATTTCCACCGGGATGCATAGCATAAGGTCTACTATGCGCCTCTCGCAGTATAGACTGCCTCAAATCAGTATCCCTTGGTACACAGACTCTCCCACGGAAACTCAGTACCCCTTCGTTATTCAGCCCAAAATCTAAAGTTTCCCCACTCTCAATCTGTCAAAATCGAGGACCCAAAGACCCATCCTCCAACATTTACCCTTAATCTGTTCAATCCACGACAGTTTAACTTGAAGTTCGGCCAACAAACTACCATCATCAAATAAACTGAGACGAGCAAACATCGCCCTCAGGTCCGCCATAGCCCTATGGCTCAGTGCGTCAGCCACCACATTGGCATTACCAGGATGGTATTCAATCGAACAGTCATAATCCTTATGCAGCTCAATCCATCTACGCTGCCTAAGATTTAGCTCCTTCTGAGTGAGGAGGTATTTGAGGCTCTTGTGATCTGTGTAAATGATACACTTTTCACCGTATAGGTAATGCCTCCAGATTTTTAGTACGAATACCACCGCGGCCAACTCCAAGTCATCGTCGAATAATTTGCCTCATGAGATTTAAGCTGGTGAGACGTATATGCCATTACCTTACCCTCTTGCATCAATACACATCCCAAACTGATATGTGATGCATCGTCGTAGACAGCGAATTCTTTCCCAGACTCTGGCTGTATTAAGACAGGGGCTTCCGTCAGAACCTTCTTAAGTTTCTCAAAACTCTCTTGCTGCTTATCAGTCCAGACAAATGGCACCCCTTTACGCAACAACTTAGTCAGAGGTGCAGCAATCAACGAAAACCCCTCAACAAAATGTCTATAATACCCTGCCAGACCCAGAAAACTTCGAATCTCAGATACCGTCTTAGGCGGCTTCCAATGCAAAACAGCTTCAATTTTCTGAGGATCAACTCTAATCCCTTCAGTAGATACCACATGGCCCAGAAATGTTACCTCTCATAGAAAGAATTCACACTTGCTAAACTTAGCGTATAATTGTTTCTCCCTCAGAATCTGCAGAACAACTAGGAGATGTGTGTCATGTTCATCCTCAGTTCTCGAATACACCAAGATGTCATCTATAAAAACCACTACGAACCGATCCAAATAAGGCTGGAACACTCGGTTCATCGGATCCATAAAAGGCTGGGTGCATTAAATCGTCCAAACGGCATCACAAGGAACTCATAATGACCATAACGAGTCCTAAATGCTTGTCTTGTGAACATCAACCTCTTTGACTCTCGGTTGATGGTACCCGATCGGAGATCAATCTTAGAGAAGACCGAAGCTCCTCGAAACTGGTCGAATAGATCATCAATCCTCGGCGAAGTACCTTACTCTTAATAGTCAATTTATTCGATTGCTTTGAGTCGATGCACATACGCATGGACCCATCCATCTTTTTCACAAATAATACCGGTGCTCCCCATGGAGACACACTAGGTCGGATGAACCCTCGATCCAGTAACTCTTGAATCTGAGCCTTAAGCTCCACTAGCTCCTTCGGTGCCATTCTATAAGGAGCGATAGACACTGAAACTATACCCGGTAGGAGCTCAATCCCAAATTCAACTTCACGGTTTGGAGGTAGTTCAGGTAGTTCATCGAGAAAAACATCCAGAAAATCTTTGACTGTTCTGATATCTCTAACAGACGAAACCTCAGAATAAAAAACATCGATGTAGGCTATATATGCCTCACAACCTTTACAAACCAACTTCTCGGCCTTCAGGGCTGAAATCACATTTGACAAATAATTCCGATGCTCCCCTATTACCACCACCTCATCACCCTCCACAGTTTTCAGTACCACCCGTTTAGTAGCACAATCCAAATTCACTTGATGCTTAACCAGCCAATCCATGCCCAGTATTAAGTCGAATTCTCTAAATGGAAGTTCCATTAAATTCGCCAAAAAGATGGTTCCTTGAACCTCCAAAGGTACATCTCTAAACAATTTGTTTACCTTAACTGATTGCCCTAAAGGACTCAACACAGTAACCTCACTCACAGTGGTTTCAACTATTAAACCCAAAGTCTCAAACACCGAGCATGATATATACGAATACGTAGACCCAACATCAATCAGTGCAGTATAAGGTACATTATGGATAAAGAACGTACCAGTAATAACATCCGGGGTGTCTCCGTCCTCTCGGCGATGTGCAGCATAAACGAGAGGTGCTGCCTCGCCTCAGTATGACCAGCACCTCTGCCCGGTGCTCCATGACCACGGCCCATACCATTTTCATCTCTGGCCTGACCACGGCCTCTCGGTGGCTACTGAACACCTCTCGGTGGCTGAATAGTACCCCGACCTGTAACTTGCATCTGTTCGGGCCTCCGTGGACAATCTCTGATACAATGCTCTAATGACCCGCATCTCAAACATGCCCCAATCCTTTTCCAGCACTCTCCCTGATGGCGTCTACCACAATCAACACATGGCTGCAGTCTAGTATCAGCATTAGGGACCCCAACTCTGACCGGCCCATCCACTCTAGCCTTTTTCTTTGGCCTCTGAACGGAACTTGAGGGCTCCGAATACCTCTTATTCCTACTCTTTTCTCGATTTTGACGCTCAGTACACTTCACCTCCTCGGTGATCTTTGCCTTATATACCAGTGTGGCAAAATCTCGCTCCCTCTGTGGAGCTATCAAAACTCTCAGACTATCCCTGAGGTCGTCCTCGAAACGAACACACCGCTCATATTCAGTTGCCACCATTCCACGCGTATAGCGGCTTAATCACAAAAATTCAGCTTCATATTCAGCCACTGATTTATCCCCCTGAGTTAGATTTAGAAACTCCCTCCTACGGGCATCCACATAACTAGCGCCCACATACTTCCCTTGGAAAGTAGTCTTGAAGAATTCCCATGTCAATCGGTCAGCCTGAGTACCCTCTTTAACTGTAAGCCACCACTGATAGGCTTCATCTCGTAACAATGACACTACACCTTTTAGTTTCTACTCGGGGGTGCAGTTGAGGTCATCCACAATCCTCTCTATGGCCTCAATCTAATATTCAACCACGTTAGGGGCAACTCCAGTAATACCCCTAAAAATCTCATCCCCATTAGACTGGAGTCGTTCTGTGACCGACCCCTAACCCACCGTACCAGTATTGGGCCCAGTGACCCTCTCCAGAATTTGCAACATAGCTTGGGACAATGCGTCGTCCCCAGCCGCTCGATCGTGAGACCCAGTCTCAGTCACAGGTGAAGCCGGTGCCTCACTAGCTTCAGTGTTAGGCATGTGGCCCGATAAGGAAGACCCAGCCCGAGCACCTCTACGGCCTCCGCCACGGCCTCTTGTACCCCTTCCACGAGTACCTGTGGTGCTCATTATAAATTTGTGTATTATCTGTTTTTAACAATTTTATGTGTCAGTTTACAATTCTAGTGTTGATTAACAAATATCTTATGGAAAGCAATATCAGTATTTAAGGGTTTATTTTTACAGTATGTAGTATTACTACAGTTTTAGTTTTCCCTAACCAGAATTTTTAGTACAACCTACTACCTCTAGTAGTCTCAATATTTCACTTTAAACAAACAGAAGTGTCAGAGGACTTACCACATCGGCGCCGGAGATTCAGTGTACCACACATTCAGTAAAAATATTTCAAAATACTTCCAAATCGTTTGGAACAGTTCTTTTTGAAAATTCTGAGTTTTTAGAAGAAACCCAAAAACCACAGTCGAGTTTTGAAACCTGGCTCTAATACAACTAAATGTAACACCCCAAACCCGGCCTAGACGTTATGGCCGAATCTGGCAGTATCACATTGAAGTATTTTTCGAAAACATAGTTTCATTGGAAAGACCGTTCTATATTAATTCTTGTTTACGATCTTAACAGAAATTTTAGGGTATCCTGTTCATTTGAAAACTCAAGTTTTTTTTAGTAGAATGTTAATCATATTAGTTTGTTACTATACTTTAAAACAATGTTTGATGCGGAAGCTTTTATAGTATGTTACAAAAACGTGGTGTTTTGAAAAGCATTTACCTTTTGGAAATCCGCGTCCTACTAATCTCAGAAATGAATTAAGCTAAGTAAAATCCCAAATTAAAAGTTAAAAATTTAAAGAGGCCTTATTACAAAAACAAATACTCAAATTAAATTTCTTGTAAATAAAAAGTCAAATATAGAAGCAGGTGCGATTGTGTGGCCACCTCCGAATCCCTCACAGCACCGATCCGCCTAAGACTGGGGATTACCTGTACCGATAAACAGAGGGGTGAGTTTACAAAAACTTAGTGCGTAGCCCCATATAAGCAATTAGCCAATCATGCCATAGGCAAACACAGTCTGGGCCTAAGCCCAAATCAATAAAAGATCAGTTCAGTTGGGGCCTTAGCCCATTGCAGTATCAATATCAGTGTGGGCCTTAGCCCATTTCAGTGACAGTAACAGTTTGAGCATGCAATCAGAAATCCTACCCAACCAGCCTTTACACTCCACTACGTCCAGCCCTACACTCCATGTGGGGATAAAATCAACCCACCCATCCCTACACTCCAAAAATTAGCACCGGTTGCAGCACTAAATAGTATTTGCAGCAGAGTTGCCAGTACAGTACACTTCCTCCAATCATAATAATCCCATCCCCATGCAACATATCACACATGTATGCAACATATATATATATCGTGGCATGCTTATATACAGTCATACATAACATAAGGCATACAGTTATTTAATATCATAGAGGCATAACAATCATTTCATCAGTTTGGGGTCTAGGTATACTTACCAACCCATCAGTAGGTCTACAGTCGTCTCGGACGACCCGTGCAACCTTAACAATCAAATAGTAAAAATGGGCCCAAGACCCATAATGCGGGCCCAAGTGGGCCCACACGCCCGTGTGGCCTACCTAGCCCAGAATTGGTCTCGGCCATGTAAATTACACAGCTTGGCCCAATATTCTCCACACGATCGTGTAGTTTAACCGTGTGGGGCCTGGGCCCACACAGCCCATTTCGGCCCAACATGGCCCAAAACAGCCTACGACCATGAAATCACTCATGGTGGCCTCAATAGTCAAATGCCCACGTTTTATGCGTTTGAATTACCACACGAGCGAGCGCACGCTCGTGTAGCGTCAATTGTCATATTCTTCGGCTTTTGCCGATTTACGATTTGGGCACCACGAACAGTCGCTCGAGCCCTCACAAACCTAAATTTAACCAATCAAACACCACCATCAGTTCTACTTTACGGTTAAAAGAAAACCTAAAACCAACAATCCATTCATAGAACGGTGTAGAGTTACCTTCAATCGAACCACTGTGATTCCCACAAATCTTAATCTCTAGCGATTGTGGTGCGCCCCGGGTCCATGAAAGACACGAGATGCGTGAGTTGCCCGATCGTCTACGAGGAGAGGTTGAGTCTTTGGAAAAATATTTGAAAATATGGATAAGTTTGCAGAAGCTTTGACTAGGTTTACTGATAAACCGAAATAGTAACATATTTTAATCCCACATTTAGCATACTTTTGGATGATTTATCCCTTGATTTATGTAAAAAGGTGCTCTTAATCCTTTCTTTTCATGTCTTATACTCAGGAAAGCACCCAAGAATAAAAAGAACGAGAAACAGGCTCAAAACGGACCAAAATGGGCCAAAGAAGAAGTTGACACAGCCTGGACTAAAGCCCACACGGCCGTGCCTCCTCAAATATACTAGAACACGACCTGATGTCGATCTACACGACCGTGCCTCACTAACAGAGTCCAACACAGCCTGGCCACTATTCACACGGACGTGTGCCATGGCCGTGCCCCTGCCGTGGAGGAGAGTAATTTCACTCGGAAAAGGATACTTAGGGGCAAAGAAACACATTCCAAAAGCCTATAAATACACCCTATGTATAACCTAAAAGGGGGAGTCGAAGGGAGTCGACGGGCAGTCAGCTAGGCTAAGGAGCCGAGCCGAAAAGGTCAGATTTGTGGGAAACTCTCAAGGGATAGCCAGTTGATCCATCTCGAGAAGCCGGAATTCTACTCAAGACGGAGGATCTCCTCTTCAATTCCTTCAGGGGGTTTTAGGGATTTCTTATGTTTTGTTTTATCTTTTCTTCTGAGATGTTTTTCTTTATTATTATGAACTAAACCCTTCAGATACTTGAGGGGGATGAAACCTAGATGAATCTTGTTATTGTTTTCTGAACTCTATGATAAATACTTGATTTGTTCTTAATTATGTGTGCTTAATTCTTGTGTTGATATTTCGCGGATATTAATTCAAGTTGAATGTGCTTAGGTGGTGGAGCAAAAGTCCCTGCTTAAGAGTAGATCTAGCATAATTAAGCGGAGTTGATCGCGCGCCTAGAGATAGGGTGACGAGATTTTGCCGGATTAGGGTGAAACCTAATATGGGAGTCCATAGATCGATTTACTACTATTCTAGGGGGTTATTAATGGGAAAGTAATTTCAATTAATTAACCTAGGGTTAGACGTTATTCACCTCGAGAGAGGGTTTAATATACGTTAGGGAGTCCTACGGATCAAGTCAAGTGATTAAATCGTCTGGTTCAGTGTTAGATAACAAGTGGAGTCTAGGTGGATTCTTCCTAAGGGTATCGTCTTAATCAACTGAGTTTTTCCCAAGTATTTCCCCAATTCATTCTTTTTGTCTTTGCATCTTTAGCTTAGTAATTAGTTAATTTAGATTTCTAAACAACTTCACTTATTTTAGGCTAAATAATAGAAAGAAAGCTAGTATTAGTACTTTTAGTTCCTTTGGGTTCGACAATCCGGTCTTGCCTAAGCTATACTACTATTCGATAGGTGCACTTGCCTCAATCGTTGTCATAGTTAGTTTCCAGGTTCGATCATTATCTTTATAAATTTTAAAACTCTGACTTCACAGTGATCAAGTTTTTGGCGCCGTTGCCGGGGAACTAAAATATTAAGAAAGCTCTATTTTTATTACTTTAGCCATTATTTTTTATTTTCTGCAATTTACTTTTATTCTTATGTTTCTTTTTTTTTCCTAGCAGGTACCTCTAGTTTATGACTAGAAGGAACCCGAGAGGACCACTAGTATACGACAGTGATATTGAAGCTACCGTTCGTAGAAATCGCAAAGAAATTAGGCGAGCCCTAAATTACCAAGAAGAAGAGTGAGAAGACAGATCCAATCCTACTGGAGGGGTGGACAAAAATAATCCACCACCACAAGATGTGGCAGAAAATAATGCTCCACGTACTATGTATGATTATGCTAAACCTCATTTAACAGGAGCAGAACCTAGTATTGTTAGGCCTGCTATAGCCGCTAATAATTTTGAATTAAAGCCTAACACTATACAAATGATTCAACAATTTGTTCAATTTGATGGTTTGCAGGACGAAGACCCAAACACTCATATAGCTAATTTTTTAGAGTTCTGTGATACCTTCAAAATAAATGGCATTTCTAATGATGCCATAAGGCTTCGGTTATTTCCCTTTTCATTAAGGAATAAAGCCAAACAGTGGTTAAACTCGTTACCACGAGGGTCAATCACCACATGGGATCAAATGACCGAAAATTTTTTATTAAAATATTTCCCACCGGCCAAAAACGGCCAAATTACGGAATGATATCTATTCTTTTGTGCAGATGGATTTAGAGACATTATACGACGCATGGGAGAGATACAAGGATCTCTTGAGAAGGTGTCCGCACCATGGTTTACCCTTGTGGCTCCAAGTCCAAACTTTCTATAACGGTGTAAACCCCTCAACGAGGCAACTAATTGATTCAACCGCTGGTGGAACCCTGAACAACAGAACTCCTGAAGCAGCCTACGAGTTTATTGAAGAGATGTCACTAAATAACTATCAGTGGCAAGTTACAAGGACCAAACCAGCAAAATCAGCCAGAGTTTTCAACATAGATGCAGTAACCATGCTATCAACACAGGTAGAGATAATGAATAAAAAGCTTGATAGTTTGTGTTCTTCGCAGGTACATCCAGTAATGCAGTGCGACGCAAGTGGAACCGTGGTGAATCCTGAGTACCCACCCTACCAACCGGGCACAGAGAGTGAACATATGAACTATATAGGTAACAATTTCAGATCAAATAATAACCCATATAGTAATAATTATAACCCAGGTTAGAGGAACCACCCAAATTTTTTGTGGGGAGGTCAAGGAAATCAAGGAAATCAAAGACAACAACCTCCTCAAAATTTCCAAAATCAGCCCTATCCACAGGAGAAGAAGCCGAACCTTGAAGAGATGTGACAAGATTCATGGCATCCACGTAAAACCGTCTCCAAGACACTCGAAACCACCCTTAAGACCCAACAAGCATCGATCAAAGGGATCGAGAGCCAAGTTAGGGAAGTCACTAAATCGGTTGAGGAAGTTTCTAAGTCGGTTGGACAACTCGCAAAGCTGATGTCTGAACGATCGCAAGGGCGTCTACAAAGCAACACTGAGATTAATCCAAAGGAGCAAATCCAAGCCATAACAGCTCAAGAAAGTGAAGGATTAGACGAACCCACCCAATACAAGGAAACGAGGTAGAAAAAGGTAAAGTTGAGGTAACACAAGAAAAACCAAAACCGATAATCAAGGAGTACCAACCTCGCATACCATATCCCAAGCATTAACGAGAGGCGACACGAGAGAGCAGCTTCGGTAAGTTTCTTAAACTTTTAAAGAAATTACATATTAACTTACAGCTACTTGAAGCTCTTTCACGGATGCTAGATTTGAGAAAATTTTTAAAACATCTCTTGACGAACAAACACAAATTAGACGAGGATCCACATGTGGAATTAAACGCAGATATGCTCGTGAATGTTACGAATAGACTACCACAAAAGCTAAAAGATCCGGGAGTTTTACAATTCCATGTTTAATTGGTAGACTAACTGTTGATAATGCGTTAGTGATTTAGGGCAAGCATAAATGTCATGCCTTATAAATTGTTTAAATAATTAGGTCTAGGGAAACCCAAACAAACTAGGATAAGTATTCAATTAGCTGATAAAACTGTTAGAATTCCTAGGGGTATTATCGAAGATGTTCTTGTAAAAATTGACAAATTCGTTTTCCCAGTAGATTTCGTTGTCTTAGACATGGATGAGGATAATTCGATTCCCTAAATTTTAGGAAGACCCTTTTTAGCAACCGCCAGACTAAAATTGATGTTGATGCAGAGAAACTCATACTTCGTGTAGGTAACGAGACAGTCACCCTCAAGGCTCTCGACTCAGCCAGAACATCGAGTAATCAAGTAGTTTATGAAGATCGAAGGATTCAAATCAATGATCTAGACGAGTGGAAGACACACTTCAAGGAAAAATTAGGGTTACACGATGAAGAACCGGAACCACACAAGGTAAAATCGAAGGAGCCCCCAGAAGAGCTCATAGAAATAACAAACCACTTCAAAATAGGAGACCAGGTACTGTTAGATAAGGTAGATCCTCGAATATCTCCTCCGGACCCTAACACAAACAAAGAAATACCTTTTAGGGTAACCAGTGTTTTTCTATACGGAACAGTCGAGGTAAGTAATCCTATTTTTGGTACTTTTACTATAAACGCATCTCGACTTAAACTTTTTCACGAAGATAAAACTGATAGCATGAGGAAGGACTTCCAACTCCTCAAACCACCCTGATGATGCAAACGAGAGGAAAGTCTAGCTTAAGACTATAAACGAGCGCTTCTCAGGAGGCAACCCGAGCACTAACCCCATTAACTTTTACATTTTTATTTTTTCTTATTTATTCTATTCTTTATAGTATCTAGCTTTAAACTAACCAAAAAGTGCAGATTTTCAGGCCACACGGCCTAGCACACGGCCGTGGCTGTGGCCGTGTGGATGCCCCGGATCACCGTACTGACATGGCAGAGGTGGTACGAGTCAGAGAGAATCAAATCTTCGAAGTCACGGACTCCAAACACCGCCCCACGGGCTCCGACAGAATGCCACGGCCGTGCGACGTAGCCATGGATGACACTGATCACCAACGGGCGTGGCAATTTGTAAAACGGGCGTGGGTGAACCAACACACCTAGACACACGGCCGTACGAGGCGGCCGTGTGAATCGACACGCCTAAGGAGCACGGGTGTGGGATGGTACCAGGTTTGAAAATCTATTGAAACCCCGCTCCCTTCCCTCTTCTCCTACTAACTTTCAACCTTCAACTTTTTCATTTTCTTTCCTACCCCTTTTCACTATACCCTTGAGCTACACCAAAATAATGCCAAAGAAGCAGAAGAAGCCAAGCACAGTCTCCCTCATGGAGACCGATACATATAAGTTCATGGCGGCCGCTTCAATCATTCGCCAAGCCAAGGGTCTTTGAGACCAATTATCTTTTCTTTTATTTTTATCTTCTCCTTTATTTTCCTTCTCTTTAACACTCTTATGCTTAATCTAGTTTATTTTATCTTAGTTTCTTAATTTTAGGTTCTAAAGGCTGCTAGGGAATCACGCTAATTCCGCCACCACCAGTACCTCCGCAGCCTTAGAGGTCACACCCACCTCGCGAACCATCCAACAATAAGGACTCTACGGTCCATCCATCTTTTCTTTTAATTTTAGTTTCATCTTTATTTTTCTTCACTTTAGCTTGCTTTTCTTTAATTATTTAATTAGTATAGTTTTAATTATTATTATTATATCCTGGCTAATCCTCCACGAGCTACCCAATTTCTTCATCTAGCGCAGGATCGTCATCCAGACTGGCCCCTCCAACTTATCTTTCACCTCCGACTCAAGGAATCCATCCAAAATTCAGGGAGTTTCACTTCTCTCCATATCTTATGATTTTAGTATTATTGTCTATATATCTAACTTTGTACATTGAGGGCAATGTACATCTTAAGTGTGGGGGGTGAACAACCTAAAAAGGCGCCTAACTTTTTTCATTATTCTCAAATTTCTGAAATTAGGTGCCAAACTTTTTGCATTGTTCTCAAAATCCTGAATTTAGTCTTTTTTTAAGTAAATTTCTCATATTTTAATTAGGATGAAATTTCTATTGATTTATGATTTTTATTGATATGTTTTAGATTAAGTCATTGATAATTGTGCATTGGTAATTAAATTCTAAGAATACTAGAGAATCAAGCATGATAAGTCTATTTTTTAGAAATTAAAAAATTTTCTAGGTTGTCGAACTGAGTTTAAATATTACTTTGAAGTTTGAAATTTACGAGGTTGATATCAAAATACCCATAATTTTTGTGAGTTTTTGATCCTTATAGAGCATATATTCTTTTTCATGCTCACTTTATTGATTATGAGTATGTCAACATTGATTTGTTATTCTAGAACTTGCCTCGTTTATACATATCGAGACCACACCTATGATTTGATATATAGAGATGATTAAGGCACCTAGGTTTTAACCCACTAACTCCATAAAAAAACTACCTTCACAATTAACCCCTAGTGAACCCCTTTTAATCCTAACAACCCTTTTTATTGACATAACTGCTAATATTAACCCAGAAACCCTTTGTTTTTGTTATCCCCATTCCTTTTGACGACCCTTATATCGAGATTTGATTTGATTAATAGCCTAACTATGTTTTTATTTCAGTAATTTATCCTTTGTTATGTATTTATGATTCGTTCTTAAAAAAAAAAATCAATCAAAGTATATTCATTATTCATTATTAGTTTTGTGATTAAGTGAGCTTATACGTTTGAATTCCAAATACTGAAGAAGAAGCTCGTATTATTAGTTTAAAGTTTCAATCCATTATGTAATTATTTAGTTTATTGTTTCTAGTTAGGTATTTTATCAATTCAATCTCGATTCTAACCTTCTAATTCAGCCTCCAACCACACCTTAACCCTAGCCCCGTTACAACCCTTTCGAAGACCTTTTGATTTGTGCATCATCTCATATTATAGTGGTGGAGATTTGATTTTCAGGCAGGATTAACTTTTCATGTTCGACTTTTGAGCACTTTTTCCTGAACCTTAAAAACTTTGAGTGATTTGAGTGAATCTCAAGTGAGGATGTCAATCGCTGTCGGTTTTAAATTAAAGGTAATTATTTAGATAAGGGGAGACGCCTATATTTTCGAGCTACAAATCTATGACTTAGATTGTTTGAATCCTTAGAACTCTTTGAATTGAATTATCCATGTATAAATTATCTATGAATTATGATAAAACATTGTTGATAGGAATTATGAATTATTGAAAGTTCGTTTTAATTGTAAGTTGAGAATTTTGCTTGAGGAGAAGCAAAAACTTAAGTGTAGGGGTATTTGATAAACTGAAATAGTAACATATTTTAATCTCACATTTAGCATACTTTTGGATGATTTATCCCTTGATTTATGTAAAAAGGTGCTCTTAATCCTTTCTTTTCATGTCTTATACTCAGGAAAGCACCTAAGAATAAAAAGAACGAGAAACAGGCTTAAAACGGACCAAAATGGGCCAAAGAAGAAGTCGACACGGCCTGGACTAAAGCCCACACGGCCGTGCCTCCTCAAATATACTAGAACACGACCTGATGTCGATCTACACGGCCGTGCCTCACTAACGGAGTCCAACACAGCCTGGCCACGATTCACACGGGCGTGTGCCATGGCCGTGCCCCTGCCGTGGAGGAGAGTAATTTCACTCGAAAAAGGATACTTAGGGGAAAAGAAACACATTCCAAAAGCCTATAAATACACCCTAAGTATAACCTAAAAGGGGGAGTCGAAGGGAGTCGACGGGCGGTCAGCTAGGCCCAGGAGCCGAGCCGAAAAGGTCAGATTTGTGGGAAACTCTCAAGGGATAGCCAGTTGATCCATCTCGAGAAGCCGGAATTCTACTCAAGACGGAGGATCTCCTCTTCAATTCCTTCAGGGGGTTTTAGGGATTTCTTATGTTTTGTTTTATCTTTTCTTATGAGATGTTTTTCTTTATTATTATGAACTAAACCCTTCAGATACCTGAAGGGGGATGAAACCTAGATGAATCTTGTTATTGTTTTCTGAACTCTATGATAAATACTTGATTTGTTCTTAATTATGTGTGCTTAATTCTTGTGTTGATATTTCACGGATATTAATTCAAGTTGAATGTGCTTAGGTGGTGGAGCAAAAGTCCCTGCTTAAGAGTAGATCTAGCATAATTAAGCGGAGTTGATCGCGCACCTAGAGATAGGGTGACGAGATTTTGCCGGATTAGGGTGAAACCTAATATGGGAGTCCATAGATCGATTTACTGTTATTTTAAGGGGATATTAATGGGAAAGAGATTTCAATTAATTAACCTAGGGTTAGACGTTATTCGCCTCGAGAGAGGGTTTAATATACGTTAGGGAGTCCTACGGATCAAGTCAAGTGAATAAATCGTCTGGTTCAGTGTTACATAACAAGTGGAGTCTAGGTGGATTCTTCCTAAAGGTATCATCTTAATCAACTGAGTTTTTCCCAAGTATTTCCCCAATTCATTCTTTTTGTCTTTGCGTCTTTAGCTTAGTAATTAGTTAATTTAGATTAATAAACAACTTCACTTATTTTAGGCTAAATAATAGAAAGAAAGTTAGTATTAGTACTTTTAGTTCCTTTGGGTTCGACAATCCGGTCTTGCCTAAGCTATACTACTGTTCGATAGGTGCACTTGCCTCAATCGTTGTCATAGTTAGTTTCCAGGTTCGATCATTATCTTTATAAATTTTAGAACTCTGACTTCACAGCGATCATTTACCTTTGAGAAATGGATTTAGGTTAGGAATGGAAGTGAATAAAAGTTGGAGGTGATTTAGATTATGGAAAGGATAGGTTCGGCTAGAGTTAAGAAAGAAAGAAGATGTGTTCGGATGGTTTGGTTTAATGGGAATGAATGAAGATGGATGAAAGATAGATATGTGATAGTCGGTGGAGATGAAGAAATGAACTTAAACGTGAGAAACGATTAAACACTATATAAAAGTGTCACCCCGATTTCTATATTGTTTAAGGTGGAGGATGGAGATAGAGTGAACACCACACCAAGGGCTTGGTGATAAGTTCAAATGAAGAAGTTTAAGATGCCACAAGCAAGCTTGATAAGTCTAAGAAACTTGTACGAAAAATAGAGAGGAGTTTAACTCACTCAAGAACATAGAGTTCATAAATTTGATAAAGGTTCAACAACCATTACAAATGAAAATAACAAAGTATTTATAGGCCAACAAAGGTGCTAGCCGAATGGTCACTAAACATAGCTTAAAGGCTAAGTAAATTCAGCTAGAAAATGCTGGAAAAATCTGGAATAAGATCTATTAAACTCCTTGGCAAATTCGGCTGAATGGAATACAAATGGGTAGCTTATAGATAGATGATTTAGCTTGAATTAATATTGACATATCCTTGGAGTCAATGCACTTGCTAGGTTCGGCTGAAAGTGGAGTCAAGAGTCAGCTTCTAGATCAGCTACTTGGGACGTTTTTAAGTCAGCTTAATGAAGAAGAAAATAGCTGATTGCATTTGGACAGCAAGGGAGCTGAATGAGCATGTCCAGGTTCGGCCAAGCATTAATGAGCTGCTACCTTTTGTTGAGGAGCTACCAGCATTAAAACGTAACTTTGAATAGCTTACATGTGTTTAATTCAACCTTTAAAACTCCCTTGACCTTTGCTATACACGAACAGCCCTTGGGTAGTCAAATGAGCTGCTGAGTTGTTTTAATTTCAGCTTAAAATCCCTTCATTAAAATCGTCCATGTACTTAGCTCTCCCCAAGCCGAATGGTTACCTTGAATGGCCAAAAGTTGGCAACCACAAACATTGCACCAGCCGATCCATGTATTTGCCAAATACATTGCACCTTAGATGCATGAACCTTCTTAAATGGCCTTGTTAAATTCGGCTGCACCTACATGCACAAAGAAATCACATTAATTCATTCCAAATCAGCTGAATAACAATTAAACAATACTAAGACACATTAATGGACACTTTAGACAAATTAAACACACTACTTAGGACACATTAAAATTCGGCAAAGAAACCTAATTAGAAAAATCGCACATTTAATTCTAGAATTAAACAACTTAAAAACACCTGTAATAAAATGTGACAAATTAAATTAGACTTAGACAACTTAATTTCTAAGACTAATTTAAATATTTAGACACATTAACTTGCTGTAGTAAAATAAATAAATTTAAGAGTTCAATTTATTTTAAAATTAAGCAATTCAATTAATTCAGCTCAATGAGCTGAAACGAGCTCAAATGAGCTGATTCAAGCTAAATTTGGACGTGCACCAAGATGCACAACAACTCCACGGCACTTGATTCATTTGATTCGAGCTCATCAAGTTGTAAAGCGTTGGTGCCCCGGGCTGGGTCGTATCATCCCCCTCTTCAAGATGATTCGTCCTCGAATCGAGCCATTGGTTTTCTCAAACATAATTCCTTTTGCTCGGCTTTCCTCGATCAAATGGGGCAAATAGTAATCGTTTCACCTGAAAAGGATAACCATGAGTTAGTAAAAAGTGACGCAAACAAAATTTGTAACCCAGGCATAATCAAAGCAAAACAAGTTTGACGCATGTGGATAGGCATAATCAAATTATCATACAAAAGAAATAATGCCTTGTCAAAGGTTTGAGACAAAATTGAATAGATTTCAAGGCATGCATACGACTTAAATGGATTCCACAAATCATGATTGGCATGCTAGAAATGAATCAAATGGTAGACATAATCGTCACAAGTAGGTAATTGAAAAGACTCGCATGATTCACAAAATTGCACAATCATACCTTGAATTAGACGATCAACTATAGACTCTCTCACACATGAATTAAAAAAACTATCAAACACAAGAATCTTTTTGTCAACCATCAATACAGATAGATCAGAAACAGGCAAAATAGAACATTTAAGCATATCATGATCTAAGTTTCTTGCAAAACTCAAATTATCAACACGATTGCTAACACCAACCGAGGAGAACAAAAATGATTCAAAAGTTTCGAAAGTCTTCCCTTTAGACGTAGGAAAACAAAGATGGGTTTTACCTTGCTCGAACAATACAAAGCTTCTCTCCTCGAGATTGTAGTGTAGTCGAGAATTCGCATTCAAATCAACCTTATTCACAAACCAAGGATCAAGCAGATAGAGATGATTTGTACAAGATCGTTGAAACTTGATTTTCTCACAAAAAGGATCAAAACATATTCCCGGCTTAAACACTTGTGTTTGATTATTTAAGTCAAAATGGAACAACGGTTTCGTTAAATCAAACATGTTAAACCAAAAAGAATTATGCATACACGGCAACATGTAATCAAAACTTTTTTCTTTTGCACACATCGAAGCGAACTTGCACAAATTCATAGATTATCCAAGAGGCAGAAATTGAGACATAAAGTTATCACAATCAAAAAGTTTAATCATTTTTCGTGAAAACTTGTTATCTTGCAAAATCAAATGGGTTTGTCGATCAGAACAAACTATATCAACCACTTTCAAACTGTAAAAATTGATCGGATGAGAATAGGAAAGGCTTTTAAAAACTAAGTCACCGGAAATTTCATTAATAAATTTCAAATCAGTTTGCCGTGACTCATTTAGAAACGTCAACTTTACCTTGGCTGATCATACGGAAACGTCTTTCTTCAGGAAGGTATTACAGTTGACGTTCGTCATGTGGATTTTCAGAGACCTGGAAAGGAAAACAAAGACAAGTTTCATTCGAGTTAGTTGAAACACTCCTCACTTTTTCTTGCTCGTTCTTTTCTTTTGTTTCTTTTTCTAACTCGATTTGTTTTCTTTCTTTTTCACTTTTATTTTTGTTTTCACACTCCTTAGCTTCTTTTTCAATCTCGTTTTCTTTTTCTTTTTCTCTTTCTTTTTCACTCGCTTTTTTGTTACAACAAGAGAATGATACAAAAGAATCAAAATGATTGAGATTTTGTTCAAAAGAGGGGAAAACATTCTCATAAGTATCACGATGAGTTCTTCGGGAACGTTTCTTCGGTAGAGACTTTGTTGAAGCATATGAGGGGTAACTCATACTTTCCCTTTTGTCATATCGAAAAGTCTCACGCTCAAAGATGTCATTTCTTTGTCTCGAAAGCCTTGACGAATATGAGTCTCGATAAGAGTCTCCTCGCGAATAGTCTTTGGACGTGTATTGCCATGATGATCTTGACTCCGTGTCTCGGCTTGGCAAAATTTGCTTTCGTTTGGCTTGTTCTTCTATTTGGTCCAACCATCTTTGTATGGGCCTTAGCTTTTCCTTTAACATTCGACTCACTTCTTTCACCATGTATTGAAAGTCATCGGCTGACAACTCGTCTTGAGACATGTTTATTTCTGAAAAGAAAAATGTTATAAAGAACATAAACAGAAAATTGAAATACCTCATGTAACACCCCAAACCCGGTCAATACACCACGACCGAATCTGGTATGTTACGGGGAAAACGTACTTGAGAGGTTTAGGTTTTTTTTTCGTTTAAAAGCAGGATGTAAACACTTCACTATCTAGTGTATTTGAAGAAAATTTCTTAACCAAAAGATGTAGTTAAAACGAGTTTATTCCATTTCATTATTCAAATAGTTTCTTAGTGTTACTTCAGACATTTTAACCTGGTAGAAAATCGAGTTTTGATTTGGAAATCGTTTGAGTTTCTAATGCGAGTCATGGTGAGATACCCGATGGTATAGTTTAAAACACTTTGCGTTATAGTTTTTAAATCATTGTCTTTCCAAATTTTAGTAAAATTCCAACCCACTTATTTTGTTAAGGTATATTAAAGTCTATTTAAAGCATAAACATCATAAAACATAAATTAAAGGCCTTTTACAATCCAAAACAAAACCCAAATAATAAAAAGCAAGCAAAAGTACCCAAATTATAAAGTCTGAGTAAAACTTTATTAAGCGTGGCATGAGCACCCCGAGTCCCTCCCGGCTCCACGTCCGCGTCTAAGTGTCACCTGAAATGTCAAAGGAGAGGGTGAGTCGAATGACTCAGTGCATAAATCCCGCTCCCGATAAAACAACATGCTAACACACATCATACATAGCAACATGATTAATGCAACCCGATCCTAACCATCCATATCGCCTTTTCTACCCCGTGTGGTACCAAACCACTGGTGGTGCCAAACCACTGGTGACCCAAAGTCACGATATCCATAAGTGTGGTGCCAAACCACTGGTGACCCAAAGTCACGAATAATCCAATGATGGGGCCAACCCATCGTGTGATACCAAATCACTAGCAGACAATCCCATATCTCAAAGTGGGGCCAACCCACGGTGGTGTTAACCACGAGGGGCGAGTCGCAATGAGGTGCCAAACCTCTGGTGTCCCAAAGACACAAATGTGATACCAAATCACTGGTGACCGAAGTCACAAATCCGATGATGGGGCCAACCCATCGTGTGATACCAAATCACTAGCAGACAATCCCATATCTCAAAGTGGGGCCAACCCACGGTGGTGTTAACCACAGGGACGAGTCGCAATGAGGTGCCAAACCTCTGGTGTCCCAAAGACACAAATGTGATACCAAATCACTGGTGACCGAAGTCACAAAATCAACTGTGGTACCAAACCACTGGAGGTGCCAAACCTCTGGTGTCCCAAAGACACAGTGTCCCAAAGACACAATGTCCCAAAGACACGGATATCATCATCCTCCCTCCACTCATATCACCCATTATCATGCCATACTCATGTGATCATGCATCTCATACAAGTCATGCATATCATGCCAACATGCCAAGCATTATATAGCATACATAACATAGATCATAATGTTGAGTATACACCAGTAGAACTCGTAATGCTGCGGACTTACCCGGATCCGTACATATACCCCATTTGGGTACCAAATAATCCATCATCTTGTTTTTGGTTTTAACAAGGCAATCGAGTTATTATTGTATTACTAAGTATGGGTGTGTTAGTTACACACACAGTATATAGCAAGCCTAAATCCCAAAGAACCCGATCTAACCCACGATCCTCTTGCTCCTAACAACAATCGGCCAAAACATAGGTTAGCCTTCTACACCATTCGGCTAAGACCAAATAAACCAAAGGGTTTAACTTTGATCCTTACCTTGCTATTGGTTTGGTTTCCTACCAAACCTCGAACCAACAATGGTTCCCTTCCCAACAATCGGCTACACCTAAAAAAGAGAATGGTTAATCCTTTGTCACCCTTGACTTAATCGAAACCAAAAGATTGGACTAATAATATAATACCAATCACTTACCCCCCCTTACTTACCAATCGGTCACTCGCAGTCAAGGCTTCAATTGACTGCTTCACCTGATCGCCACCACAATCCAAGGCCCTAGCAGGAAAACGGTTCAATACAAAAGATCAACCCTCCTTCAACACATGCCCAAAATCGGCTATTAACCAACCCACAATCAAATAGAGACAAAAGAGGGGAAAATGGCCATTCGGCCACCCACTTACCTTGTTCAACGATTGAACAACCAACCAAGATCAACCCTTCACTGACATTCGGCCAAGAGAGCTACTAGGAGAGAGGAGAGATTCGGCCTAAGCCAAGAAAGAAAGCGCAAGAAAAAGATAAGAAAGGGAGGGGTTGATATTCGGCCAAAATGAGGACAAATGCTAGAAGAAAATTTCGGCAACACAAGGGAGGGATTCAGCTAATATTTTAAAAGTGGAACAAAAGAAATATATGTTCAAGAAGAAGAAGAGAATCGGCCAAGGTTCTGAGAAGAAGAGAGAAAATGCACAAGGGGTAGGTGCTTTCGGTTTAAGAAGAAAGAAATGGAGAAGGTGAAGTTTCGGCTACAATGTTTTCAAGCAAAGAAGAAGAAAAACAAATGTGAAAAGGGAGGATAGTAGTTTCGGTTTACACAATAGAAAGAAAGGGGAAGAAATGGGAAGGAATATTCGGCTATCAAGCAGTCTAGGTGACAAAATGCAACTTTCGGCAGCCTTTGAAGGTTTGGTCTTTTCGTTTCAAAAGTAGAGAAAAATGAGAGATAGTTTTCTTGAAAATTCAATAACAACAAGGGAGAATTGGCTTACCAACTTGACCGAAACACAAAAGAAAAATGCACAAATTTCCAAATGAAATTCGGCACTATCTCTCCTACCCACACCACCAAGCCGTCCACTACCCAAAATCCCTCCAAAGAATCGGCCTCAACTCCCCCACTAGCTCCCAACCACTCAATTCAAACTAGTTGAATTAGTCTCCCTCCTACTTTCACTCTCCACCCTCCATTCAAATGGGTAGACCAAGTCCAAGGCAGAGTTTGAACTGCCTACAAACTCTTCCTTCCATGCCGTCAAAATGGAAGCCAAAATGTGAGGTCTTTGCGGCTTGAACACAAGACCTCCACCTCATGCAGTTGACGCCACACCTAGCTCCCAAGTAGCGCATGCCTTGCCACTCCACCAGCTCCTCTTTTGTACTCTAAAACACCAAATAAAATATAAAACCCCAGCTCCTCGGCTCCTCTCACCTAAGGCTTAAAAACTAAAATTTTCCTACCTGCTCAGGCATAGTCCTAGCCTACAATTAAGCCCCTAAGACACCAAAACAGCAACACAGCACACCAACACATGCAATATCATGCAACAACAAAATAGCCCCTACCCCGGGATATTACAGTTCTACCCCCCTTAAAATAATTTCGGCCTCGAAATTACGATCAAAAGAGTTGCGAATCTTCTTTGTTTCATCATATCCTCGGGTTCCCATGTGGCTTCTTCTACGCCATGATTCCGCCAAAGTACCTTAACCAAAGGCACAGACTTCCCTGCGCAGAACCTTCACATCCCGATCTAGAATGCACTTGCACCGGTTCTTCTTCCATAGTCAAATCTGAATTTACCTCGATCTCTTCCACTGCTACCACATGTGACGGATCTGAACGATAACGCCAAAGCATCGAAACGTGAAAAACATCGTGAATCTGACTAAGCTCTGCGGCAACTCCAAAATGATACGCTCTTTGGTCCCACTCGTCCTCGGAACCTTATACGGCCCAATAAACCTCGGACTTAGCTTGCCTTTCTTCCCGAACCTCAACACCTTCTTCCAAGGCGAGACCTTCAGAAAAACTCGATCCCCCACAGCAAACTCTATGTCTCTTCGCTTAAGATCGGCATAAGACTTCTGCCGGTCCGAAGCTTCCTTCAACCGAGCCTGAATCAACTTAACCTTGTTTTCGGTTTCATAACCAACTCGGGTCCTAACAACTGGCGTTCACCTAACTCCGTCCAACACGTAGGTGATCGACACTTCCTACCATACAACGCCTCATATGGTGCCATCTTGATGCTCGCTTGGTAACTGTTGTTGTAGGCAAACTCAGCTAATGGTAGAAACTCTTCCCAACTACCTCTAAAATCCAGAACACAACCTCTCAGCATATCCTCTAAGATCTGAATAACTCTTTCTGACTGCCCGTCAGACTGCGGGTGAAAAGCCGTGCTGAAATCCAACCGCGTACCCAGAGCCTGATGCAACGCTTTCCAGAACCTAGACGTAAATCTAGGATCCCTATCCGAGATTATCGAAACTGGCACACCGTGCAACCTCACTATCTCCGAAACATACAGCTTCGCCAACTTCTGAAGTGAATAGTCAACTCTCACCGGAATGAAATGAGCTGATTTAGTCAGTCGATCCACAATTACCCAAACTGAATCCTTCTTGCTTGGCGTAAGCGGTAACCCACTGACGAAATCCATGGTTATCCTTTCCCACTTCCACTGAGGAATCTTCACAGGCTGAAGCAACCACGACGGCAATCGATGTTCACCTTGACTGTGACATGTCAGACACTTCCCAACACACTCTGTCACCTCTTTCTTCAAGCCCGGCCACCAAAACTGCTCTCTAAGATCCCTATACATCTTGCTACCACCAGGATGCATAGCATAAGGACTGCTATGTGCGTCCTGAAGAATCTTCTGCCTCAGCTCAATATCTTTAGGCATACAAGCCTTACCTTGGAAACACAGAACCTCATCACTAGACAAGCTGTAACCCTCCAAACCACCATCCTGCACTTGCAACCTTCGCGCACTCAGAACCTCATCCTCTAACTGTTTCTCTCTGATCTGCTCAACCCAAGTAGGCTTAACCTGCAACTCTGCCAGAATACTCCCGTCGTCATACAAACTCAAGTGAGCAAACAATGCTCTTAAGTCCGAAACAACCTTACGGCTCAACGCGTCTGCCACCACGTTAGCCTTGCCCGGATAATATTCAATCGAACAGTCGTAATCTTTCAGCAACTCAACCCATCTGCGCGCCTCAAATTCAAATCCTTACGAGTCGGGAGATACTTGAGACTCTTGTGATCCGTATAGACTATCGATCTCTCTCGTACAAGTAGTGCCTCCAAATCTTCAACGCAAAGACTACGACCGCTAACTCCGGATCGTCGTCGAATAGTTGACCTCATGTGGCCTCACCGAGATCGTAAGCCACAACCTTACCTTCCCGCATCGGCACACAACCCAACCCCGTATGTGATGCATCGCGATGAGACCGTGAATTCCTTACCAGCCTCGAGTTGAATCAAAACCGGAGCTTACATGTAGAATCTTCTTAAGCTTGTTGAAACTCTCCTGCTTTGTTTCTCGGTCCAAACAAACGGAACCTCTTTCCTTAACAATTTGGTCATTGGTGCTTTGCAATCAACGAGAAACCCTCTACAAACCTTCGGTAGTATCCTGCCAAACCAGAAAACTCGAATCTCGACCACCGACTTAGGCGGTTTCCAATCCAAAATCGCCTCAATTTTCCGAGGATCCACTCTAATCCCCTCACCGACACTACATGTCCCAAGAAAGTCACTTCTCTAAGCGAACTCGCACTTATCGAACTTAGCATAGAGTCGCTTTTCCTCAAAATCTGCAAAGACAACTCTCAAATGCGCATCATGCTCTTCCTCTGTTCTTGAATACACCAAGATGTCGTCTATGAAAACCACGACGAGGCTCGATCCGATCTTTCTTTGAAACACTCTATTCATCATATCCATAAATGCCGCCGGTCGTTAGTCAACCCGACGACATTACGAAATTCGTAGTGCCCATACCGAGTCCAAACGCTTGTCTTGTGAATATCCGCTTCTTTCACCTTTAATCGGTGATACCTGCACCTCGAGTCAATCTTAGAAAATACCATTGCACCCTCACCGATCAAACAAGTCATCTATCCGTGGCAACGGATACTTGTTTTTGATCGTCGGCTTATTCACCGGCGGTAATCTATGCACATCCGCATCGTACCATCTTTCTTCTTAACAAAGAGTACCGCGCACTTACATGGCGAAACACTTGGCTCGATAAAACCTCGATCCAATAACTCCCGGATCTCGAGCCTTAAGCTCCACCAATTCCTTTGGCGCCATCCTATCACGGAGCAATAGACACCTTTGCAGCGCGATTCCGGATATGAGATCTATCCCGAACTCTACCTCACGATCTGGCGGCAAACCCTAAGCTCCTCAGAAACACATCAGCAAATTCCTTAACAATGCGGACCTTCTCTCTACAGCACTTCTCTTTAGCCTCCAAGGCATACACATGAACCACATACGCCTCACGACCCTTCCCGACCATCTTCTCGCCTTGAGCGGATACCACATTTGATAAGTAATCTCTCCTATTACCTATCACGGCCACTTCATCACCCTCGATCGTCCTTAGAACCATGCGCTTAGCGCGCGCAATCCAACTTCGCTGGTACTTAACCAACCAGTCCATCCCAAGAATCAAATCGAACTCCCCAAACGGCGGTTCCATCGATCGGCGAAGAAACACTACCCCTTGGAGTTCTAGGGGTACATCTCTAAACAACTTATCTACTACCACGAGTGACCTAAAGGGCTAATTACGGTCATCCGCCTAGAAGATATCTCGAGTCTAAGTCCATAGTCTCTACTATACTCACGGCCATGTAAGAATGCGTCGAACCCACATCAATCAAAGCAAAAAAAGGAGAACCAAAGATCAAGAACGTACGTTATGACGTCCGGTGGTCGTCGCCCTCCTCTCGGCGCCTTGCTTTGCATACACTAACCCAGTATGCGGCGTCAATACTACCCGCACCCGCTCGGTGCTCCACGGCCCCGACCGGATCCATTACTACCACTGCCATTACCACGGCCCCTCTGCCGTGGCGGTCCACTACTCTGAAATCGAGTGCGGCCACGACTCGGGATCCGAATCGCCAACTTACGCGGACAGGTCCCTCACGCGATGATCCGAGAACCACACTCAAAACAACCTTTTCCACCGGTCCAAAGCAACCTCCCCAATGATATCTCCCACAATGGTTACACCGCGGCGGTCCCCGACTAGCAACAACAACCCTACCAGGGCCGATTCGGCCCACTCTGTCTAGCCCTTTTTTTCTCGAGGATTACTGGCGATCCGAAAGACCCAAAGCTCCTCTTATGCCTGCTCTGTCCATACCCCGCCTCACGAACTCCTTAACACCCTCGGCTACCTTAGCCTTCTCAACCCCAGACAAAAACTCACGCTCCTGGCGAGGAGCAATCAGCGACCTCAACTCGTCTCTCGGACCATCCTCGAAACGAACACACCTCTCGTGTTCGGTGGCTACAATACCCACAGCATACCTACTCGGCTTCAAGAACTCACCTCGTGCTCGAAAGCAGACTTACTCCCTTGGACAAGCCTCGGGAATGCCTTTTCATTTGGGAGTCAATATAACTAGCCCCAATGTACTTCTTTTGATACGCACCACGAAATAGTCCCATGTCGATCCTCTGCTTTGCCACATCGTCGAACCGTGAGCCACCACCGATATGACTCATCCCGAGAAGCGTCGATGCCCTTCGACTTCTCTTGGCCGATCAAGTCCAGTCATCCATGATCCGCTCCGTTGCCTCCAGCCAATACTCGGCGATCTTTGAGCAACACCGAAACACCTCGAAAGAATTCGGCCCGTTTGCGGAGTCGCTCAGAGAACAATTTCCTAACTCCTGCACCACCACCTACACCAGCTACCTTTTCCAACACTCGCGGCATCGCTGTGACACTCACTGCGTCATCGATCCCGATCTTGAAACTCACCACCTCCACTGGTGGCGGAACCGGTATCTCATTTTCGACCCGACGACGGATCCTACGGGTTCGAAAACCGTCATCCTACCACGACCTGCGTCCACGACCACGTCCACCTCTAGCACTCATGACTAAATTCTCTACGATCGATTTAGGAGTTTTATGCATCGATATTTATTCCACTTTGTATTAAAGCAAAGTCTTATGAATAGTAAAGAAGCTTTGTTTTCGCGAGTTCACAGAATCCTATCAATTCCGGTTTCTAAAGTAATCCACTATTGCAATCATCCAATCACATCAATAAATCACAAGCAATAGTAAGGGGTACTTACACGGCGAATCGTGCCTGGAGACTCGGTGTCATGCCCTTCAAACCATTTATTTCAAACAAAACACTTAAAATGCAGGACTTTTGAAAGCATTACGGGCCTCGGGCCCGCACAAAACCTTTGAACTTGGCTCGATACCACAATTGTAACACCCCAAACCCGGTCAATACACCACGATGAATCTGGTATGTTACGGGAAAACGTGCTTGAGAGGTTTAGGTTTTTAGTTTAAAAGTAGGATGTAAACACTTCACTATCTAGTGTATTTGAAGAAAATTTCTTAACCAAAAGATGTAGTTAAAACGAGTTTATTCCATTTCATTATTCAAATAGTTTCTTAGTGTTACTTGGACATTTTAACTCGGTAGAAAATCGAGTTTTGATTTGGAAATCGTTTGAGTTTCTAATGCGAGTCATGGTGAGATACCCGATGGTATAGTTTAAAACACTTTGCGTTATAGTTTTAAATCATTGTCTTTCCAAATTTTAGTAAAATTCCAACCCACTTATTTTGTTAAGGTATATTAAAGTCTATTTAAAGCATAAACATCATAAAACATAAATTAAAGGCCTTTTACAATCCAAAACAAAACCCAAATAATAAAAAGCAAGCAAAAGTACCCAAATTATAAAGTCTCGAGTAAAACTTTATTAAGCGTGGCATGAGCACCCCGAGTCCCTCCCGCTCCACGTCCACGTCTAAGTGTCACCTGAAATGTCAAAGGAGAGGGTGAGTCGAATGACTCAATGCATAAATCCCGCTCCCGATAAAACAACATGCTAACACACATCATACATAGCAACATGATTAATGCAACCCGATCCTAACCATCCATATCGCCTTTTCTACCCCGTGTGGTACCAAACCACTGGTGGTGCCAAACCACCGTGACCCAAAGTCACGATATCCATAAGTGTGGTGCCAAACCACTTTGGTGACCCAAAGTCACGAATAATCCAATGATGGGGCCAACCCATCGTGTGATACCAAATCACTAGCGAGACAATCCCATATCTCAAAGTGGGGCCAACCCACGGTGGTGTTAACCACGGGGACGAGTCGCAATGAGGTGCCAAACCTCTGGTGTCCCAAAGACACAAATGTGATACCAAATCACTTTGGTGACCGCATCACAAATCCGATGATGGGGCCAACCCATCGTGTGATACCAAATCACTAGCGAGACAATCCCATATCTCAAAGTGGGGCCAACCCACGGTGGTGTTAACCACGAGGGCGAGTCGCAATGAGGTGCCAAACCTCTGGTGTCCCAAAGACACAAATGTGATACCAAATCACTTTGTGACCAGAAGTCACAAAATCAAGCGTGGTACCAAACCACTTTGGAGGTGCCAAACCTCTGGTGTCCCAAAGACACAGGTGTCCCAAAGACACGGATATCATCATCCTCCCTCCACTCATATCACCCATTATCATGCCATACTCATGTGATCATGCATCTCATACAAGTCATGCATATCATGCCAACACGCCAAGCATTATATAGCATACATAACATAGATCATAATGTTGAGTATACACCAAAAGAGAACTTCGTAATCTGCGGACTTACCCTGATCCGTACATATACCCCATTTGGGTACCAAATAATCCATCATCTTGCTTTTGGTTTTAACAAGGCAATCGAGTTATTAACGAGTATTACTAAGTATGGGTGTGTTAGTTACACACACAGTATATAGCAAGCCTAAATCCCAAAGAACCCGATCTAACCCACGATCCTCTTGCTCCTAACAACAATCGGCCAAAACATAGGTTAGCCTTCTACACCATTCGGCTAAGACCAAATAAACCAAAGGGTTTAACTTTGATCCCTTACCTTGCTATTGGTTTGGTTTCCTACCAAACCTCGAACCAACAAATGGTTCCCTTCCCAACAATCGGCTACACCTAAAAAAGAGAGCGGTTAATCCTTTGTCACCCTTGACTTAATCGAAACCAAAAGATTGGACTAATAAAATAATACCAATCACTTACCCCCTTACTTACCAATCGGTCACTCGCAGTCAAGGCTTCAATTGACTGCTTCACCTGATCGCCACCACAATCCAAGGCCCTAGCAGGAAAACGGTTCAATACAAAAGATCAACCCTCCTTCAACACATGCCCAAAATCGGCTATTAACCAACCCACAATCAAATAGAGACAAAAGAGGGGAAAATGGCTATTCGGCCACCCACTTACCTTGTTCAACGATTGAACAACCAACCAAGATCAACCCTTCACTGACATTCGGCCAAGAGAGCTACTAGGAGAGAGGAGAGATTCGGCCTAAGCCAAGAAAGAAAGCGCAAGAAAAAGATAAGAAAGGGAGGGGTTGATATTCGGCCAAAATGAGGACAAATGCTAGAAGAAAATTTCAGCAACACAAGGGAGGGATTCAGCTAATATTTTAAAAGTGGAACAAAAGAAATATATGTTCAAGAAGAAGAAGAGAATCGGCCAAGGTTCTGAGAAGAAGAGAGAAAATGCACAAGGGGTAGGTGCTTTCAGTTTAAGAAGAAAGAAATGGAGAAGGTGAAGTTTCGGCTACAATGTTTTCAAGCAAAGAAGAAGAAAAACAAATGTGAAAAGGGAGGATAGTAGTTTCGGTTTACACAATAGAAAGAAAGGGGAAGAAATGGGAAGGAATATTCGGCTATCAAGCAGTCTAGGTGACAAAATGCAACTTTCGGCAGCCTTTGAAGGTTTGGTCTTTTCGTTTCAAAAGTAGAGAAAAATGAGAGATAGTTTTCTTGAAAATTCAATAACAACAAGGGAGAATTGGCTTACCAACTTGACCGAAACACAAAAGAAAAATGCACAAATTTCCAAATGAAATTCGGCACTATCTCTCCTACCCACACCACCAAGTCGTCCACTCCCCAAAATCCCTCCAAAGAATCGGCCTCAACTCCCCCACTAGCTCCCAACCACTCAATTCAAACTAGTTGAATTAGTCTCCCTCCTACTTTCACTCTCCACCCTCCATTCAAATGGGTAGACCAAGTCCAAGGTAGAGTTTGAACTGCCTACAAACTCTTCCTTCCATGTCGTCAAAATGGAAACCAAAATGTGAGGTCTTTGCGGCTTGAACACAAGACCTCCACCTCATGCAGTTGACGCCACACCTAGCTCCCAAGTAGCGCATGCCTTGCCACTCCACCAGCTCCTCTTTTGTACTCTAAAACACCAAATAAAATATAAAAACCCCAGCTCCCTCATCTCCTCTCACCTAAGGCTTAAAAACTAAAATTTTCCTACCTGCTCAGGCATAGTCCTAGCCTATAATTAAGCCCCTAAGACACCAAAACAGCAACACAGCACACCAACACATGCAATATCATGCAACAATAAAATAGCCCCTACCCCGGGATATTACACCTTACTACAAAAACCTCATAAGATCACTCACAAAGAAAAATCACTCACACTCGTGTTTCACTCGTATAAGGCTTTTTCTTTAATGAATACACTCGTGCCTTTTATCGTTCGTCTCTCTCTCACAAATTCGCAGTTCGTTTCGAATAGACTTAACACGGCTTGAGGGTCGGCTACAAAATTGGGTAGAAGGGATTTCGTTAGGGTGTAGGGTAGGCCGAGAAGAAAAATGGACTAAGTGTGGCGTTGGGGGGTGTAAAAAGAAGGGTACCAAATGATGGTGAAAGGACTTTGATGATCGGGGATGAGAAAGATGAACGAAGACACAAAACTTGTAGAACTTTACACACTTTTTTTTTAATACACGAATTTTTTTTTTGAATTTTCGTAATAATTTTTTTTCTTTTTTTTAACTTCAAATACAATAAGATGAAAACAAAAGAAATGAAATACAACTATGATTTTTTTTAAATTTTTTAAACTCGATTTTTTTTCTACGAACCTACTTTCGGGGTTGCTCGATGAATGTCGTGCTCCTCATTTTATAGCTCTGATACCAAATGATGCACCCCGGGTCCATGAAAGACATGAGATGTGTGAGTTGCCCAATCGTCTACGAGGAGAGGTTGAGTCTTCGGAAAAATATTTGAAAATATGGATAAGTTTGCGGAAGCTTTGACTAGGTTTACCTTTGAGAAATGGATTTAGGTTAGGAATGGAAGTGAATAAAAGTTGGAGGTGATTTAGATAATGGAAAGGATAGGTTCAGATAGAGTTAAGAAAGAAAGAAGATGTGTTCGGATGGTTTGGTTTAATGGGAATGAATGAAGATGGATGAAAGATAGATATGTGATAGTTGGTGGAGATGGAGAAATGAACTTAAACGTGAGAAACGATTCAACACTTTATGAAAGTGTCACCTCGATTTCTATATTGTTTAAGGTGGAAGATAGAGATAGAGTGAACGCCACACCAAGGGCTTGGTGATAAGTTCAAATGAACAAGTTTAAGACGCCACAAGCAAGCTTGATAAGTCTAAGAAACTTGTACGAAAAATAGAGAGGAGTTTAACTCACTCAAGAACATAGAGTTCATAAATTTGATAAAGGTTCAACAACCATTACAAATGAAAATAACAAAGTATTTATAGGCCAACAAAGGTGCTAGCCGAATGGTCACTAAACATAGCTTAAAGGCTAAGTAAATTCAGCTAGAAAATGCTGGAAAAATCTGGAATAAAATCTATTGAACTCCTTGGAAAATTCGGCTAAATGGAAGACAAATGGGCAGCTTATAGATAGATGGTTCAGCTTGCATGAATATTGGCATATCCTTGGAGTCAATGCACTTGCTAGGTTCGGCTGAAAGTGGAGTCAAGAGTCAACTTCTAGAATGATCAAATTCAGCTACTTGGGACGTTTTTAAGTCAGCTTAATGAAGAAGAAAATAGCTGATTGCATTTGGACAGCAAGGGAGCTGAATGAGCATGTCCAGGTTCGGCCAAGCATTGGAATGAGCTACTACCTTTTGTTGAGGAGTTACCAGCATTAAAACGTAGCTTTGAATAGCTTACATGTGTTAAATTCAGCCTTTAAAACTCCCTTGACCTTTGCTATACACGAACAGCCCTTGGGTAGTCAAATGAGCTGCTGAGTTGTTTTAATTTCAGCTTAAAAGCCCTTCATTAAAATCGTCCATGTACTTAGCTCTCCCCCAGCCGAATGGTTACCTTGAATGGCCAAAAGTTGGCAACCACAAACGTTGCACCAGCCGATCCATGTATTTGCCATATACATTGCACCTTAGATGCATGAACCTTCTTAAATGGCCTTGTTAAATTCGGCTTCACCTACATGCACAAAGAAATCACATTAATTCATTCCAAATCAGCTGAATAACAATTAAACAATACTAAGACACATTAATGGACACTTTAGACAAATTAAACACACTACTTAGGACACATTAAAATTCGGCAGCAACCTAATTAGAAAAATCTGCACATTTAATTCTAGAATTAAACAACTTAAAAACCTGTAATAAAATGTGACAAATTAAATTAGACTTAGACAACTTAATTTCGGCACTAATTTAAATATTTAGACACATTAACTTGCTGTAGTAAAATAAATAAATTTAAGAGTTCAATTTATTTTAAAATTAAGCAATTCAATTAATTCAGCTCAATGAGCTGAAACGAGCTCAAATGAGCTGATTCAAGCTAAATTTGGACGTGCACCAAGATGCACAACAACTCCACAGCACTTGATTCATTTGATTCGAGCTCATCAAGTTGTAAAGCATTGGTGCCCCGGGCTGGGTCGTATCAGATTGATTAGGAGTTTCCTAAATCCTTCCTTAACTGCCATAACAATTGCCATTAATCACCAACTTAAGAGCAGAAGAAGAAAGGGAATAGGGATTTTGCCTATAGCACTTACCGAAAGAGAGCAAGAGAACCGAATATTGGAAGGAATTCGGCACTAGCACAGCCCCTCACCCTGATTTATAGCTGTCAAAAATAGTTAAACCAAACCCCAATTTAACAACTCAAAAGCCAAAACTTCAAGTACCATAATCACTTACCGAAAAATACGGTTAATCGCTGAACAAGATGGAGGCTCAAAACGTATGAGAGAAAAAAGGAGTAAAGTCGATTCGGTAGGAGAAGAGGAATGGATTTTTAGAACAAAGGAGAAGGGAGAAGGAACTTTCGGCAGTGACCAGAATTGGGAAATTGGCAGCACAAGACTTGAGGGAGAGAAAGAAGAGGGACAAGAAAAATGGAAAAAAAGGGGAGAAGAGATTTCGGCAGAGGGAAAAGAAAAATGAAAAAGGGGAAGAAGAGATTTCAGAAGAGGGAGCCGAATGTTGGGATTAATTTCGGCACCACTACCCCACACATCCCTCGATCCACTCCTCAAAAATCTCCTTCAATCTCTCAACCCTTCAATTCGAATCCCATTCAAACTCTTTCTCCTCCAATCTCTCAACCCTCTAATTCGAATCCCATTCAAACTCTTTTAGTGTTTCGGCTAAGCTAGAACACTCACACGGCACAACAGCAAAATAAATACTCCACTGCCCCCACCAAGATTTCAACATCAGTCCTCTGGCATAGGTAACACGCCACTTACCCCCTAGACCAGCAGACTCTTTATGTCTTGCTTTACCCACAATAATTTAAAAGCCTACTAACTATAGGCAAGGATTTATTCCTTAAAAACAAAACTTTTTGCACTTGCCCAGGCTTGAACCCAAGACTTTTCAGACACTCCCAAACACACTCAAATCACTTAACCCTTGAGACAGGCAGATATTTGTGCTACAACACACAAAAATAATTACTTAGATTTTGGGGCGTTACAATTTTAGCGATTTTATGCTTAATTTTGAAAAGGGACTAAATCGAATAAAAGGAAAAAATTGTGTTCTACTAATTAGAAGTGTCATATAGCTAGAGAACCTTAAATTAGAGGTCCTTAATGTGCAAATAGGCCTTTAAGAGAGTGATGGCCGGCCATAGACACAAGGAAATGAAATTTGTCAAAGGTTAGGTGAGGTTTTGGTGACAAATTTGACTAGAAATAAAATAAAATAAAGAGAAAAAAGATATCACCTTTTCATCTTCCTCATCTCCACCGAAAATATCAGCAAAAATAAGGGTTTTGGAAGCTTGAAATTTTAGCAACTCTTTACCCTTACAAATTAAGAAAAATGGAGTCCGGACTTAGACCGGGGGAAAACCAAGCTATTGGACTAAATCAAACTAGTCGCCCATATTTTGTATACCGAGGTAAGTTGTACGTAAATAACACAACTTTATTGTTATTATTATGTATTGAACAATTAATATGGCATAAAGTGTTTGATTATTGTTGTGAATATGCATGATGAGAATTGATGTAGTAAAAACTCCCGGTTGAACCTTAGGAATAGATTGGATATCCATGCCACGACATTTGGATGATATGTGTGCTAGTGTAAGACCATGTCTGGGACATGGCATCGGCCACATTATGAGAGCCAGTATAATACCATGTCTGGGACATGGCATCGGCGTTGATATGTGTGCTAGTGTAAGACCATGTCTGGGACATGGCATCGACCACATTATGAGAGTCAGTGTAAGACCATGTCTGGGATCGGCATTGATATGTGTGCTAGTGTAAGACCATGTCTGGGACATGGCATCAGCCTTGAGACGAGAGCTAGTGTAAGACCATGTCTGGACATGGCATCAGCCTCGACATGTGAGCCAGTGTAAGACCATGTCTTGGACATGGCATCAACATTTTACCCTTTTGTGTGAGGCTTATCGGATATCCTTTAGTATTCCAAATGGTTCCACGGGTTATTTAAGCTTATGATAAATATACGAAAGGATATAATCATGTTGTGAGTGGTACAGGTTCTTACTCGAAACTCATGAGATATGAGCTTAGTTATGATACCTTAATGGTAAGGATGAAATTGAGTAAGTTCTATCTATGAGAATGATTTCGGGATGATCTTGTAATCTTTGGCTTATACTTGTGATGTGTAAATTTGTAGTAAATCTACCATTGTTAAATCAAGAATGTTGTGCTGGTTTATAACATGCTACGTGTTTAAAGATGTATGGTTGATGTGGTTACTTATTTACATTCAACTTACTAAGCTTTATGCTTACTCCCTTTCCTTTCCATTTTCTTATAGTATCGCCAAGCTAGCTCGGGGATCAAAGGACGTCGGAGGCTCGATCACACTAACAATCTGAACATTTGGTATAATTAGATTTATCATTTTGAGTATGGCATGTATAAGGACTTGGTCTTTTGTCAAGTGCCATATTGTTTTGGCCAAATGTGTTGGCCTGTCTTAAAGATTGACTCATTTTGTATAAGGCCATGGATGATGGCTAATACTTGTTATTGATATATGTAAATGATGATGTTTTTCATGAATGTCCAATTTGAATGGTGAAATATATGGTGTGTTAATGCATGAATGAGTAAGTCGCATGATTGGATTGATAAAGTATGTGATAAGTTTTACATATGAATGGAGTGTAGTGGCCTTGATGTGTGTATGTCTTGGTTGTGGCTGATTTGGTCAGATGGTTATGTGTGGATTGGTGTTACTTGATGTGGCTTATGTTGGTGCAAGTAAGGGTGGCAAAAGGGCTTGGTAAATAGCCTTATTTTTGTCCACACGGGTAGACACACGGGCGTGTGTTCAGGCCGTGTGTGACACACGGTCTACCCCATAGGCGTGTAGTCCGACCTTGTGTCCCCTGCACCTTAATGTGGTAAAACAGAATGCCCAGTAATAACCACATGGGCTGTGGCACGGCCATGTGTCTCAACCGTGTGGATGACACGGACATAATACATGGGCATGTGCCCAGGCCATGTGAAGTCCGCACCTTAAATGCGAAATTAAATTCACCACACGGCCTAGCACACGAGCGTGTGCCTTGACTGTGTGACCCTAAAATGTTGCTAACGTCAGAAACAGAATGTCAAGGTTTTAACACACGGGCTGAGACACGGGCGTGTCATGGCCATGTGAGGGACACGGACAATGGACACGGGCGTGTGCCAGGCCGTGTGAAAAGCCCTGTATGTTCAAATTAAAAAATAAATCCAGATGGCTAGGGATATGGGCGTGTGGGACCACACGGTCTGCCCACACGGGCATGTCTCTTGCCACACGGGCGTGTGCCCCTATTTTCAATAAAATTTTCCAAAGTTTTCTAAAGTGCCTGGTTTAGTGCCGAACCATTCCCAAAGTATGTTTTGGGCCTCGTAGGCCCATATTAGGGACTTTAAGATGAAGTTTGAAAAGTTTTAAATTTGAACGAAATTTCATAACTCAGAAGTGTTTGTATGCATGTTATTAAGTTAAGTAATGCCTCGTACCTTGTTCCGGCATAGGATACGGGTAAGGGGTATTACATTTAGTGGTATTAGAGCTATGGTTTAGTCGATTCTCGGACTAACCTAGCGTGTGTACGAGTCTAGCTATACATGCTATATATAATTATGATAGTTTGACGACTCCTGACAATTTAAAATGTGTTTTTATATAGTAAATGGATCCTGACGGAGCAGTGGCGGATGGTGTAGAAAGTAATGCGCCGGCTCCTACAGAAGGGACCGTGCCAGTCGAAAGTGGGCCTGTGACACTGAGTCAGGGTGGAGGGGGTAGAGAAGCCTTCCTCCATATGATGAATGCTTGGTATTCGGAGTTTGTTTGTGCAAACCCGAACGCTCCACCTCCTCCACCCCTCCAATCCCCTAGTCTGCCCCTGTAGTTCCCCAAGTAGTGGAATGATTAGAAGGGAAAAACCTTCGGTAGACAGGATTTAAAAGCAAGGGGCTGAGGAATTTAGAGCGAATATAGATGATGACCTAGAGAGGGCAGAGTTTTGGCTAGAAAATACCATTAGGGTATTCGATGAATTATCTTGCACACCTGAGGAGTGCATGAAGTGTGTTGTGTCACTCCTGCGAGACTCAGCCTACCAATGGTGGAACACCCTTGGGTCGGTTGTACCAAGGGAAAGGATTACATGGGAGTTTTTCCAAGAGGAATTCCAAAAGAAGTATATTAGTCAGAGGTTTATAGACCAGAAGAGGAAGGAATTTCTAGAATTGAAGCAAGGCTGAATGACAGTAATAGAGTATGAGCGTGAGTTCGTGAGGCTCAGCAAATACGCTCGAGAGTATGATACGGTCCACCTCGGGGTGAGTCAAAACGTATTTGAGTTGCCCGATCATTTACGAGGAGAGGTTAAGTCTTCTGGAAAATAATAGGAAAATATGGATGAGTTTGCGGAAGCTTTGAAATAAGTTTGCTTTTAGAAATGGATTTAAGTTAGGAATGGAGGTGAATAAGTGTTGGAAATGATTTGGGAAGATGAGTAGGATAGGTTCGGCTAGAATAAAGAAAGGAAGATGGATAAATGATAGGTGATAGTTTGGTGGAGATGGAGAATGAACTTAAACGAGAAACGATTCAACACTATATGAAAGTGTCACCCCAGTTTTTATGATGTTTAAGGTGGAAAATTGAAATCGAAGATGGACCAAAGACTCGCTATCTAGAAAGATAAGAACCAATGGTATAATTTGATAGATGAGAACGATTGACGCCACAAGCAAGCTTGATAAGTCGAAATCGGAACTCGTACGAAAGACAGAGAGGAGAAAACTCACTCGATGAACAAAGTTCATAAAATATGATTGAAGGTTAAAAAACTCTAAGTTTACAAATGAAAATAACAAAGTTTTTATAGGCTATGGAAAGAGCTAGCCGAATGGACAAATACATAGCTTAATGTCTAAGTGAAATTCAGCCATTAATGAGCTGGAAAATTCGGGAATAAAATCTTTAAAATCTCCTTGTCAAATTCGGCTGAATATGGCCCTTGATGTGCTTGCAAAATTCGGCTGAATGTGGCCTTTGATTTGGAGTGCTTGAATTCAGCTGAATTGGAACTCTTTGGACGGTTTCTAGGAATGGTCATTGAGCTAACCGATCAGCCTTGAATGCTGGCCATTGATGTGCACAAGGAGCCTTGTCTATTGGTGTGCACGAAGGGACTTGAGCTGGAAAAGGATTGGTTCAGCTGATGGCATTGAAGACTGAAATTAAATTCTCATTGAAAGTGCCGAATTCATGTCCTCTTGTTGAATGGAAGATGAGTGAATAAGTCCAAGTGTTGCTTTGGTTAGCTGGATGGTCAAGGGAATTAAAATAAGCTTAGAAGACTTCAATGGGCAGCAATATTCAGCTGATATCTTAGTGAAGAAGCATGGCTAGTGGAATGCCCAAGGCGTCACTTAAAGGAGTTTTTAATTTGTTGCGGTGGAAGTTAATTCTTCAAGGCTATTGAGTTTTTACACGAAAACCAGTGGAAAAGGGATGTTGATTCAGCTCCTTCCAAGGTCCATTGATCTTCACGAGGAGGCCACATAGGGAAAGAAACCAGCATCTCATTAAATTCGTCTACCAGCAGCTCATTAAATTCGTCCACCAGCAGCTCATTTAATCTGTCCACTAGCATGCCTTCCTTTAATGCTTGACTCCTTATTAATGCCGTTCTATGCACCAGCAGACTCAATTAATCTTTGTTCCATTCACCAAAGCTCAATTAATGTGCCGCCCATGCCTTGTACTTGAATTAATTTGGCTTGCCGCCCATGCCTTGTACATGAATTAATTTGGCTGTAGCAAGAGGCACATTAAACTCGGCATGCTTGCTTCTTTAATGCCAAAAATAGCAGCACATTAATTCTTGAATTAAAACACTTAAAAAGCTGTAATAAAATGAGACAAATTAATTTAAAGTAAGACATCATAAATTCGGCACAAGTTGAAACATTAGGATACATTAATTTGCTGTAGGAAAATAAATAAATAAAAGGTTCAATTTAATTAAAGCATGAAATTAAGTAATTCAACTTAATGAGCTGGAGTGAGCTCAAATGAGCTAAAAACGAGCTCAATTTGGACGTGCACCAAAGTGCACAATAGCTCTATGGCTTTGATCCAAGCTCTTAAGTTGTAAAACTTTGGTGACCGGGCTGGCCCGTATCATCCCCCCTCTTCAAGACGATTCGTCCTCGAATCGACCCGTTGGTTTTCCGAAAAGAATTCCTTTTGCTCAGTTTTTCCTCGGTCAAATGGGGTGGATATTAATCGTGACACCTGAAAGGGATAACCATGAATTAACAAATAAGGCTTCACAAAAAATCGCAATCCAAACGTAAGCAAAACAAAACAAGTAAATCGCATGCTAATGGACAGACCCAAATTATCATACAAGAGAAGTAATGCCTTGTCAAATTGTTGGAACAAAATGGAATAGTCTTCAAGGCATGCGTACGATTTGATTGGATTCCACAAGTCAGAATTATCATGTGAATAATGAATCAAATGATAAACATAAACGTCACAAGCAGATAGGTGAGAAAATGCATATGGCACTCAAAATTGAACAACCAAACCTTGCATTGAACGATATATGAAATCACTCGCACATGAATTTTAAAAATTATCGAACACAAGATTCCTTTTGTCAATGAACAAAACAGATAGATCATCAATAAACAGAGTAGGACATTCAAACAATTCATGATCTAAATGATTTACAAAAGGGGAATCAGTATCATGAGTTCTATCAACATCCGAAGAGAACGAAAACATCTCAAAGTCTTCAAGTGACGTACATTTATGCGCGAAAAGACAAAGATCATTCTTACCTTGCTCGAACATTACAAACCTTCTCTCCTCGGGCATGTAGTATAGTCGAGGCTTTGTACTAGAATTAACCTTTTTCAAACGATACTTGAACTTTAAGCAGAACCACATGATTTGTTTAAGGAATGAATAAAAGTTGAAAACCAATTGAGCAATTTTCGTTACCTTATCCAAAGAACACGTATCAAAATGATGGAAATTTTTCAAGCACAATCGATAAAACTTAATTCTTTCACAAAATGAGTCCAAACAAATTCCCGGTTTAAAAACATGTGTTTGATTATTTAGGTTAAAAAGTGACAACGGCCTCACTAAATCAAACATGTTAGACCAAGAAAATTTTTGCATATGAGGCAACATGTAGTCAAAACTTTATCCACTTATCGCAACAGACTTGCACAAATTCAATGAATTTTCAAAAGGTGGAAATTGAACCACAAAGTTATCACGATCGCAAAATTTAACCACTTTTCTTGAAAACTTGTTATCTTGCAAAAACAAATGGTTTTGTCATTTCGAACGAAAAATATCAACCACATTCAAAAAGTAAAAGTTAATCGAAGAAGAATAAGAGAAACTTTTAAAAGCTAAGTCATCAGAGATTTCATTGACAACTTTCAAATCAGATTACCGAGACTCGTTTAAAAATTCCTTACCTTGCTTACCTTCGGGCTCGTGTGGTTCATTTTCAACTTTACCTTGGCTGATCATACGGAAACATCGTTCTTCTAGAAGGTATTGAAGTTGAAAAACATCTTTCGGTCTTTCAGGAACCTGAAAAGTAGAAGCAGAACAAGAGCAAATTTCAAGGGGGTTAATTGAATTACTCCTCACTTTTCTTGCTCGTTCTTTTCTTTCGTTTCTTTTTCCAAATCAATTTCTTTTCTTTCTTTTGAAATGCTCTCTTTTTATCTTTCATTTTCTTTTTCAAATTCTTTCTCTTTTTCTTTTTCAATCTCTTTTTTGTTTTCTTTTTCATTTTTGTTTTCTTCTTTTTCTTTTTCGTCTTTTATTTCTTTTCCTTCTTCACACTCTTTTTCGATTTCGTTACAACTCGTAGATGTTACAAAAGAGTCGAAAATATAAGGGTTTGACTCAAAGAAGGAAGAAAATTTTCTCATATAAATCACGTTCGATTCTTTGTGAAAGATTCTTCGTGCGCGACACCTTTGGATCGTTTGAAGAGTATCTCATACTTTCTCGTTCATGATGTCGAAGAGCCTCATACTTGTAGCTTTCTTCTCGTTGTCTCGGAGGCCTTGTTGAGTAGGAGTCTTGATAATAGTCACTTCTCGAATAGTCATCGGACGCCAGATTCCTGGATGTTCTCGTTGAAGAAGTTCGCCCTCGATGATAGGAAGATGGGAGGAATCGCTTGCGCATCACATCTTTCATTTCAGACCACGTTAATATTGGGTACTCTCCGCATCGTCTTTGACTCGTGGTGAATTGATCCCACCAAGTCATGGCATAATCAGAGAAACTATTTACCGCAAGTCTTACTTTCTTACTTTCTGAGTAACCGTGGTACTTGAAAACCAAATCTACGTTCATCTCCCATTCAAGGTATACCTCCGGGTCGGATCTACCTTGAAACGGTGGAATGTTTGACTTGTTACTCTTCTTGACACCATTAAAACATCCTTGATCTCTAAAGCCTCGATTTCTTTGAACGCATCGCCTTTCGCTTTGGTTGGATGATGGATCGAACCAGCCACCATCAGCAACAATTCTTTTTTCAAAATTTAGAGACATACTATTGAACCTCACCACAAAATCTCACAAGTTCACTCATAAAGAAAATTCGCTCACACTCGTGTTTCACTCGAATATGGCTTTTTCTCTAATGTAAGCACTCATGCCTTTTACCACTCAATCTCGTCTCACAATTTCGTACTTTGTTTTCAATAGACTTAACGCGGCTTGAGGGTCAGCTTCGAAATTGGTAATAAGGGATAAATGTTTTACGGGTATAGGGTAGGCTAAATAAGGAAAACAAAGTTGGGTATGTGTGGCGTTGGGTAGATGGAGGGTACCAAATGATGGTTGGAGGATTTTGAAGATCGGGTAGAAGAATGAGGGTAGAAATGAAGAAGCAACACAAAACCTTGCAAAAATTTCACTATCTCTTTTTTTTACTCGATTTTTTTTAAATTTTCGTAATTTTTTTTCAATCTAATCAAATACAATATGCTGATTACAAGAAAAGAAAATTAATTTTTTTTATTTCTTCACGAACCTATTTCGGCTCTCGATCATTGTCGTCACTCCTCATTTTAATAGCTCTAATACCAGATGATACAGTCTGCCTCGGGGTGAGTTAAAACGTATTTGAGTTGCCCGATCATCTACAAGGAGAGGTTAAGTCTTCGGGAAAATAATAGGAAAATATGGATGAGTTTGCGGAAGCTTTGAAATAAGTTTGCTTTTAGAAATGGATTTAAGTTAGGAATGGAGGTGAATAAGTGTTGGAAATGATTTGGGAAGATGAGTAGGATAGGTTCAGTTAGCATAAAGAAAGGAAGATGGATAAATGATAGGTGATAGTTTGGTGGAGATGGAGAATGAACTTAAACGAGAAACGATTCAACACTATATGAAAGTGTCACCCCGGTTTCTATGATGTTTAAGGTGGAAAATAGAAATCGAAGATGGACCAAAGACCCGTTATCTAGAAAGGTAAGAACCAATGGTATAATTTGATGGATGAGAACGATTGACGCCACAAGCAAGCTTGATAAGTCGAAATTGAAACTCGTACGAAAGACAGAGAGGAGAAAACTCACTCGATGAACAAAGTTCATAAAATATGATTAAGGTTTAACAACTCTAAGTTTACAAATGAAAATAACAAAGTTTTTATAGGCTATGGAAAGAGCTAGCCGAATGGAAAAATACATAGCTTAATGTCTAAGTGAAATTCAACCATTAATGAGCTGGAAAATTCTGGAATAAAATCTTTAAAATCTCCTTGGCAAATTCAGCTAAATATGGCCCTTGATGTGCTTGCAAAATTTGACTGAATGTGGCCTTTGATTTGGAATGGTTGAATTCAGCTGAATGGGAACTCTTTCGACGATTTCTAGGAATGGCCATTGAGCTAACCGATCAGCCTTGAATGCTGGCCATTGATGTGCACAAGGAGCCTTGTCTATTGGTGTGCACGAAGGGACTTGAGCTGGACAAGGATTGGTTCAGCTGATGGCATTGAAGACTGAAATTAAATACTCCTTGATAGTGCCAAATTCATGTCCTCTTGTTGAATGAAAGATGAGTGAATAAGTCCAAGTCTTTGCTTTGGTTAGGCGGGACGGTCAAAGGGAATTAAAATAAGCTTAGAAGACTTCAATGGGCGACAATATTCAGGTGATATCTTAGTGAAGAAGCATGGCTAGTGGAATGCCCAAGGCGTCACTTAAAGGAGTTTTAATTTGTCATGCTGGAAGTTAATTCTTTAAGGCTATTGAGTACACACGAAAACCAGTGGAAAAGGGATGTTGATTCACTCCTTCCAAGGTCCATTGATCTTCACGAGGAGGCCACATAGGGAAAGAAACCAGCATCTCATTAAATTCGTCTACCAAAGACTCATTAAATTCGTCCCACCAAAGACTCATTTAATCCGTCCCACTAGCATGCCTTCCTTTAATGCTTCACTCCTTATAAATGCCGTTCTATGCACCACTCAATTAATCTTTGTTCCATGCACCAACAACTCAATTAATGTGCCGCCCATGCCTTGTACTTGAATTAATTTGGCTTGCCGCCCATGCCTTGTACATGAATTAATTTGGCTGTAGCAAGAGGCACATTAAACTCGGCATGCTTGCTTCTTTAATGCCAAAAATAACTGCACATTAATTCTTGAATTAAAACACTTAAAAAGCTATACTAAAATGAGACAAATTAATTTAAAATAAGACATCATAAATTCGGCACAAGTTGAAACATTAAGATACATTAATTTGCTGTAGGAAAATAAATAAATAAAAGGTTCAATTTATTTAAAGCATGAAATTAAGTAATTCAACTCAATGAGCTGGAGTGAGCTCAAATGAGCTAAAAACGAGCTCAATTTGGACGTGCATCAAAGTGCACAATAGCTCCACGGCTTTGATCCGAGCTCTTAAGTTGTAAAACATTGGTGCCCGGGCTGGCCCGTATCAGAGTGCGTATCTACCGAAGCCATCATGTGTAAGAGATTTGAGGACCTCGATTAAATGAAGACATCCGACTATTAGTTGGCATCCTGGAATTAAAAGAGTTTGTGGTGCTTGTTGAGAGAGCTTGCAAGGCCGAGAAATTGGCCAATGAGAAAAGGAAAGCTGATATTGACTCTCGTGGCTCAAAGAAAAGATAGTTGGGGAAATCGTTTCAGTCCTCATCCAAGAAATCGAGAGAGTTCACTACTCGATCCAATGCTTCAGTTGGATTCTCGAACAGAAATAAGAATAAGCAGTACACGGTGTCTAAAGCTCAAACCACTTCTATCGCGAGTGTTGGTAGTGCTTGACTGAATAGACGAGAATGTTCACAGTGCAGTAGACGTCATTTCGGTGAGTGCCGAGGAAATGAAAGAGGCTATTTCAAATGTGGGTCCCTAGACCATTTTATTCGTAGTTGTCCCGAGATGGTCGAGAAAGATAGAGATCAAGGTGTGAGATCGGGTAATGCTCCTTCTAGGAGTAGACCACAAAAGAACCCGGGAAGTGGGGCTAGTAGCAGAGGTGTGCCTAGAAATTCCACCGTGAGGTCTGAGGGCGGAGCGCCTGCAAGGACTTATGCCATTCGCGCTCGCGAAGAGGCTTCATCCCCAGATGTGATTACGGGTACTTTTTCTCTGCATGATATTTCTGTTGTTGCCTTGATTGATCCGGGATCTACCCATTCCTATATTTGTATGAAATTGGCATCTAGTATGAATATGCCTGTTGAGTCTACAGAATTTGTGATAAAAGTGTTAAACCTGTTAGGCAAGCATGTGATAGTTGACAAAGTGTGTAGAAACTGTCCTTTGATGATTAGAGGTCATTGTTTTCCGGCTAACCTCATGCTACTACCGTTTGATGAATTTGACCTAATTCTTGGCATGGATTGATTGACTATTCATAACGTGCTAGTAAACTATGGTAGTAAGTTTATTGAACTGAAATGTGAAAATAGGGATATACTTCGGGTTGAATCTGGTGAATCGGATAGCTTGCCTGTAGTGATTTCTTCTTTGGCGGTTGAGAAATGTATAAGAAAAGGGTATGAGTCTTATCTCGTGTTTGTGTTGAATACTCAAGTGTCGGAAGTAAAGATTGAGTCAGTGCCAGTAGTATGTGAGTATCCAGAAGTGTTTCCAGAAGAATTGCCCGGATTGCCTCCAACTAGGGAAGTCGAGTTTGGTATTGAGTTGGTCCCTGGTACGGCACCTATTACGGTTGCCCCGTATAGGGTGGCACCGTTGGAGTTAAAAGAGTTAAAGGTTCAGCTACAAGAGTTACCGGATAAGGTTTTTACGAGACCAAGCTATTCTCCGTGGGGTGCTCCGGTACTTTTTGTGAAAAAGAAAGACGGGTCGATGAGATTATGTATAGACTACCGACAGTTCAACAAGATTACAGTTAAGAACAAGTATCCTTTACCAAGGATCGATGATTTATTTGACCAATTGAAGGGAGCCACAATGTTTTCTAAGATAGACCTGAGGTCCGGTTATTACCAACTGAGAGTTAAGGAACAAGATGTACCGAAAACTGCATTTCGGATGAGGTATGGCCATTATGAGTTCCTCGTCATGCTTTTTGGCTTAACGAATGCTCCTGCAGTATTTATGGATTTAATGAACCGTATTTTCTGACTGTACTTGGATAAGTTTGTAGTTGTTTTTATTGATGACATATTAATTTATTCTCGTGATGAAAGTAAGCATGCGGAGCATTTGAGAACTATCTTACAAACTTTAAGAGATAAGCAGTTGTATGCTAAGTTTAGCAAAAGTGAATTTTGGCTTCGAGAAGTCAGATTCTTGGGCCACATCGTGTCGGGTGATGGAATTAGAGCTGACCCGAGTAAGATATTGGCTATCGTTGATTGGAAATCGCTGAGGAATGTGTCAGAGATTAGAAGCTTTTTGGGCTTAGCTGGATACTACAGAGGGTTTGTTAAAGGATTCTCCATGATTGCTACACTGATGACGAGGTTGCTATAGAAAGATGTCAAGTTCGAATGGACAGAGAAGTGCCAACAGAGTTTTGAGAAACTAAAAGCATTGTTGACTGAAGCCCCAGTTTTAGTGCAATCAGAATCGGGAAAGGAATTCGTAGTGTATAGCGACACATCCTTGAATGGACTAGGATGTGTGCTCATGCAAGAAGGCAAGGTAATAGCATATGCCTCGAGACAATTGAAGCCACATGAGAAAAACTATCCGACTCACGACTTAGAGTTAGCCGCCATAGTGTTCGCACTGAAGATTTGGAGACACCATTTGTATGGTGAGAAATGTCGGGTATTCACTGACCATAAAAGTCTAAAGAATTTGATGACTCAAAAGGAGTTAAACCTATGGCAGTGGAGATGGTTAGAATTGATAAAGGATTATGAGTTGATAATTGACTATCACCCTGGAAAGGCGAATGTGGTCGCCGATGCTTTGAGTAGGAAGTCATTATTTGTCTTGAGGGCTAAGAATACCCAGTTGTCTGTGACTGATGATGGTTCGGTCATAGCAGAGTTAAGAGCTAGACCGATGTTTCTGCAAGAGATTTGTAAAGCTCAGAAAAGTGATAAAGAGTTACAAGCCAAGATAACTCAGTGCGAGACAGGTATTGAATCAAATTTTTGGATTGGTACCGACGGTTATCTGATGTTCCGAGAGAGGATCTGTGTACCTAAGGATGAAGAGCTTATTCAGAAGATTTTGCAATAGGCCCATAGTGGTTGTTTGTCTATCCATCTGGGTAGTGTGAAAATGTAACATCCCGGTTTAGGGCCTAGTCGGAATAGTGGTTTGAGACCACAAATCCGAGGGTCATGAATGAGTTTTTGAGGCTTATATTATGTATGCATGCTAGTGTGAAAGTTTCATGAAGCAATTTTGTGAAATTGTGGTTGAATTGTCCAAAAGGACTAAATTGCAAAAGTTACAAAATGTGTGTTTCTAGAAGCTATATGTGTGAAATAGCTTTAGATTATTAATTAGAGTTCCTTAAATAGCAATTTATCCAAATTCTAATTTTTGGACAAAAATGGGCATGGATGAGTTAAAATTGAAAGTTTATCAAAAGGGCATTTTGGTCATTTATTAATTAAGTGATTAAAATAGGTGAAAAGATGATAGAAATTCATTCATCTTCTTCCCATAGCTGCTTGAAAATTTGAGAAGCCATTGTTAGGGTTCTTTCAATTTTCAAGCTTGCTAGTAAGTGCTCCTAAGCTGGTTTTTGATATTCTTCGTATTTTAAAGTCCCGGTAGCATGAGTAAGCTATTTATAGCTATTTGGTGAGCTATTATGGATGTTCAAAAATGTACATATGTATGACATGCATGTATTTTGATGTTTTATGGAAGAATATGAAAGCTTGATGTAGTAGAAACATCTTTTGCTAAGTGATTTTCCATGAAAATGCATGTAGGGACTTAGTTGTGAAAATCTTAAGTTTGGTCATACATGGGTGATTTAGTGAGATTTGATGAATGCTTTAGTTGAGTAAATGGTTCGGCTAAGCATGAAAGAGTAGAAAGTTGAATAAAAATCACTTTACGAGCCTTTGGGACTAAAGTGTAAATATGAGAAAGTTTAGGGGCAAAATAGTAATTTTGCTAAAGTATGAGATGTGGGTCAATTTAGTCAATGTGTGTATTGAATAAGCTGATTTATTCATTATAGATCAAGAAAGACGAAGCCCGGATCGAAACCGAGGCAAAAGTAAGATGGTGGACTAAATTGCACATTTTAATACTTTTGAGTATCGAGGTAAGTCTATGCATAAACAATGCATTCATACTTACAATTTGTAAATGCTAGGTAGGGTGTAGCATGAATGAGAATGAATGAGAATGATTGGGAACCTAAGTGGTTCAAGTAGAATGAATGCAATATAGATGTGAATGGATGAATAATTGGGTAAATAGACTTGTGCATGTGTTGTGATAATGCTAGATGGTGGGCTAAGTGTGATACCATCCAAATGCATATTGACGATGAGCTGGCTATGTGCGATGCTATCGTTAGATATATCATTTAGTGGCTATGTGCGAGATCACGATGATTACCTTTGTGGTAGGCTAAGTGTGATACCACCTTATAAATTGATTGCGGTGTGCTAAGTGCGAAACCCCGAGATATTGGTTGTTTAGATTAATTGTGTATATTAGCTGTGTGTAATAGCTGTTGGATAAGATATGTGGATTAGCTGTGTGGATTAGCTATGTGAGTTAGCTATATGGATGCATTATTGAGCAATAATGACATGTTGTATATTGTGTAAATGTGATATTGAATGCAGGGGTGCGTTTCAATAATTATGAGCATGTGACTCATGATGTGTTGGTAATATGGTAACGGATAGAAAGAGTAAGCATAGTTGTATATTATATGTTGGTATAATGCTAATTGTGGTTGGGCTTATACTATGATGCTTAATTGTTTATGTGTAAACTTACTAAGCTCAAAGCTTACTCTCTTTCTTTTCTCTTGTCTTATAGATTAAAAGCGTTGAATCGAGATACGAGGATCATCAAAAGATAGCCCACATATCAGCACACTTTGGTACATGAAACTTAATGTTTTGTATATGGCATGTATAAAGACTAGATAAGTTAGAAAATTTTGTTGTAAATGGCTAAGATGTATTGGCCTATAGATGGATAGCTTATTTTGTATAATGCCATGGTTGTTGGCTATTACATTATATGAAAGAAAGATGTAGTTTTCTATGTGAGAATGCACTTCAATTTGAGTTGATTATGATGGTGTTAGATGAGTATATGTTGTGTATGTTAGAAGGGTGAAAAGAACTTGGCACTTAGTCTTGTTCTTGACCTTGTGGGTAGACACACGGGCGTGTGTCTAGACCATGTGTGACACACGGTCAGCCCACGGGCATGTGCTGTGGCCGTGCATCCTCTGCATGTTAATATTTGAAAATAGAATAGACCACAGACTAGTCACACGGGCGTGTGTCTAGAGCGTGTGGGATTCATCAGTGTTGGCCACGGGATAGCCACACGGGCGTGTGTCTAGACTCTAGGTCGTGCGAGGGAAGTCAGTGTTCACCACGGTTGGAGAGCACGGGTGTGCCATGGCCGTGGGGCATTTGGCAGAATGCTTGGATTTTTAGGCACGATCTGGGGACATGGGCGTGTGTGCTCGTGCACAGGCGTGTCTAATCTTGCACGGGCGTGTGAGACCTGTATATAAGAGAAAATTTTTAAGGATCGTAAAAGTTCTGGATTAGTCTCGAGAGCCCTTGTGTGTATGAGTAAGGCCTCGTAAGTCAAGAATGAGGTTATATCGAGTAATGACGTTGAGCCTAAGTGGCAATTAAGCGGTTTGAGTTCTGTAACGCCTCGGGCCCGATTCCCAGCGTAGAACCCGGGTAAGGGGTTTTACATTTAGTGGTATCAGAGCTATGGTTTAGTCGGTTCTAGGACTACCGTAGCGGGTGTAAGAGTCTAGCTATACATGCCATAAGTGTACGATGATAGTGTGGTGGTTTCTGATGATTTTAAATCTTTTTTTATATAGAATATGGATTCCGATCCATTGACTGCGATGAAGCGACTAGTAATCGCCGGCTCTCGCGCAGGAATCGTCTTGGTGCAAAGTGGACCTGAGGCGAGGGGTCAAGGGGAAGAGGCACGAGAAGCCTTTCTCCATATGATGAATGATTGGTACTCGGACTACGTTCGAGCGAACCCTAACACTCAACCTCCTCCACCTCCTCCTATACCTCAGCCAAGTCCAGTGGCTCCTCAAGGTATGGATGTAGTGAGGATATCGAAACCCCCTGTGGATAAGATTAGGAAACACGGGGCTGAGGAGTTTAGAGCTAAGGTAGATGATGACCTAGAGAGGGCGGAGTTCTGGTTGGAGAACTCGATGAGGGTGTTCGATAAGCTCTCATGTACACTTGAGGAGAGTTTGAAGTGTGCCGTATCGTTGGTGAGAGATTCGGCATACCATTGGTGGAAGACGCTGACGTTAGTGGTCCCAAAAGAGCGGGTGACGTGGGACTTCTTTCTGGAAGAGTTCCGGAAGAAGTATATAAGATAGAGGTTTACTGACCGAAAAAGGAAAGAATTCCTTGAGCTGAAGCAAGGAAGGATGACAGTAGCTGAATACGAGCGTGAGTTTGTTAGGCTTAGCAAATACGCTCAAAAATGTGTGTTGATAGAGACCATCTTGTGCAAGAGGTTTGAAGATGGGCTGAATGAGGATATCAAACTCCTAGTTGGCATTTTGGAGTTGAAAGAATTCGTGGTATTAGTTGAGAGGGCAAGTAAGGCCGAAGAGTTGAGTTCAGATAAGAGGAGGGCTGTGAGTGAAGCCCGAGATACGAGAAAGAGACCGATGGGCAAGTCGTATCAAGCCCAGTCGAAAAGATCCAAGGAAGTGAATCCTCGAATGTCAGCCTCAGTGGGGTATTCGCATCGAGACTTGGACAATACGCGTCAGGGTTCGAGAGTCCGAGCTCCCTTGATGGAAAGTGTGGGCAATACAAAGAGTAAACCGGAGTGTCCTAGTTGTGGTAGGTATCACACCAGAGAGTGTTGGGGAAACAGTTGGAAATGTTACAAATGTGGTTCCCCTAACCACTTTCTCCGTAACTGTCCCGAGAGGGATGATAAAGAAGAGAGGCAAGAAGTGAGACCCAGTGATGTGTCTACGAGGGGTAGACCACCGAGGAACCCAAGAGGTGGGGCTAGTGGTAGAGGTGCGTCCAGGGACTCTGTTGTGAGACCATAGGGTCGGGCACCTGCGAGGACGTACGCCATTCGCGCTCGCGAAGAGGCATCCTCCCCTGATGTGATAACGGGTACTTTTTCTCTCTTTGACACCTCTGTTATTGCTTTAATAGATCCAGGGTCTACTCACTCTTATATTCGCATGAGATTAGCATCTAATTTGAGTATGACCGTTGAGTCTACGGACATTATGATTAAGGTGTCAAACCCGTTAGGAAAGCATGTGTTAGTGGACAAAGTGTGTAAGAATTGTCCTTTGTTGATTGAGAATCATTATTTTTCGGCAAACCTGATATTGTTGCCATTTGATGAGTTCGATTTAATCCTAGGCATGGATTAGTTGACTACCCATAGTGTCTTAGTGAACTGTGGTAGTAAGTTTATTGAACTGAAATATGAGAGTGGAGATGTAGTTCGAATTGAATCAGGTGGATCGGACAGTGTACCCGTGATGATTTCTTCCTTAGTGGCCGAGAAATGTTTAAGAAAAGGGTGTGAGTCCTATCTTGCGTTTGTGTTGAATACGCAAGAGGTTGGAGTAGGGTTTGAAACAGTGCCAGTGGTATGTGAGTACCTAGATGTGTTTCCAGAAGAGTTACCTGGATTACCTCCAGTGAGAGAGGTCGAGTTTGGAATTGAGTTGGTTTCGGGAATGACACCTATTTCAATTGCCCCGTAAAGAATGGCTCCTGTAGAGTTGAAAGAACTGAAGGTTCAGTTACAAGAGTTGACAGATAAGAGTTTTGCAAGACCGAACTACTCGCCGTGGGGTGCTCCGGTATTGTTTGTGAAGAAGAAAGATGGGTCTATGAGGTTGTGTATAGACTATAGATAATTGAACAAGGTGACGGTTAAGAATAAGTATCCTTTACCAAGGATTGATGATCTTTTCGATCAACTGAAGGGAGCTACAGTGTTCTCCAAGATAGACTTGAGGTCTAGTTATTATCAGCTCAGAGTGAAAGAGAAAGATGTGTTGAAAACTGCATTTCGGACAAGGTATGGCCATTATGAGTTTTTGGTTATGCCGTTTGGTTTGACGAATGCACCTGTAATTTTTATAGATCTGATGAACCGTATTTTTAGACCATATGTGGACAAGTTTGTGGTTGTCTTTATTGACGACATATTGATATATTCTCGGGATGAAAACGAGCATGAAGAGCACTTGAGAATTGTCTTGCAAACTTTGAGAGACAAGCAGTTGTATGCTAAGTTTAGCAAGAGTGAGTTTTGGCTTTGAGAGGTCGGATTCCTAGGACACATGGTGTCAGGTGATGGTGTCATAGTTGACCCAAGTAAGATATCGGCTGTTATGGATTGGAAACTACCGAGGAATGTGTCAGAAATCAGAAGTTTCTTGGGATTAGCGGGATATTACAGACGTTTCGTAAAGGGGTTCTCTGTGATTGCTACCCCGATGACAAAGCTATTGCATAAAGATGTCAAGTTTGAATGGACTGAGACGTGTCAACAGAGCTTCGAGAGACTGAAAATAGTGTTGACTGAGGCACCGGTTTTGGTTCAACCAGAATCGGGGAAGGAGTTCGTGGTATATAGTGATGCATCATTTAATGGTCTCAGTTGCGTGTTGATGCAAGAGGGTAAGGTAGTCGCTTACGCCTCGAGGCAGTTAAAATCGCACGAGAAGAATTATCCGACTCACGATTTAGAGTTGGCTGCGATTGTGTTTGCGTTAAAGATTTGGCGACATTATTTGTATGGCGAAAAGTGCCGAATCTTTACGGATCATAAGAGTTTAAAGTATTTGATGGATCAGAAGGATCTGAATGCGGAGAGCAGATGGTGGCTCGAATTGTTGAAAGACTATGAGTTAGTCATTGATTACCACCGGAAAAGTGAATGTGGTTGCGGATGCCTTGAGTAGGAAATCCATGTACGCTCTAAGAGTTATGAGAGTGAGTTTAGCATTGTCTGATGATGGTGCTATTTTGGCGAGTTGAGAGCTAAGCCACTATTTGTTCAACAAATATGTGAAGCTCGAGAAATGACAATGAGATGCAAGCTAAGATAGCTAAGTGCGGATCGTAAAGTGATTCGATTTTTGAGTGGATTTGAATGGTTATCGATGTATCGTGACGAGAATTTGTGTTCCTAAAAATGAGGAGTTGATTCGAAAGGTTTTGTATGAGGCACACGGTGGATGCTTGTCGATTACATCCGGCGATGCGAAAATGTACAACGATTTGAGAAAGTTGTATTGGTGGTCGGGTATGAAAAGAGATATTTCAGAGTTTGTGACTAAGTGTCCGATTTGCCAACAAGTGAAAGCTAAGCATCAAGTGCCTTGGGATTACTTGACCCGGTGATGGTTCCCGAATGGAAGTGGGATCGGGTTACCATGGATTTTGTGGCGGGGTTGCCGACGACTCAGAAAGAGAGATCTGTGTTGGTTGTTGTGGATAGATTGACGAAGTCGGCTCACTTTATTCTAGTACGTGTTGATTGTTCACTGGATAAGTTAGTTGAGTTATGCGTGCGAGAGATAGTGAGATTGCATGGTGTACTGTGTCTATTATATCGGATAGAGATCCGAGGTTTACTTCGAGATTTTGGAAGAAGTTGCAAGAGGCCATGGAGTGCAGATTGAATTTCATCTCTGCGTTCCATCCGCAATCCGATGGTCATTCTGAAAGAGTGATTCAAGTTCTTGAATATATGCTTCGATGCTGTGTGCTAGAATTCGAAGGTAGTTGGGAGAGATATCTACCTTTGGTAGAATTTGCCTATAACAATAGTTATCAGTCGAGTATACAGATGGCACCGTATGAGGCTTTGTATGGCCGTAGGTGTTGGACTCCTTTGTATTGGACCGAGCTTAGCGAGAAACGGATCCATGGGGTCGATCTAGTAAAAGAGACCGAAGATAAAGTGAAAGTAATCCGTACTAGTCTGAAAGCTGCTTCGGACCGACAGAAGTCGTATGCAGATTTAAAAAGAAAAGAAATAGAATTTGAGGTAGGCGACAAAGCATTTTTGAAAGTATCACCGTGGAAGAAGATTATGAGATTTTGACAAAAAGGGAAATTGAGTCCAAGGTTCATAGGGCCGTATGAGATTACAGACAGAATTGGGCCTGTAGCTTACCGGTTGGCCTTGCCGGTAGAGTTAGAAAAGATTCATAACGTGTTCCATGTGTTGATGTTGCGACGGTATCGCTCCGATCCTTCACATGTGATTCCTTCAACGGAAATTGAGATAAGACCAGATATGTCTTTTAAAGAGGAGCAGATTAAGATCTTGGCTCGAGAAGTGAAACAGTTGAGAAATAAGAGCATAGCACTAGTGAAAGTGTTATGGCAGAAACATGGTGTGGAAGAGGCTACGTAGGAAACGGAAGAAGCTATGAGAGAGCAACATCGAAACCTCTTTACTGGTAAGATTTTCGGGGACAAAAATCTCTAAAGGGGGGAGAGTTGTAACATCCCGATTTAGGGCCTAGTCGGAATAGTGGTTTGAGACCACAAATCCGAGGGTCATGAATGAGTTTTTGAGGCTTATATTATGTATGCATGCTAGTGTGAAAGTTTCATGAAGCAATTTTGTGAAATTGTGGTTGAATTGTCCAAAAGGACTAAATTGCAAAAGTTGCAAAATGTGTGTTTCTAGAAGCTATATGTGTGAAATAGCTTTAGATTATTAATTAGAGGTCCTTAAATAGCAATTTATCCAAATTCTATTTTTGGACAAAAATGGGCATGGATGAGTTAAAATTGAAAGTTTATCAAAAAGGGCATTTTGGTCATTTATCAATTAAGTGATTAAAATAGGTGAAAAGATGATAGAAATTCATTCATCTTCTTCCCATAGTGTCGAAAATTTGAGAAGCCATTGTTAGGTTCTTTCAATTTTTCAAGCTTGCTAGTAAGTGCTCCTAAGCCCGGTTTTTGATATTCTTCGTATTTTTGAAGTCCCAGTAGCATGAGTAAGCTATTTATAGCTATTTGGTGAGCTATTATGGATGTTCAAAAATGTACATATGTATGACATGCATGTATTTTGATGTTTTATGGAAGAATATGAAAGCTTGATGTAGTAGAAACATCTTTTGCTAAGTGATTTTCCATGAAAATGCATGTAGGGACTTAGTTGTGAAAATCTTAAGTTTGGTCATACATGGGTGATTTAGTGAGATTTGATGAATGCTTTAGTTGAGTAAGTGGTTCGGCTAAGCATGAAAGAGTAGAAAGTTGAATAAAAATCACTTTACGAGCCTTTGGGACTAAAGTGTAAATATGAGAAAGTTTAGGGGCAAAATAGTAATTTTGCTAAAGTATGAGATGTGGGTCAATTTAGTCAATGTGTGTATTGAATAAGCCGATTTATTCATTATAGATCAAGAAAGACGAAGCCCGGATCGAAACCGAGGCAAAAGCAAGGTGGTGGACTAAATTGCACATTTCAATACTTTTGAGTATCAAGGTAAGTCTATGCATAAACAATGCATTCATACTTACAATTTGTAAATGCTAGGTAGGGTGTAGCATGAATGAGAATGAATGAGAAAGATTGGGAACCTATGTGGTTCAAGTAGAATGAATGCAATATAGATGTGAATGGATGAATAATTGGGTAAATAGACTTGTGCATGTGTTGTGATAATGCTAGATGGTGGGCTAAGTGCAATACCATCCAAATGCATATTGACGATGAGCTGGCTATGTGCGATGCTATCGTTAGGTATATCATTTAGTGGCTATGTGCGAGATCACGATGATTACCTTTGTGGTAGGCTAAGTGCGATACCACCTTATAAATTGATTGCGGTGTGCTAAGTGCGAAACCCTGAGATATTGGATGTGTGGATTAATTGTGTATATTAGCTGTGTGTAATAGCTGTGTGGATAAGATATGTGGATTAGCTGTGTGGATTAGCTATGTGAGTTAGCTATATGGATGCATTATTGAGCAATAATGACGTGTTGTATATATTGTGTAAATGTGATATTGAATGCAGGGGTGCGTTTCAATAATTATGAGCATGTGACTCATGATGTGTTGGTAATATGGTAAGGGATAGAAAGAGTAAGCATAGTTGTATATTATATGTTGGTATAATGCTAATTGTGGTTGGGCTTATACTATGATGCTTAATTGTTTATGTGTAAACTTACTAAGCTCAAAGCTTACTCTCTTTCTTTTCCCTTGTCTTATAGATTAAAAGCGTTGAATCGAGATACGAGGATCATCAAAAGATAGCCCACATATCAGTACACTTTGGTACATGAAACTTAATGTTTTGTATATGGCATGTATAGGGACTAGATAAGTTAGTAAATTTTGTTGTAAAAGGATAAGATGTGTTGGCCTATAGATGGATAGCTTATTTTGTATAATGCCATGGTTGTTGGCTATTACATTATATGAAAGAAATATGTAGTTTTCTATGTGAGAATGCACTTCAATTTGAGTTGATTATGATGGTGTTAGATGAGTATATGTTGTGTATGTTAGAAGGGTGAAAAGAACTTGACACTTAGTCTTGTTCTTGACCATGTGGGTAGACACACGGGCGTGTGATGTGGCCGTGCATCCTCTGCATGTTAATATTTGAAAATAGAATAGACCACGGACTAGTCACACGGGCGTGTGCCTAGAGCGTGTGGGATTCATCAGTGTTGGCCACGGGATAGCCACACTGGCGTGTGTCTGGAATCTAGCCGTGCGAGGGAAGTCAGTGTTCACCACGATTGGGGAGCACAGGCGTACCATGGCCGTGGGGCATTTGGCAGAATGCTTGGATTTTTAGGCACGGTCTGGAGACATGGGCGTGTGTGCTCATGTACGGGCGTGTCTAATCTTGCACGGGTGTGTGAGACCTATATATAAGAGAAAAATTTTAAGGATCGTAAAAGTTCCAGATTAGTCTCGAGAGCCCTTGTTTGTATGAGTGAGGCCTCGTAAGTCGAGAATAAGGTTATATCGAGTAATGACGTTGAGCCTAAGTGGCGATTAAGCGGTTTGAGTTCTGTAAAGCCTCGGCCCCAGTTCCCGGCGTAGAACCCGGGTAAGGGGTGTTACAGAAAATGTATAATGACTTGAAGAAAATGTATTGGTGGTCGGGAATGAAAAGAGACATCTCAAAGTTTGTCTCTAAGTGTTTAATTTGTCAGCAAGTAAAAGCTGAACACCAAGTACCTTCAGGTTTACTTCAGCCCGTGATGGTTCCTGAGTGGAAATGGGACCGTATTACCATGGATTTTGTGTCTGGATTGCTGTTGACGTCAAAGAAGAAAGATGCTGTATGGGTTGTGGTTGATAGGCTAACAAAGTAAGCTCATTTTATACCGGTGCGTATGGATTATCCACTTGAGAGATTGGCCGATTTGTATGTTTCTAAAATTGTGAGACTTCACGGGGTACCTTTATCGATTATTTCGGATAGAGATCTGAGGTTCACATCACGGTTTTGGAAAAAGTTGCAAGAAGCATTAGGGACGAAACTAAATTTAGTACTGCTTTCCACCCGCAAACCGACAGTCAGTCGGAAAGAGTAATTTAGATTCTTGAAGATATGTTGCGGTGTTGTGTTCTTGAGTTTCAAGGCAGTTGGGAAAGGTATTTACCGTTGGTAGAGTTTTCCTACAACAATTGCTATCAGTCGAGTTTGAAAATGGCGCCTTATGAGGCTTTGTATGGGCGTAAGTGTCGAACGCCCTTGTATTGGACCAAACTCAGAGAAAATCAGATTCACGGGGTTGACTTAGTCAAAGAGACTGAAGAGAAAGTAAAGGTAATTCGTGACTATTTGAAGGCCTCTTTGGATAGATAGAAGTCCTACGCAGATTTGAAACAAAAAGAAATTGAGTTTCAAGTCGGTGATAAGGTGTTTCTGAAAGTATCCCCATGGAAGAAAGTCCTCAGATTCGGTAAGAAAGGAAAATTAAGTCCATGTTTTATTGGACCTTACGAGGTGACTAAGAGAATTGGACCGGTAGCTTATCGACTAGCCTTGCCATCCAAGTTAGAGAAGATCCACAATGTTTTCCATGTGTCGATGTTGTGCCGTTACCGTTCTGACCCTTCGCACGTTCTTTCACCAACAGAGGTTAAGATTCGATCAGAAATGACTTATGGCAAAGAGTCGGTTAAGATCTTAGCCCGAGAGGTCAAGCAATTGAGAAATAAAAGTATAGCACTTGTGAAAGTACTATGGAATAGACATGAGGTTGAAGAGGCCACATGGGTGCCCGAGGAGACTATAAGAGATCAATACCCAAACCTTTTCACTGGTAAGATTTTCGGGGACGAAAATCCCTAAAGGGGGGATAATTGTAATAGGCCGATTTTGGGGCTAGTCAGAACAGTGGTTTCCGAACCATTAATTCGAGGTCGGAGAAATTATTTTTAATATTATTTTATGTTTTATAGCATGATTATATGAGTGCATGAAAATTTTGGTGAAATAATTTTAGCGATTTTATGCTTAATTTTGAAAAGGGACTAAATCGCATAAAAGGCAAAATTTGTGTTCTACTAATTAGAAGTGTCATATAGCTAGAGAACCTTAAATTAGAGGTCCTTAATGTGCAAATAGGCCTTTAAGAGAGTGATGGTCGGCCATAGAGACAAGGAAATGAAATTTGTCAAAGGTTAGGTGAGGTTTTGGTGACAAATTTGACTAGAAATAAAATAAAATAAAGAGAAAAAGATATCACCTTTTCATCTTCCTCCTCTCCACCAAAAATATCAGCAAAAATAAGGGTTTTGGAAGCTTGAAATTTCAGCAACTCTTCACCCTTGCAAATCAAGAAAAATGGAGTCCGGACTTAGACAGGGGGAAAACCAAGCTATTGGACTAAATCAAACTAGTCGCCCATATTTTGTATACCGAGGTAAGTTGTACGTAAATAACACAACTTTATTGTTATTATTATGTATTGAAAAATTAATATGGCATAAAGTGTTTGATTATTGTTGTGAATATGCATGATGAGAATTGATGTAGTAAAAACTCCCGGTTGAACCTTAGGAATAGATTGGATATCCATGCCATGACATTTGGGTGATATGTGTGCTAGTGTAAGACCATGTCTGAGACATGGCATCGGCCACATTATGAGAGCCACTGTAAGACCATGTATGGGACATGGCATCGGCGTTGATATGTGTGCTAGTGTAGGACCATGTCTGGGACATGGCATCGGCATTGATATGTGTGCCAGTGTAAGACCATGTCTGGGACATGGCATCGGCATTGATATGTGTGCTAGTGTAGGACCATGTCTGGGACATGGCATCGGCATTGATATGTGTGCCAGTGTAAGACCATGTCTGGGACATGGCATCGGCGTTGATATGTGTGCTAGTGTAAGACCATGTCTGGGACATGGCATCAGCCACATTATGAGAGCTAGTGTAAGACCATGTCTGGGACATGGCATCGGCCACATTATGAGAGACAGTGTAAGACCATGTCTAGGACATGGCATCGGCGTTGATTTGTGTGCTAGTGTAAGACCATGTCTGGGACATGGCATCGGCCTTGAGACGAGAGCTAGTGTAAGACCATATCTGGTCATGGCATCGACCTCGACATGTGAGCCAGTGTAAGACCATGTCTGGGACATGACATCTGTAACAGCCCAGTTTAGGGGCTAGTCGAAATAGTGATCTCGAGATCACTAATCCGAGGTTAGAGAAAAATATTTTCATGTTATTTTATGTGTTATAACATGTTTATAAGGGTGCATGAAAATTTTGGTGCTTTAATTTTAGCGATTTCTTGCTTAATCACGAAAAAAGACTAAATCGCATTAAGTGCAAAAGTCCTATTTTATTTGCTAGAGGTGATAAATAGCTATAGAGTGTAAATTGGAGGTCTTTAAAGTGCAATTATACCTTTCTAAGAGTGATGGACGGTCAAGGGGACAAGGAATTAAAAAGTTGACAAGAGTTGGTGACTTTTGTTGACTAAATGAATAAAATAAGAGAAAAATAAAGAAAAGAAAGGTATCATCTTTTCTTTTCTTCATCACCACTGAAAATTGGTAGCAAACAAGGGTTGGAGAGCTCAAAATTTCAGCAAACATTTCTGCTCACAAGTAAGTGATTTTGGTGATCTTTCTTGATAAAAATTGTACTTTTGGAGTCCCCAAAGCTTAAGCTAGCTAATGAGGGGACTAATTTGCAATATGGTTGAAAGTCTAGGGACTTGCCATTAGAGAGTTTATGTTGGTTGCTGAGTTTTTATGGAAGAAAATGAATGTTAGGAAGATGTGAAACAACTTTTGTGAAAGGTGTTGTCATGAAAACACCTAATTAGGACTAAGATGCAAATGGTGTAATTTGTTCATTAATGCATGAAATAGTTGGAATTGTGGAAAGTTGTAAGAGGATTAAATGTTCAGCTAGGCTTGTTTAATAGGAAAATGTGATGAAAAGTGATTTACGAGCCTAGGGGAAAAATCGTAATTTTGCCAATGTATAAGGGCAAAATAGTCATTTTTGCCTAAGTATAGATTTTGTTGTATTATGAATTATAAGTGATTAAATGAGTAAATTCTATTGTTCTAGATCAAAGAAAATGAGATTTGGACCTGGAACGGGAGAAAAGAGAAATGTGGGCAAAAGGGTCCCTTTCTACCCTTTTCGGTATCGACGTAAGTTCATGTGTCAAATTGTACAACTCTAAGTGAAGTATTTTTAATATTTCAATGTTGTATAGATTGTTTATTGCCTCCATGTATACGTTAAATATGTTTTGATGTAATGTCAAGAAATGAAAGTCTTGAATTAAACTATGAATAGTGGAAATACAAATAGCATGATACGATGGTAATTAAGGTTCCGTGTAAGACCATATTTAGAATATGGCCTCGGTATGGGATTTCGTATAAGACCATGTCGGGGACATGGCATCGATATGTTAATTCATGTAAGACCCTATCGGGGGTATGATGTTAGTGTGACTTTATGTGTATGAGACTCAAAGGTGTTATTTAACAATTTGAGTGATTCAATAAGTATGTTGAAAATGAGAATGAATGTGGTTGTACCACGGCAGTGTGTGCAGTATGTGTTAGAACCGAATTGAGATGAATTCAAGTATATGATGAACCCATAGTGGGTTATGTGTAAATGATGCACCTTGGTTGCATAAGTTATAATTATTAATGCATTGTATGGATGCGAACGATTATCGTAAAAAGCTAAGTAAGGTTGGTAGTGTGTGTGAGGATGTTTCCGGGAGGAACATTTGAAATAGAGAAATGCATGTGGATAACTATCCATGAATGTATAATAACGGTGGGATGTGTGCGTTACCACCTTATTAATTATTAAATGATGGGCTGTGTGCGATACCATCGCTTATATTATTCTTATTGGTGGGTTGAGTGCGATACCACCGTAATTATAAATGATTGGTGGGCTAAGTGCGATACCACCTTATTAGAGATTGAGGGTGGGCTGAGTGTGAAACCATCGAGTAATTGATAGTATGAATGGCTTATTGAAAATATTCGATATGTTGTTTTATGTGATTATGTGGTGACAAGTGCAGGAATGTATGCTAATTAACATGAGCATTTGGCTTGTGGCATGGTTAGAATGTGGTAAGAGACAGAATGAGTAAGCTTCAAGGATGATTATGCAGGTAACCATGAGTTTAAGATGTAAAACTAATTATAGTACCTTGTGATTGATTATAATCAATGATTATCAGTAGTTGATTATTATATGCATATGAACTTACTAAGCATTATTACTTACTTCTCTTTCTTTCTCACCTCTTATAGGTTAATTTAGCTAAATTGGGTCGGAGATCGCCGGAGATGTTTCACACTATCGAGCAGGCACTTGGTATGAGGTTTCAAGTCTGTATGAGTTATGGCATGTGTAGGGATCTCTTTTAAAGTTGATTAAGTCATAGTTAATATAGTTAAATGTGTTGGCCTAAGAGAGTTTACGGTTAGGTGGTGCATAGCCATAGATGATGGCTTAAGTAGATTGTAATTATACTAGAAATAGTTCTCCCTCGTATAGGGGATGAAGACTTCATTTTTATAAATCAAATGTGTTATAATCGATGATTTGAGAGTGTTGTGTGATGGTATATGGATGTATGCAATGTAGGGTGGCAAAGGGCTTGGTAGATAGCCTGCTAATTGTCCACATGGGTAGACACACGGGCGTGTGTCTAGATCGTGTGGGAGGCACGACTAGAACATGGGCGTGTGCCCAGGTCGTGTGAAGTCTGCACCTTGCACTTGAAATTTGAATAGCTACACGGCTGAAGCACACGGGCATGTGTATAGCTCGTGTGGATAAGTCAGAAAGCCAAGGTTTGGCACATGGGCTAGGACCACGGGCGTGTCAAGCCGTGTGAAATTAGTCAATGTCGACCATGGGTGAAAGACACGGGCATGTCTTAGGGGCACACGGGCATGTCCCTAGACCCCCCACACAGGCGTGTGGCCCCTGCTTCGTTGAAAAGTTTCTCGAACTCGTAAAAGATCCCGAATAGTTTCGATACCTCTCGGAAGTATGTTAGGGCCTCCTAGGCCGAGTATGTGCAAGTGATGGGTTTAAACAAAATTTTATAACCCTATTCGAGATGTTTAAGCAAGACTAGTTAGGTAATGCCTCAAACCCTGTTCCAGCTTGAATACGGGTAAGGGGTGTTACATTTAGTGGTATCAGAGCTATGGTTTAGTCGGTTCTCGGACTAACCTAGAGTGAGTAAGAGTCTAGCTATACATGCCATAGGTGGACCGTGATAGTGTGATATCTCCCGGCTCTAACGAAATTGTTTTGTTAAGACAGAGATGATTCCCAACCGAGCTAAATCCAATAATGTTGTGAGTGATAATGACGAAATTGAAATATGCTCATGCATTAATGATATGCAGAGAGGTATAAATAGAAGTTTATGGCATGTATGTGATAAGGATTGAAATGAGAGTTATAAAGTGATAAGCTTATCTGTATTGGCTTGATATGCATACGGTGTTATATACTCGACCCGTTGGGTTAGGTGTATATAGTGAGTAAATATATATCCAGAGAACGGGATATGTGTGTATGTACGACTGTTTGAATGATGTATGAACAATATGTCCACATAGTTGAATCTCATGTGCGATTGTTAAAGTAGAGGATGTATAATGTTTTATTTTATGACTCTGTTATGAAGCCACACATATTATAGTGTGGGAGTTAAACTGAGAAGTTTGACTAAGTAGAATGTAGGAGATGAGTACGGTCGTTCAATGATAAATTAATGAATAAGACCATGGTTGGACCATGGCAATACGTGTGATCCCATATAAGACCATGTCTGGGGCATGGCATTGGCAATGAAATGTGATCCCGCGTAAGACCATATATGTGATATGGCGTCAACATCGAATAGTGACTCCGTGTAAGACCACGTCTGGGACTTGGCTTCGGCATGAAATCGTGTAAGACCATATCCGAGATATGGCGTCGATATTGATATAAGATCCCATGCAAGACCATATCTAGGATATGGCATCGGCATCAACATGAGTTTCTATGTAAGACCATATCTGGGATATGGCATTGGTATTGATATGAGATTTCGTGTAAGACCATAGCGAGGCTATGGCATCGTGACGACATGTAAGGTAATAGCTGGGCTATGATGTTGTGATACGAGTAAGACCATAGTTGGACTATGGCAATCAAGTAAACAACGTACTCAAACCCGTAAGACATTCTTTAATTTGATAAGTGATGGTAAGAGAAATTGGGGTTAAATGTTGAGTACTCGAGTAGACATTAATATGGATCGATTTGTGTGACTACGATGATATTTCATTAATGATGAATGTTAAATCATATGTATGTAGTAATGAGAGTCAAGTTAGAGGCTTTACAACCTCACCCCCTTACTATTGTTGATTTATAATGAGATCTTTACGAGAGTTAAATTGAATAAGCTCATGAGTACGAAATGAAAGAGTTTAGTGGCAAAACAAGTAGTAACGTATATAGAGATAAAGGTAGTTAGAAAGTGAGAACAGCTTTGAGAAGAATATCAGAATGTTTTAAAGATTGCACTGATTATGCAATGTTAAGAGTAAGGAGAAAGTTAGCCTAGGCTATTTGACTCAATTGAGTAGGAAGCCTGAGGTGTACGCTTATTGAGACCTCCCTGAATTGATGTTCACTAATGAAAAGGAATAGTCAAGAAGTTTTGATAACGTAAATGGTTGGAGAAACAATATTTGAACTGCGAAAGTGTTTGATCATGACAACCATAGTTGTATGGATCATAATGATCTCTTTGAGTATTACGTATTTATATCTGTTGCCTTTCAGGGGTGATGTAGTTGTCCCTTTCATGAATCATGGTCGTGTGAGAATGTTAGTTGACTGTAAGATTAGACAAAACGGTTGTCGATTTAGTCAATGGAAATCGACATTCCTTTATCTCTTCGTAACCTTATTCTGGTACTTTGAGGAGGAAGTTAGTGATAAAAATTTATATGAGATTTCTCTTATACTTTCGTTGATCATGATTATTTTTTTAAGTGTGTGTTCTTTGAGTTGTGATAATTATATCTACTTTGATTGGGCTTTTGATTTGATCATAGAAAGGTTATAATTCTAGTATAAGAAGTGAAATCACAAGTTTCACATTGTGCGATGGGTTTTCGGGTAAGCCGAATAGAGTTAATGTACTCGATTGAAATGTCCCTGCTATCTTGGGATATGACGATAATAAAGGTTTTAAATTAGCACATCAAGAGAAACTCAAGCGAGAGTGTGTTTGAAATATATTCTCAGTGAGGAGAAAAGAGTAGATTGATGTATTGAGATATGATGCCTTAATGGTAAGGATGAAATTGAGTAAGTTCTATCTATGAGAATGATTTTGGGACGATCTTGTAATCTTTGGCTTATATTTGTGATGTGTAAATATGTAGTAAATGTACCATTGTTAAATCAAGAATGTTGTGCTGGTTCATAACATGCTATGTGTTTAAAGATGTATGGTTGATGTGGTTACTTATTTACATGCAACTTACTAAGCTTTATGCTTACTCCCTTTCCTTTCCATTTTCTTATATAGTATCCCCAAGCTAGCTCGGGGATCAAAGGACGTTGGAGGCTCGATCACACTATCAATCTGAACATTTGGTATAATTAGATTTATCATTTTGAGTATGGCATGTATAGGGACTTGGTCTTTTGTCAAGTGTCATATTGTTTTAGCCAAATGTGTTGGCTTGTCTTGAAGATTGACTCATTTTGTATAAGGCCATGGATGATGGCTAATACTTGTTATTGATATATGTAAATGATGATGTTTTTCATGAATGTGCAATTTGCATGGTGAAATATATGGTGTGTTAATGCATGAATGAGTAAGTCGCATGATTTGATTGATAAAGTATGTGATAAGTTTTGCATGTGAATGGAGTATAGTGGCCTTGATATGTGTATGTCTTGGTTGTGGCTGATTTGGTCAGATGGTTATGTGTGGATTGGTGTTACTTGATGTGGCTTATGTTGGTGCAAGTAAGGGTGGCAAAAGGGCTTGGTAAATAGCCTTATTTTTGTCCACACGGGTAGACACACAGGCGTGTGTGTAACACCCCAAACCCGACCCATGCGTTACGACTGGATCTAACATGTCACATAAGGGAAAACGTATAAAAACCTTATGATTCGTACTAAAATAGGTGTTATTTGTTTATGGTTAAGAAAACAAGTTTGGACATAAATTCTTGATAAAATGCAACTATTTATGAGAGGTTGATTGATGAATCAGAAATCGAGGTAGTGAACTTTAAAATCGTGACTTTTGAAAATGTCGTTGGTAATTTGAAAGAGAATTTGAGTTAAAGTATTTGTACATATTTATAAAAGAAAAACCTTTTGTTAATCAATTTTGGAAAACCGTAATTTATGATTTTAGAAAAATCCCCATTTAAAATAATTCAAGTAAAAATAATAATTACGTCCAAACATAAAGCAAATTAAAAATAGTCCAGAGGCCTTATTACAACATTAAAATCCAAAATAGTAAAAGCAACGAAATAAACGAAAAAGGAAATTTACTAAAGTTCGAAACACCATTTCTAAAGTTTGGCCTCCACTGAGTCATCCATGGCCCAAGTCCACATTACTGAGCATTACCTGCAAGGTTAAGGAAAAAAGGGGTGAGTTACTAGAACTCAGTGTATAATCCCCTTACCATCATCCACTGGGCCTGAATTCTTATAGCAATAACTTGGGCCTGAGCCCATATAGCATAAACTTGGGCCAAAGCCCAATTACATAGTAATAATTCAAAAGGATATGAATGCAACCCAACCCATCCATCCATCACACCCCTGACCAGCCAATCACACCTGTGAGGATCAAGTCAACCCACCCCGCCGCTCACACCAATTCGCAGGCAAGTTGCCATTTATAATATTTGTGGCAGAGCCACCGAAGTATCGCTGCAGTCAAGCTGCTTTCATATAGTATTTTCGGGGTCAAGCCACTAAAATCATAAGTAAACATTATAATGAATATTTTGTGGCAATGCCACCAGGCTACACTGCTCTTCATACATTTTTCCCAACCCATGCGATATGTAACGTGCAACATACATAATAAAGCATAATATCCACATATATGTACAACAATTATTAACCCAATAATTTATTACGGTGAATCGGCACATTATAGAACTTTGTAATTCGGCCCACTAAGGTATTCTAGCAATTCGGCCCATAGGGGCATTTTCGTAATTTGGCCCATAAGGGCATTTTCATAATTCAACACTTTAAAGGCATTTAAGCAATTCGACCCGTTAAGGCATTTTGATAAAAATGACCCATTGAGGGTATTTTCGTAATTCGACCCATGAGGGCATTTTCGTAATTCTACAAATTAACTCCGATTTTGTCAAATCTTAGTATTAACGATGTTTAAGCAAATCACTCAATTTATACCATAATACCGTTTTTAAGTTCTTAAGCAACATCGATCAATTTTTTAACATGATGATAAATCACAGATTTACGGGATTTCGGTGTGAGATTACACACCTGATTACGGTAAGTATTAAACCCTCTTGATCGTCGGCACCTATGACAACATAATACTTGATTAACCAACAAACAAGATTTTATTATTCTAAATCTAAATCAAGCGATCTAATGAATTGCTTACTCTTAGTATCGTGAACGACCACGATTTGTCTATTCTCACCGGATGATGGTCCACAACCCGGTGGAAAATCCCGAACCGCTGATACCGCTCTACGCTTGAACTTAGGAGTAGGAATCGCAAATCCACTCCTTTTGTGTTCTCCAATCACTTTTCCTTTCAAATCAGTTCCACTTGCCTCCATTGGAAAATTTGGCTGCACCTACATGCACAAGGAAAACTCATTAAATCAATTCAATTCAGCTGAATAAAAATTAAAACACTTAATTGGACACTTAATTAATATTTAAACACATTAAACACTAGATACTTAGGACAAATTAACAATCGGCTAGAACAAGGACACATTAAAAACCTGTAGTAAAATTAGACAAATTTAAATTAAGTTAGACAACTTAAATTCGGCTTAACTAAAACACCAAAGACACATTAACTTGCTGTAATAAAATAAATAAAATATTGAGTTCAATTTGTTTAAGCATTAAAAAATAAGCAAATTAATTAAACAGCTCAATGAGCTGAAATAAGCTCCAATGAACTATTTCGGCTAAATTTAATTTGCACCAAAGTGCAGGGAGAGCTCATGAGTTGGACCCGAGCTGGTACTTTGCTCGTAGATGAAGTTTCAGCCCATAATCGGCTTGTAAGGGCTGCTACGACTTCTTGTAGTCTTTTGACCCTAGCTCGAGTCATGGGTCCTTCAGGCACCACAAGAGCTTCAGAACTTAATTCTTTGGTTGCCCCGGGCTGGATTACATCATGAAATACCCTGGTTTGCTAATTTTGCCAATTATCTTGCATGTGGAATAATTCCTCGAGAAATGCCATACCAACAAAGGAAAAAATTCTTTCATGATAGTTGGTATTATCTTTGGGATGATCTATTTTTGTTTAAACAATGTGTAGATAATATAATCCGAAAGTGTGTAGCTGAAAGTGAGATTGCTGAGATCTTGTATAATTTCCATTCATCTCCAAGTGGGGGACACTTTGGTGGTTCATGTACTGCAACAAAGATTTTGCAAGCAGGTTTCTTTTGGCCTACACTATTTAAAGATGCTTATGCTTATGTGAAGAACTGTGATAAATGCCAAAGGACCAGAAATATATCAAGGAGGAATGAGATGCCCTTGACAAACATTTTGGAGATTGAATTGTTTGACGTATGGGGCATTGACTTCTTAGGCCTGTTTCCTTCTTCGTATGGGGACAAATACATCTTAGTTGCTCTGGACTATGTATCCAAGTGGGTTGAAGCTGAAGCATACCCTACAAATGATGCTAAGGTAGTCATGCGATTTCTACATAAGCATGTATTTACACGATTTGGGACACCAAGAGCTATTATTAGTGATGAAGGTTCTCACTTTGTGAACAAATGGCTTAAGTGGTTGCTTGACAAATATGATGGTGGAGCACAAGATTTCTACTTCCTGTCACCCCTAGTCTAATGGGCAAGTTGAAAGAGTGAATCGTGAAATCAAAGGTATCCTTGAAAAGGTAGTACGCCCTAGTAGAAAAGATTGGTCTCGAAGGCTCGATGATGCATTATGGGCCTATCGAACAGCATTTAAGACACTGTTAGGAATGACTCTTTATCGGTTAGTCTTTGGAAAGGCATGTCATTTGCCATTAGAGTTGGAGCATAAAGCTCACTAGGCTTTGAAGCAGTTGAACTTTGATCTTAAGCAAGTCGGTGAGAGAAGGATGTTACAACTTGATAAGTTGGAAGAGTTGAGGTTGTTTTCCTATGAGAATGCCAAAATATGTAAAGAAAGATCAAAGAGATGGCATGATAGTCATATACAACCTCGCGATTTTAAAGAAGATTAGAAGGTTTTGTTGTTTAATTCAAGGTTGAAGTTATTTCTTGGGAAGCTTAAATCCCGATGGAAAGGACCTTATACCATCTACCGAGTTTATCCTTATGGAGCTATTGAATTATACAACAATTACGGAGGTACGTTTAAAGTTAATGGTCAACGTCTCAAACACTACTGGGATGGTGAAGTTGAGCGAGTTGAATCCTCGTTCAAATTAATAGTCCCTTAATTTTTCATGAACTCATTTTGTAAATAAATAAGTAATTAGAACTTATTTTCTTAACTTATTACATTTAATTAATTCTGTCTAAGGAGATTGGAACTTAAGCGGGATCGCTGTGACCCCTCCAACCTTTCCTGGGAATTAATTTAATGTAATTTGTTAAGAAGAAATTTTCTAATTAAGATTTAAAATTTTTAAAGTTTCATTTGTTCTTTTTAAATTTTTAAATTTTATGTTAATAAAGGGGGTCAAATTTAGCCTAGGTACTAATCAATTTTTTTTAGTAAGATACAGTATGAGTTTGAGGCCCAAGACAGCAAAAAGGAGGTAAAAATCCATGCCTTGCCGTCACACCCATTGCTTGCCACCCAAGTAACCCTAATGTAGCTAAATTTTTGCTACATGTTGCCCTAATTTTTCCCTATATAAACCCCCGATACGGGCACACCCGGGACACCCACGATTTTTGAACTTATGGAACTCGAAGCACAAGTCCCAAGTGCCGTGAATTTGTTATGCACTTTGGTGCATTTCAAAATTGAGCCGGATTAATTCATTTGAGCTCAATTTGAGCTCACTCGAGCTCATTCTAGCTTTTTGAGCTGATTCTTTAATTTTAATGCATTAAATAAATTTGGACATAATAAATATTTTTTAATTATTTTGCTGCATTTAAATAAGCTTAAATAAGTCTTAATTAGTGCATAATTAATAGTTAACTTTAATATGTCTAGTTTAGGACATAATTAAGTGATGTTTGCACATTAAATATGTCCAAATTAACATCCTTTAATGGTGTCCTATTGTTCAAATTAATTTTAGACAACCAAAAGCTTCATTTATTTCATGTTTCCTAGATCAAAACATGGTTTTAATGGGTGCTAGCTGCTGGCAATTAATGTGTCTCTAATGATTTAATGAGCTGATTTTTAACATTAATGTGCAGGTTGGACGTTATTAATGCATGGGCGGCAGCATGCATGAGACATTATTTATTGAAATGTTGGTGCATGCGTGGGACAACATTCAAGGCATTTAGTTGCTGGTTGCATTTCCTAGACGAAGTAAATGTGTTGTTTCCTATCTCTTAGGCGTGGTAAATGCTTCTCATTTAATAAGGAAGCTTTTTAGTTTTACCATGCATCATCAATAGCATGTTTGGACGGCAATTAATTTGGCTGAAGCTTTTAGCTATTTCAAGGTTCTTTTTCGTGACTAACAAAGGGTTAAATGAGATTATTGCTTCGTGAAAAGGAAAAAGCCCAGCATTAAAGAAAACCGAAATAAAGTTATTGTTGGGTCTATGTCTCCATGCATGAAGAGTATTTAAGGGCTGGTATAAATGTTTGGGGTGGTCTTTCACGTTCCCAAGGTGACTTTCCAGCCATGTTTTAAGCTTTTCAATGTGACCATGAGCCTTCCCAAAGCATGGCCGTTGCTCTCCCCCAAGGATACTACTCGTGCGCATAAATGCTCCACCAAGCTGCTGAAGTCTTTTAGCTTTTCCAAGGCCGAATTTAATGGAGATTGAAGTCCTTTTTGCTGCCTATGTCGTCAGTTCATTTAAAGCTGAGTTGGGGGCTTAAATAGTCTTCCTTTTTGCCATCCCAAGTCCTAGAATTCACCAAAAGGGCGTGCACATTTCAAGAAGACTTTGTTTAGCACATTTAAGTCAATTGTGGGCATCTAGAATCAAGCCTATTGACGTTTTCTATGCATGGAAGCTTCAAGGATCTTTCTCTTAAAATTTTTGGATTATTCAAACTTAGTCTTTAAGCTTCCAAGAGCCTATTCGGCTACCTTTGTAAAAGCCTATAAATTAAGGCTGAAAAATCATTTGAATAGACTTTTCATCTTTGAATTTTAATCAAATTATATGAACTTTTGTTCATCGAGTGAGGTTGTCTCCTCTTCACTTTCGTACAAGTTTCATAGACTTATCAAGCCGTGCTTGTGGCGTCTATCACTTGTTCTTCCATTAATCTATACCATTGGTTCTTACTTTGATAAGTAACGGGTCTTTGGTCCACCTTCGATTACCATTTCCCACCTTAAACAACTATAGAACCCGGGGTGACACTGTCATAATGTTGAATCGATTCTTTGTTTAAGTTCTTTAATCCATTTCCACAAAACTATCATCTATCTATTTTATTCATCCTTCACCATCTTCTTTCCATAATTATTCTCGAACCTATCCTATCATTTATCTAAACCCGTTCTCTTCATTTTCCATCCTCCATTCCTAACTTAACCCATTTCTTAAAAAAACCAATTCACTTAAAAGCTTCCGCAACTCTTCCATATTTTCTCAATATTACCGAAGGCTTGATTTACTCCTCGTAGACGATTGGGCAACTCGTATACATTTTGACTCTTCCCGAGGCAAACTGTATCATCTGGTATCAGAGCTACCAAACGAGGAGTTTTGTCGACGATCGTGAAGCCGGAAGTTAGTTCGTAAGTTAAAAAAAATAAAAAAAGTTTGAAAAAAAAATTCAAGTTGTAAGTTTCGTTTCTTGTATTCCATTTATATTGTATTTGAAGTTAAAAAAAAGAGAGAGAGAGAGAATTACGAAAATTTGAAAAAAAAGAAAAAAAATACGAGTTAAAAAAAAGTAGTGAAGTTCTCTGAAAGTTTTGTTCAATCTCTTCTACTATACCCAATTTTTTTTTTGTTTAGCCTACCCGATACCGAACTTTTCTTTATTTCAGCCTCCCCTATACCCGACATCAATCCCTTGTTACCCATTTTGAAGCCGACCCTCAAGCCGCGATTAGTCTTTCGAAACGAATTACGAAATTGTGAGAGCAAGAGAGAGCGGTAAAAGGCACGAGTGTTACGTCAAAGAAAAAGCCTTAAACGAGTGAAACACGAGTGTGAGCGAATTTTATTTGTGAGTGACTTGTGAGGTTTTTTATGGTAAGGCATTTTAAATTTTCTATTTATTTTCTTTCTTTATACGTCTTTTCTTTTCAGCAATAAACATGGCTCAAGAAGTGTTCTCCGAATCTGACTATCAATACTTGTTGAACGGAATGCGAAGCATCGTGAACACCAAGTTTGACAAGTTGCACAAGCGGTTTGCTCGAATCGAGGAACGTGACCAACAAGAACGACTTTCTTCCAATCGAAGGTCAGAGTCAAGGTCGTCTCGAAGACACGCTTTCGAATAACATTCGAGAAGAGTTTGTGACCAAGATTCTTATTCCTCAAGGAGTTCAAGACGGTATGAATTAAACCATGACTTTGATACCTTTCAAAATTACCAACGAGGAAGTGAATGTGGTTCATATATGTCGAAGTACTCATCCACGAAATATCGTTCTCAAAGTAGTTCAAATCGTGATTCTTATTCGACGAGAGATTCAAGGCGAAGCAAAACGAATAACGAGTTTGAAGCCTTTTACGGTGACGACCAAGAAAGCATGAGTTATACTTCTTATGATTCAAAGAAGTCCCGTCCAAAGAATCTTTCACGAGGAATTAATCAAGATATCTATGAGAACATCGTTTCAATCTTAGAAACAAATCCTAGTATTTTTGATTCTTTTTCACCATCCACTTTTTGTAATCAAAATGAAAAAGAAACATCAAATGAAAAAGAAAATAAAGAAAAAGAAATCGAAAAAGAGTTCGAGAGAAAAGAAAATAAAAATGAGAGTGAAGAAAAAGAGAATAAAAGAGAGGAAAAAGAAATCATGAGAGAAAAAGAGAATGAAGAAAAGAAATTTGAAAAGAAAATTGAGAATGAGAAAAAAATTGAAAATGAGATTGAAAAAGAAAGAGAAAATGATGTTGAAAAAGAAACGAGAGAATAAGATGAGCGCGAAGAAGAGAGTGTTGAATTAACTAACCCATCAGAACTTTGCTCTTCTTCTGTTTCTTCTTTTCAGGAATCTGAGAAGCCGAGCAATGAAAATCTTCAACTTCAATATCTTCCCGACGAGCGACGATTTTGTTTGATTGACAAAGGTAAAGTTGAAAGTGAGATAGAACCGCCCACGTCGGAAGGTAAGGAAGGTAAAGAAAGTACGTGTTTTAAAACTAGTCCATCTCCATCAAGTTTCCATAATGTTTGCGATTGTGTGGATAATGTTGTTGATTGCTATCCTTCGATCATTTTTGATGTTTTAAGTGATGGTAAAATGAGTTTGTCTACTAATAATCAATGCGATGCAAAGTATGATGGTGGAGAGACGCATAGCCGACAAATGCAAGACTCGAGTAAGTATGACGATGATTTTTCTCTTAATCCCAACCTGTTTGATTGTGGTTATTACGAGATTAGTTCATTGTCCAATACGGAAACTTTGAGTTTTTGTAAATGCTTTTTGAAGCACGCCAAGAGCTTTGATCGCTCGATCTTGAGTATGCATTATTCATATTGGTTTAATATGTTTGAATCATCGAAACCATTGATTCATTTTGACTCAAATAATAAAAATCAAGTTTTTAAACCGAGAATACGTTCTGATTTGTTCTGTGGAAAACTCAAGTATCATCTGGTATGTTTGAAGAATTTCTCTTGTTTCGATACTTGGTTTTTGAGTAAGGTGGCGAGATTTGTTCATTTTGTTTTCAATTTTTATTCGCTCTATAAACAAATTCTGTGGTTGTACTTGAAATTTACGTTTCATTCGAAAAGGATTGAATCGAACGCGAAGTATCGACTACACTACATGCCCGAAGAAAGAAGGTTTGTAATGCTCGAACAAGGTAAGAATGATCCTTGTCCTTCTGTGCACAAAGGTAAGTCTTCTGAAATTGTTGATGCATTTTTGCTCTCTTCGGATGGTGAAAAGCTTTGCATTACAGACTTCGTTTTTGCAAAACATTTAGGTCATGACGAGCTTAATCGTTCTATTTTGCCTATTTCTGATCTATATGTCTTCATGACTGATGAAAGGATTCTTGAGTTTGACAATTTTGATAATTTTCATGTGAAAGAGTCCATATTGCGTCACATGTGTGACCCATTTGAAGTTTTTGAGATGAATTCGTTCTCCTTGAATGTTGATAAAACATATGTTGCTAATTTTCATCATTTAGATCATGATATGCTTAGCTGTTCTAATTTGCTAGCTCATGATTTATCTGTTTTGGATATTGATAGAACACATGATGCTGAATTCATTTTTTGTAAAGCATTTAGATCTTGATATGTCCAAATGTTCCGTTCTGCCTATTGTGATTACGCGTAAGACTAAACTCTCTAGATTGTCGACACTCTCACTAGAAGAAATAACCGTGATTTATCTATCTCAGGCAGATGTCGGCTCCCTACCACAGCCTGGCGGAAAGTCTCGAACCACCAACACAGCACATCGCTTAAACTTAGGAGTAGAGACTACGAGTCCACTCCCCTTCTTAGTTTGGCTAGCACTCGCATCCATGGAGAGAATATTTGATCAGTACCCAAGGAGAAACGTAGGTTGACTAACAAAAGAATTTGATTAAGGCAGACTACAATTGAAAGGGATGAAATAGCCAAGAAAACGCAAAGATGGCTCCTTACCTTAAGAACCCGAATGGAGTGATCAGATTCGGCAATCAACAGACCTTCAGGCTTCGGACCTCCAACGTTCGACTAATGGGGTTTCCCAAAGTAAACGTTCCAAAACGAGAGAAGAAGAAGAAGGGATTAGCCGAAATCTAAACACCAAAAACAAAATAGCCATTCGGCTATGACCACATAGAATCGAAAGAAAGAAAGAAAGAAACGAAAGAGTCTCCCCCTTACCTTAACCAATAGAAACCGATTGAAGAGACTTCCTGCGGCCAAAGATTCCTAGCACCTTGCTTCGCGTTGTTCGGCTAACAGAAAAAAGAGTGTAAGACTAGATTTAGTGTGGTGTCAAAGGAGATTCAGCTATGGTGAAAAGGTGTAGAAACGAAACACACAAGAGAAAAGAGTGAGAAGTATGTTTCGGCTAGAGAAGAAAAGAGTGTAGAAGAGAAAACCGCTAGGAAAAGAATGAAAGGAAAAGAAATGCCCGAGTGGTCACCCTAGTTTCTGGCTAATGTCAAAGAGGCAAGAAGAGATGAAGAGAAGAAATCTGAAAGTTTCGGCACAAAGAGAAGTAGAAAACCGAACAAGAGAAAAAGAAAGAACTCCCTAAGACCCTTGCAAAAAAATTCGGCACTCTCCCTATATGACCGAAAATGCCAAAATGAAAATGCCTACTACTCAAGAGAATTTCGGCACACTCACCTATCCTAGAAACTAAATCGAAATCCCCCTCCAAGCTCCCCACATTCGGCCAACACCTCCACCATCACCTAATCCCTTGATTTGCTCCACCAAATACTCCCCATCCCTCATTCAAATTGGTTTGACCAATTCAAACTCCTCCATGCTCTCTTGTCCATCTATTTGAATGCATTGACCCATTCAACCACCACCCTTGAAGAGTCCCAGTAAAAACCATCTCCTCTCCAACTCGCGCGCCAAAAATAAAAGCTTCAGTAATGAGGCTTATGGGATTCGAACTCCTCCTTCTGCTCCTACAAGTGACGCCACCTCCACTTGGACACAAGCTTTTTGTGTCAACAAACACACGCAAATAAACTTAAGGCCTGCTCCAACTAGCTCTCCCCTTAGATGCCCAAAAGAAAAAAATTCACCAAGGCTCGGCTTGAACACAGAGCCTCCCAAGACCCCCAATCACACCTAAATAACAAGCAGCACAAGCCAAGCACACAGAAAAGCATAAAATGTAGAACCCCTAATTCTAGGATGTTACAGTTCTACCCCCTTAAGAAAATTTTGGCCTCGAAATTTACCTGATCAAAAGAGGTAAGGGTATTGCTGTCGCATCACATCCTCTGGCTCCCATGTGGCTTCCTCTGAACCGTGATTCTGCCATAAGACTTTAACCAACGGAACTGACTTCCTTCTCAATACTTTAACATCTCGATCTAAGATCAGAACTGGTTCTTCTTCAAAAGACAAATCAGGTTTTACTTCAATTTCCTCTATCGGCACTATGTGAGATGGATCCGAACGATAGCGTCTTAACATTAAAACATGAAATACATCATGTATCCGATTCAACTCTGACGGTAACTCAAGCTGAAATGCTACTGGTCCCACACGTTTCAACACTCGATAAGGCCCGATGAATCTGGGGCTCAACTTGCCCTTTCACCCAAACCTTAAAACCTTCTTCCAAGGTGAGACTTTCAGAAAAACTTGATCACCCACTGAGAATTCTATCTCCTTACGCTTCAGGTCTGCATACGATTTCTGCCTGTCAGAAGCTTCCTTCAACCGAGACCGAATCAACTTAACCTTTTCCTCCGTCTCTGAAACCAATTCTGGACCCAACAACTGTCGCTCACCCAAATCTGTCCAGTAGGTAGGAGTACGACACTTACGACCATATAACGCTTTATAGGGTGCCATCTGAATACTGGATTGATAGCTATTATTGTATGCGAATTTTGCCAACGGTAAGAAATCCTCCCAACTACCCCTGAAGTCGATAACACAACCTCTCAACATATCTTCTAGAATCTGAATTACCCTCTCTGGCTGACCATCAGTCTGTGGATGAAACGTCGTGCTGAAATCCAGTCTTGTACCCAACACTTTATGTAACGCCTTCCAGAACCGCGATGTAAACCTAGGGTCTCTATCTGATATGATAGATACTGGTACCCCATGTAACCTCACAATCTCTGCTACATACGAATTTGGCTAACTTCAGTAGTGAGTAATCAACACGAACCTAGTATGAAGTGAGCGGACTTAAATCAACCGATCGATAATTACCCACACTGAATCTTTCCTAGTAGGCATAAGAGGTAGCCCACTAACAAAATCCATTGTTATCCTCTCCCACTTCCAAAGTGGAATCTTCACTGGATGTAGCAACCCCGAAGGCAACTGATGTTTCGCCTTCACCTGCTGACACGTCCAACACTTACTCACAAACTCGGTAACTTCTTACTTTAGACCTGGCCACCAGAACTGTTCACGCAAATCTCGATACATCTTACTCCCACCGGGATGCATAGCATATGGACTACTATGGGCCTCCTGCAGAATCCTCTGTCTCAACTTGAAATCCTTTGGTATACAAGCCTTTCCATGAAAACTCAATACCCCATCATTGTTCAAACTAAAATCTTCTATCTCACCACCTTCTACTTGTTGAAATCTAGAACTTAACGATTCATCTGACAACTACTTCTCTTTAATCTGACTTACCCATGAAGGCTTCACTTGAAGTTCAGCTAATAAACTTCCATCATCATATAAACTGAGATGAGCAAACATTGCCCTCAAATCCGCTATTACCTTACGGCTCAACGTATCCGCAACTACGTTAGCTTTACCCGGGTGATACTCGATTGAGCAATCGTAGTCTTTCAATAATTCAATCCACCTCCGCTGCCTTAAATTCAACTTCTTCTGGGTAAGGAGATATTTCAGGCTCTTATGATCTGTGTAGATAATAGACTTCTCCCCATACAGGTAATGTCTCTAAATCTTCAGAGCGAACACTACCGCAGCTAACTCCAGATCATGAGTGGGATAGTTCACTTCATGCGATCTTAGTTGCCGAGACGCATACGCTACCACTTTCCCCTCTTGCATCAACACACATCCTAACCCTGTGTGTGACGCATCACAATAGACGACAAACTCCTTCCTAGCCTCAGGCTGAATCAACACTGGTGCCTCCGTCAGAATCTTCTTCAACTTCTCAAAGCTTTCCTGCTGCTTATCTGTCCATACAAACGACACCCCTTTTCGTAACAACTTGGTTAAAGGTGCAGCGATCAACGAGAATCCCTCAACAAACCTTCTGTAATACCCAGCTAACCCAAGGAAACTTTGAATTTCTACTACAGACTTCGGTGGTTTCCAATCCAAAACAGCTTCAATCTTTTGAGGATCAACCCTAATCCCCTCGGCAGACACAACATGCCCCAGAAAAGTAACTTCCCTTAACCAAAATTCACACTTGCTGAATTTGGCATACAGTTACTTCTCTCTCAAAATCTGTAGAACAATTCAAAGATGCGAATCATGTTCCTCTTCCGTCCTTGAATATACCAAGATATCGTCTATGAACACTACGACAAACCGGTCCAGATAGGGTTGAAATACCCGGTTCATCATATCCATAAATGTGGCTGGTGCATTCATCAATCTGAACGGCATCACTAAGAACTCATAGTGACCATAACGAGTTCGAAAAGAAGTCTTATGAATATCTGCCTCCTTGACCTTAAGCTGATGGTACCCTGACCTCAAGTCTATCTTCGAGAAGACTGAAACGCCTCGCAGCTGATCGAACAGGTCATCAATTCTTGGCAACGGGTACTTGTTCTTAATCGTCAACTTGTTCAATTGCCTGTAGTCAATGCACATCCGCATCGACCCATCCTTTTTCTTGACAAATAACACCGGTGCTCCCCACGGAGACACACTTGGTCAAATAAAACCACGATCCAATAATTCCTGAATCTGAGCTTTAAGTTCTACTAGCTCCTTCGGCGCCATCCTATATGGGGCAACGGACACCGGAGCTGTTCCCGAAGAAGATCAATCTTTGAACTCCACCTCGCGATCCGGAGGTAACCCTGGAAGCTCTTACGGAAAAATCCGAGAGAACTCTTTCACTGTTATAACATCTCTTACAGACAATTCCTTGGCCTCCAAAGCACTAATGAAAGCTAAGAAAGCCTCACACCCTTTTCGCACCATCCTTTCAGCCTTTAATGCAGACACCACATTGGACAGGTAATCCCTTCTCTCACCTATTACCAACACCTCCTTATCCTCGAGAGTCTTCAAAATCATGCGCTTAGCAGCACAATCCAAGTTTGCTCGATACTTAACTAGCCAGTCCATGCCTAAAATCAAATCAAACTCGTCGAACGGCAATTCCATCAAGTCAGCCGGGAAAACAACCCCTTGTACTTCTAAAGGCACACTCCTAAATAGTTTGTTTACCACTACAGATTGTCCTAAAGGGCTAATCACAGTCATTTCTCTAGAAGCAACCTCAAATTCTATATTCAAAGTTCCAGACACAGTACTAGCAACATATGAATGTGTAGACCCAATATCTATCAGTGCTGTAAAGGGAAAACCAAAAATAAGGAACGTATCGGTTATGACGTCCGGTGCATTGCCATCCTCTCGGCATCTAGTTGCATAAACCAATCCAGGCTGTCTTGCATCTGTATTCCCAGCACCTCTGCCCGGTGCTCCACACCCTTGACCAAAACCATTTCCTCATCTGGCCGGACCACGACCTCTTGGTGATTGCTGCCTACCTCTTCCAGACTGTACATATCCCTGACCTACTGACCGTGCCCTACTCGGCTCTTGTGGACAGTCCCTTACTAGATGATCTACAGATCCACACCTGTACCATCCTTTACTTCTTGCCCAACACTCCCCCGAATGATAATTCCCACATCTAGCACATGGTTGAGGCCTACCAACAGTAACAGGCTTCACAACTCGACCCGGCCCATCAAACTTAGGCCTCTTTTGGAAACTCCCAGCAGATCCTGACGACCCAAAATTCCTTTTATTCCTACCCCTATCCTTATCCCGATTCTGCCTCTCAGACCGCTTCACCTCTTTAGCTATCTTAGCCTTCTCAACCAGAGTAGCAAACTCTCTTTCCCACTGCGGAGCTATCAGTACTCGCAACTCGTCCCTCAGACCATCCTTAAATCGGACACAACGCTCGTGATTTGTTGCAACGATACCCCGGGCATAACGGGTTAAACGTAGGAATTCTGCCTCATATTCAGCCACTGACTTATTCCCCTAGACCAAGTTTAAAAATGCCCTCCTCTGAGCGTCCACGTAACTTGTCCCAACATACTTTCCTTGGAATGCTGACTTAAAGAAGTCCCAAGTAATACGGTCCACTGATGTACCATCTCTTACTGTGAGCCACCATTGGTATGCCTCATCTCGAAGGAGGGACACTACTCCTTTCAACTTTTCCTCTGTAGTGCAATCAAGATCGTCTATGATCCGTTCAACCGCTTCCAGCCAGTACTCAGCTACGTTAGGAGCCACATCAGAAATGCCCCTAAATATCTCAGCCCCATTAGCTCGGAGTCATTCAAAAACAGATTTTTGAGCTACTGATCCTGTGCTTGCTCCAGCAACCCGCTCCAAAACACGCAACATAGCTTGAGACACAGTATCGTCTCCACCAGTTTGGTCCTGAAATCCCGCTTCCGCAATTGGTGATGCTGGCACTTCACCTTCCGGCCCATGCCTTGATTTTGAGGGTTCAGCCTTAACACCTCGGCCTCTACCATAGCTGCACATACCATGTCCACATCCTCTAGCGCTTATGATTACGAATTCGACTTAATCTGACTACAATTTTATGAGTTAGCATTTCTTCCACTGTTTATTATCGGACAGTCTTATGAAAATAGCATTAGAAGTAGTTTTCGCAGAAACATATTTCTAAAGGTCTCAGTTTCTAAAGTTGAATTTCTTAGAACTATCTATCACAATAAAATTTTTTTCATAAGAATTCAAACAATAATCAGAAAACTTACAGTGCGGATTGGTGCCGGAGACTCGGGTGCCATACTTCCAGGAAACATGTATTTTTCTAAACCATATTCCAAACCAACTTTTGAAAAAATATATTTTTTTTGAACCCCAAACCCATAGTTGAGTTTTGCAACCTAGGCTCTGATACCATAATTGTAACACCCTAAACCCGGTCAACACGTTACGACCAAATCTGGTATGTTACAAGAAAGGTAGTTTTGAAACTTTCAACAGAACATCGTAATTTGGAAAAAAAGCTTTTCGTTTAGTGATTCTATCTTAAAGATAATTTAAAATTTTGTTTGAAGATTTTCTTACCATCTTCTATTTAAAAATGAACTAAAAAGGTCGTAAACAGTTTTGTTTCACGAAGGCCAAAATTAGGAAATTCCATAATCGTGACATTTGAAAATGATGTTGAGGTTTTAAGAAAATCTCCAGATTATTTAGCTTAAACCTTTAATCGGTTGTCATCTTTTGTTAATACTTCAAAAATATGATTGTTTATATTTTTATTTTAGGAAACTCCTTATTTGACAATTCATAAGATATGCAATAACCAATTTAAAGTAAAAACTCAAATTAAAGTTATGGAGGCCTTATTACATTGCAAAATCCCATAAATAAAAAAAAGTAAGTTTAAATAAGAACCGAAAGTTTACGAGAAAGTAATGCATGGCCACCTCAAGCCCACCTCGGCTCCAAATCCACAACTAGGGGTTACCTGCAAAATTAAGCAGAGGGGTGAGTCACCGAGACTCAGTGTGTAATTCCTCTTATAACGCAATCGGGCTTTAAGCCCACAGATGCACATCGGGCCTTAGCCCTCACAATATAGCATATTAAAAATGTATGCAATGCAATGCACCACCCTGCTAGTTTTCCATCCTCTAGGTCTCTGAATCACCCAAACACCCGTGGCATCAAGCCACCGTGGTTCCAAACCACTGTGGTCCCAGACCACTTGTGACAGAGTCACAGAATATATAAACATGGGGCCAACCCACTGTGGTCCCAGACCACTATGACAATCTCTGATAAGTATATGTGGGGCCAACCCACTGTGGTACCAAACCACCGAGATAAGTCACCGATAAATATATGTATACGTGGTTCCAAACCACTGTGGTCCTGCACCACTTTGTGATGAAGTCACTAAATCACACTTCCCCCTGTCAATCATATCCCAAAGCCCATGCAACATATTATCATATTGAGATGAATGCAAACATACTTTCAATGTACAACAGACAATTAATTCATATATACATATCTTCGAAAGTAAAATCATAGTGGTACTTACCCAGTGTCTCTAACCTTACCCACAAGGGTATCTCGACTATCTATCTGATGCTTTGACTTTTCAGCCAACACAGTTACTAACGCAAATAATAAAGAAAAGTGTGAGCGTTACACACTTGATTACGCGTAAGACTAAACTCTCTAGATTGTCGACACTCTCACTAGAAGAAACAACCGCGATTTGTCTATCCCAGGCAGATGTCGGCTCCCTACCACAGCCTGGCGAAAAGTCTCGAACCGCCGACACAGCATGTCGCTGAAACTTAGGTGTAGAGACTACGAGTCCACTCCCCTCTTTAGTTTGGCTAGCACTCGCATCCATGGAGAGAATCTTTGATCAGTACCCAAGGAGAAACGTAGGTTGACTAATAAAAGAATTTGATTAAGGCAGACTACAATTGAAAGGGATGAAATAGCCAAGAAAATGCAAAGATGGCTCCTTACCTTAAGAACCCGAATGGAGTGATTAGATTCGGCAATCAACAGACCTTCAGGCTTCGGACCTCTAACGTTTGGCTAATAGGGTTTCCCGAAGTAAACGTTCCAAAACGAGAGAAGAAGAAGAATGGATTAGCCGAAATCTAAACACCAAAAACAAAATAGCCATTCGGCTATGACCACATAGAATCAAAAGAAATAAAGAAAGAAACGAAAGAGTCTCCCCCTTACCTTAACCAACAGAAACCGATTGAAGAGACTTCCTGCGGCCAAAGATTCCTAGCACCTTACTTCGCGTTGTTCGGCTAACAGAAAAAAGAGTGTAAGACTAGATTTAGTGTGGTGTCAAAGGAGATTCGGCTATGGTGAAAAGGTGTAGAAATGAAACACACAAGTGAAAAGAGTGAGAAGTATGTTTCGGCTAGAGAAGAAAAGAGTGTAGAAGAGAAAACCGCTGGGGAAAAAGAATGAAAGGAAAAAGAAATGCCTGAGTGGTCACCCTAGTTTCGGCTAATGTCAAAGAGGCAAGAAGAGATGAAGAGAAGAAAGCTGAAAGTTTCGGCACAAAGAGAAGTAGAAAACCGAACAAGAGAAAAAGAAAGAACTCCCTAAGACCCTTGTAAAAAAATTCGGCACTCTCCCTATATGACTGAAAATGCCTACTACTCAAGAGAATTTCGGCACACTCACCTATCCTAGCAACTAAACCGAAATCCCCCCTCCAAGCTCCACACATTCGGCCAACACCTCCACCATCACCTAATTCCTTGATTTGCTCCACCAAATACTCCCCATCCCTCAGTCAAATTGGTTTGACCAATTCACACTACTCCAAGCTCTCTTGTCCATCCATTTGAATGCATTGACCCATTCAACCACCACCCTTGAAGAGTCCCAGCCGAAACCATCTCCTCTCCAACCTGGCGCCAAAAAAATAAAGCTTCGTAATGAGGCTTATGGGATTCGAACTCCTCCCCTTCTGCTCTTACAAGTGACGCCACCTCCACTTGGACACAAGCATCTTTGTGTCAACAAACACACGCAAATAAACTTAAGGCCTACTCCTACTAGCTCTCCCCCCTTAGATGCCCAAAAAGAAAAAAATTTCACCAAGGCTCTGGCTTGAACCCGAGCCTCCCCAGGACCCCCAATCACACCTAAATAACAAGCAGCACAAGCCAAGCACACAGAAAGCATAAAATGCAGAACCCTTAATTCTAGGATGTTACAAAGTCAAAAGTGGTTGAATAGTCGAGTCCGTTCGTTTATCCAAATCAGAGGTAAGTCTATATACAAATATATGTATTTGTATTGATTTATGTATGTTCATATGAAATTTCATTATGGTGAATGTGTAAGAGATGATAACTATATGAAATTCAAGGAAGTATCGACAATGTATCAATATCCGGGAAGTTCCGTACGAACCTAGGAATAAATAGGATTACATATGTCATGTCATAGGTTTTCGATGTGTGATATCGTGTAAGACCATGTCTGGGACGTTGGCATCGATTTGAGATTTACGTGTAAGACCATGTCTGGGACATTGGCATCATATTTGATTTGTGTAAGACCCTGTCTGGGACAGTGGCATCGATATTTGATTACATGTAAGACCACGTATGGGACGTTGGCATTGTACGATTATTCTGAGTATTCTGAGCATTCTATTTGATTCCAAATAGTTCAACAGGCAAGTCCGAGAAATGAATGACTATGTGAATTGTATATTCTTTTTAGGTACGTTTGATGTATATGCTTTGAATAGACATGAAAAGTGAGTAAATACGTACATAGATACAATGAATAAAGTGTGATATATGTATATTTGACATATAAGCAAAAAAGATTCTTGAGGTATGATATGTTAGTAAGCAATGACAAACCAATTGAGCCAAAGAGAAATCTATGTGTTTGAAATGAAAATATTAATGTATTTGAATTGCTATGCTTATAAATGATTATATATTAAATTTATTTGTATATGACTTACTAAGCTTTTGGAAAGCTTACTTTGTGTGTTTTTGCTTTGTTTTATAGATCGTTAAGGCTACAGAAGGCTTGGGGATCGTCGAGGATTGTCATCACACTACTCAAATCATATTTTGTTACCCTTTGAATAAGTATTAAGTATGGCATGTATAGTCTAGTCGATATGGTTATGTTTTGAAAGGGTGTATAGTTAGCCATGTGATATGGCTAGATAATGACATTATATGAATGAGTAATCAAGCCATATGATGCTTAATTTGGTATGGTTTATTAGCTAATGAAATGGTCAAAGTATTGGTAAGCTTATTGATGCAAAGTTGGTATATCATTGATGATAAGATGTCTATTATTGTGGTAAGTTGTGGATGAATCATGCTTGGATTTACTTGTGATTTAGTTGGGCTAATTGGCATATAAAAAGTTGTGATGAAATGTTCTTGAATGAGTAAAATAGATGGTCAATTGAGTATGTTTTTGGTTGCCATAAGTGTTGAGAATGCTACTTGTATGTGCTTGTAGGGATGACCCAAGGTGTGGGTGGCATTTTGGCCTTGCAAATGACCTATATTTTCCCACATGGTTTAGCACACGGGCGTGTGGCTCGACCGTGTCTCTCGTGGTTGCATTTCTAAACAAGTCAGGCTCGACCACAGGCTGGACACACGGGCGTGTGACTGGCCGTGTGTTGCAAGTCAGGCTCGACCACGGTTGAGGTACACAGGCGTGTCTTAGGCCGTGTGGTCAAGTCAGTATGTATGCCCTGTTTTGACACGGCTCGGGCACATGGGCGTGTCTGAGGCCATGGGGGGCACACGGCCTGCCCACACGGGCGTGTGACCTCTGTAACTTTGAAAAATGTTTGATTTTCAGAAAAATTTTATATGATCCCGGTTTAGTCCCGACCCATTTCTAAGGCATGTTTAAGGTCTCGTAGACCTATTTAAGGGACACTTTGATTTGATTAGTTGAACATTATTATGAAATGTCTGAAAAAGGTTCTGTTTCATCCGGTAACGCCTTTAACCCTAGACTGGTGATGGTTACGGGTTAGGGGTTTTACACCAAGCTTCCTTTCGTTCATCTAAAGCCCAAAGTCAAATCCGCCGCTTGGAAAAACTTTTGATCCTATACCACACGCGTCACTTCATAAATGACCAAGTCAGATTTAATAACTAAAGAGCATCGAATCAATTCAATTGATTGTGATAGAAAAAGAACAAGTAAACTGAACAAGAACAAGGATCTTGAAAGAAACCAAGTCAGTTCAGGAAGAGGACTTGTTCTTGATAAATTCCAAACAAATTAAGGTTTCCAAGAAGGGAAACAATCTATTAAGAAAAGATTTGAATAATTGATAAGGACGCGTGAAAAATAGGATCACAAGTTTGTCCAAGTCGTGGATTTGGCCTAAGGCTCTAGACGAATGATGAAACATGGATTTTAACTAAACTTGGGAATGCAACAATCCATGTCACATCCCAAAATCTGGGTTAGTACGAAATGGGTTAATGAACCGAGAGTGTCACACTCGAAAATTTTTTAAGATGACCTTGGCACATTTGTAAATATATAAGTATCAAGTATAGTGATTGAGTAGTGGTGGAGCTGTCCTTGATGATCTGAGTTTGAATCTCTTCCCTTTCATTAATTTCTATTTGGTGCAAATTTGCTTCAACCCTTAGCAAAGGGCACACCATTTTTTTAAAATAATTGTTGTAGGAGTGTGAACAAGGAAATAAATGGCCTAGTGGTTAGTAGCTTAGATAATTTCCTAAGGGTTGTAGGTTCAAGTCTCCACATTCAAAAAAATTTTATTAATTTTTTTGCCAACTTAGCATGTTAACACCCCCATTGCCATCCAACTCACTTACCATGTATGAGGAAGATTCTTTATTTTCGTTGCAAGTCAACATGCCTTATTTACTCAAGCATGATCCCTTTTTTGCTCCTCTGTCCCCTCAACATGACCTTTTCTCAATCCTTGCAATGTGAGTCGACTCATTGTACCTAGAAAAGTACATTTCACCTATTGATTCATTTTTCCTTACTCTCCTCTCCCTATTTCCGTCCCTCTCCTTAGCTCCCCCCTTTCTCTCCATTTTTTTCTTTTTTTTGGCCACCCTTCCATAAGACCTCCTCTTTACCGTCGCTCATCTCATCTATTTTGCTCCAACGCCACCCCTTGCACCACCACTCACCACCGTTTTTAATCCCTCCTTTTTTCTCTTGACTCCTTATCTTTCTTTATTGTTCTTATCTCCTCCCTTTCTTAAGTGCCACTTCTTTGTTTTCCTCCTCCTCCTCCTCCGTTGATTTCTCGTTGGACTGCTGTCGTCGTTGCTGTGCCGCTGAGCTTCCACCGACTGTAACGCCCCAAATTTTGGGCCTAGAAGAATTAGGCCTTGGGCATGGGAGCGCTTAAAATTTTTAAGAACAAGAGAACGACACAATTGCATGTTAGATCTGTTGGGTGAGTGATTTTGGAAGGTTAAGGGGCTTCTATGAAGTCTTAGGTCCAAGCCATGTCATATGAAAATTTTTTATTTTTAAGCATTAGGGGAACCATGACTCCTGGTTTTAAGCCTTTTAAATAATTACGATTAAAAAGAGACACAAAAGAGCCTGTGGTGTAGTGGCAAGGTGACAACACAGGTGTGGCAAGGAGGTCAGAGGTTCAAGTCTCACTGCATGCAAACGGGATTATTTATTTTGCTCATGTGTGGGCAAGAGTTTGTGTTAGATTTGAACTTTGTGTTGGAGAGTTTGAATGGGTCAAATGAGTGATTTAAGGAGTGGATCATGGAGGAAATTAAGGAGGGGATCATGGAGAGGTAAGGGGAGGAAATCAAGGAGATTTGTGATTGGAGAAGAGTTGGTGCTGAATGGGATTTGTGGCACTCAAGACTTTCGGTTTTGGGGAGTTTAGCCACTCTATTTTTGAGAGCTATGAGCATTTTGGCTCTTTTTTTTTTGTTGAGGTCGAATAATGTAACACCCCTTACTCGTATTCAACGCCGGAATAGGGTACAAGGCATTACCAAAACACATACACTTGTAGATGTATTAAACTGAGTCATAAAATTTCATCGAAATTATACAAAATGAACTGCTAAATATTAAAGGCCAACACTTTAGGCCAAACCAATTATAACATATACAAATGACTAAGTCCCTATACATGCCATAAACTTAAAAGGTTTGTATTCACTTTTACCCCACAATGATAGCTTGATAGTGTGATTACATCTCCTGCGATCTCCAACTCGAGTTACCATACAACCCTATAAGATATGGGAAACGAAGGGAAGTAAGCTACAAAGCATAGTAAGTAAGTATGTAAATAATAAGAAATGGATTTAACATGTTTACAAAATAACACAATCATATCTACATTCAAATTCACTATTTATTCAAGTTCGGAGCAAGCTGTCTATTCGAGTCATAGTCACTAAATTATTTTTATCTGGAGCTACGGAACTCCAAATTAAGATCCGTAAATTTTTCCTGAAACTAGACTCAGGTGTCTTATTACCATAAAATTTTCAGAATTTTTTTTATCCAATTAGTACAGTTTATTCTTCAAATTCTCCTCATTCTGTTGTCTGACAGTTCCAACCATTCTTCGCTAAAATTTAATTATCTATTTTTACATAATTCAAATGATGTTCTAGTTTTTTTTCTAAAAATAGACTCATTAAGGAATCTAAAAATATAAATTATGTCCCAAAATTATTTTTGTACAATTTTTAATTATGTTTCCAAGTCAGAACAGGGGATCTCGAAATCACTCTGAACCAGTCTCACAAAAATCTAAATATCTCAAAATACAGAATTTCTTTGCTTTCTCTATTTCTTTCATATGAAAATAGACTCAATAAGATTTAATTTAATATCTCACTAAACTACTAATTCCATTTATACCATTTTTGGTGATTTTTCAAAGCTACTCTACTGCTGCTGTCCAAAAATGTTTTATTTCTAAATTTACTCTTTCATAATTTCACTTCATTTCATCTTACCGAAAGTTCGCTCAAATATCGAGCACATTGTTCATAAATTTTCACACTTATACCTTCACTTATCCATCACTTAGTCATATTCGATTACACTTATTCGTTACATAATCACATGTATTTTCACTTAGTCAATTTCCCGTTGAACTCATCGGAATAATAACAGATACACAGTGGCCTGCACATAGTACCACCCTTTTAGCCGAAGCTATATGGTACACATAGTAGCCTGCACTTAGTACTACACATGTGACCAAAACCATGACTTACACATAGTGGCCTGCACTTAGTACCACACATGTGATTGAAACTATCGGGTACGTATAGTAGTCTGCACTTAGTACTACACATGCGACCTATCCGTCTGGTACACGTAGTAGCCTACACTTAGTACTACACACGTGACCTAAAACCATATCGTAGCTCTCTTGTACACATAGTGGCCTACACTTAGTACCACACATGTGACCTAGCTACCTCATTCGTATCTTTTCTATTCCGAAGGTTCAACCGGGAATTCTCACTTTTCAACATTTTTCCAATCATCCATAATCAATCACAATTCATAATTTGCATCAAGTAATTACTCCATATTCAACTATATCTCATATAATATAACCAAAATATTAAAACATAAATAAAAATAGTGTATTATTTACATACAAACTTACCTCGAAAGTAAAATCGGTGAAAATGACTTATTCTTCAATTTCTCGTTCTAGTTCCAAACCTCGTTTTCCTTGATCTATAACAACATATTTCACTTATTTAATTAATGTACTATTCAAAACAGTCCTTAACTTAACTTTTGCAAAATTACAATTTTGCCCCTAAACTTTTACATATTGACACTTTTGCACCAATACTCGAAAATTAAACTTCAGCCCTTATTCTTATGTTTTATAACATGCGATCATTTTTCCCTACTATGGCAACATCAAATTCTTACTCTAACATACACTTTTGAACATTAGGTATTTTTACCGATTATGTCGTTTTACTCGTTTTCACTTAAAATCGCTTAGTAAAAGTTGTTTAACATAATTTCAAGCTTCATATTCTACCATAAAACATCAAAATAAACACTTTTCACCTATGGGTAACTTTCCAAAGATGAACCCTAGCATGAATTATTGGTAGCATAAGCTAAATCGAACTGTCGGGACTCTAAAACTGTAAATAACTTGAAAAACAGGGCTAGAACGGACTTACCATGAGCTTGGAAAGTTGAGAAAACCCTAGCCATGTCTTCTCTTGGTAAATTTCGTCCATATGGAGAAGATGGACAAATTTGGCATTTTAATTTTATTTTTAATTCATTTAATTTACAAAAGGACCAAAATACCCTTACAAAAAAATATCTTATCTAACATATACCATATCCATTTTTGTCCAACAATTTAACCAATGGTGAAACACCCCAAACCCGGCCCACGAGATTTGCCCATATTTGGTATGTTCCTCAAGTAAACCGGTTCAAAGTTCTTTTGTTCTTAGGAAAAATTTGTGCGATTTATAAAGAAACATTGTTTGGGTTGGGCTTGTGTTGAAAATGAATTCAATTCTTTATATTAAAAAGTTTACTTAAACTTTAATAGGTAAAACTCATAATCATAATAAATAGAAATAAATGGAAAACAATTCAACTATGGCCTTATGGCCTTATTACATCAAATAATTTCCAAGTTATTCAAGTACTTAAATAAAAATAGTAGTTCATAAAATAAAAACTTCATGTTGAGCATGGCCACCACAAGTTCTGCCGTCCCGGTCCATCACTGTTCATCACCTGAAACATGGTCCCACAATGGGGTGAGTCAAACAGACTCAATGTGTACACGACACTAAATCATAATAGAATCAGGCATATCACATGTAACACATTCAAAACATAGAATATAGGTTATGATGCATTCCCAAACCCAAACCTAATTGTCCATCCGCTACACACCCCCGTACCTGCCAGTCACACCGTGGGGACTACTAAGTCGACTGTAACATCCCAAAAATGGGGTTATTTGGAATTTAATTATTTTTCTTATTATGAACTGCTGTGATATTATTTATGGAATAATAGAGCTTAATTAAGGCTTTGAGTTGGCACGGTTTGGTGGAAAATTTCAGTTTTTTAACTTTAAAGGCAGGGAGCCTTAGCAGGAGGGTGTTATAAGAATAAATGGGGATAATTTGGACATAAGATGAGCCTAGAATAAGTGGCAAAGTAAGCCCACTTAAGAGCTAGCATGTGACGCCACCAAGGAGCAAGGAAGAACCTTTGTTCGAGTCACATAAACCCTCCCTTTTGCTCTTTATTTGGACGACACAAGGGGAGAGAAATTCTCTCCTTAAGTCCTTTTTATTATTATTAAAAGATAATATGAGCATTTAAAATTAGATTTTTATTTGTTCAATTTTAAGGATAATAAGGAGGCTATTTTATTCATGGATTATCATGGGATTAATTAGAGTTGGCAGAGGAAAAATAGGCATGTGGGTATTCAAATTATTTTGAATACTTACAAAGGGAGTTTGGCCGAGATTTGAACTCCTTTGGAAGGAGTGGACGGCAAGTAAAAGAGGGGGGGGATGTGCCAAATTTGCTAGTCTCTTCCTCCTAATTTTCGGCTAAGCAATCACCTCTCTTGTTTTCTTTCATTCCTTCTCAAAACCGATTTCTACATCACCATCTTCCTCTTCTTCTACTTTTGATTTCTGACCAAAACACCTACCCTCTCCTTTTCTCTCCTTTCCTTCTCCATTATTGCCAAGCCGATATACCCATTGGAAGTGCCGAATTCCTTCCTCATGTTTTAAACCTCTTTGGCCGAATATTCCCTCTCTTGTTGCCGAAACTCCATCTTCTTCTCCACTGTTTTTATTCTTCTTTTTCCAATAGCCAAAAACCACACCTTTGGTCGCCGAAATTCCCTCCTCTATTTTCAAGTCTTGGCCGAATATTAAAGCAAGGGTAAGTATGCCGAAACTCTTTTCCATGTCCCATTCTCTCTGACGACTTGGTTAATAGAAAAGCTGAATTATTTGTGGCTAATCAATGATAGAATCGGTTCTATTTAGGTACCCGGGATTTTGAAGTATTCGATCCAAGCCTCAGTCCCTGTAAATCGGTTTTGGTAAGGATTTATTCTTTTTGGGATTCGATTAAGCCAAGGGCTACTAATAATGATGATGGCCGATTGTAGGAAGTGAAGCAGATTTGTGAAGCAAGTGCCAAGTGAGTACTTAGAGGCAAATAGGTGAGGTTTGGGTTCAATTGGTAACCCTTTAGATTTATTTGATATGGCCGAATAGGCCATAGTACTAATCCCATAGTTGGCCGAATATAGGTGCAGTGAGATCTAGGGTGGCCGACTTCTCTTTTCGGGATTTAGACTTCTCATCGACATCAGGTGTGTACATACACACTTATGGCAGTTAATGTTTGTGTTAAATATATTTTGTATGTAAATCTGCTTGATGTAGATGCGGATTGGTACCTTAACGGTACAAGTGAGGATCCCGGTAAGTCTCTATTAATATGAGATTATTTTAATGCTTTTGGGAAGCATGGCTTATTGATACATGTGATAAATGCATGAGATCTGTTGATGACTGTTTATCTACTGTGGGTTATATGAGAGGAGGGGGCAGTGATATTTCTTGCTGACGAGCACCAGTGTTTTGGTAACACACTGTGACTATATGTCACGTGAGGTTTGGTACCTCCAGAGGTTTGGTACCTCATAGCGACTTGTCCTCGTGTTAACACCACCGTGGGTTGGCCCCACTTGAGATATGGGATCGCCTCGCCGCTGATTTGGTATCACACGATGGGTTGGCCCCATCACCCGATTTGTGTCTACGGACACCAGTGTTTTGGTAACACATCGTGACTATATGTCACCAGTGGTTTGGCACCACCAGTGTTTTGGTAACACATTGTGACTACGGTCACCAGTGGTTTGGTACCACATGGGGTAGACGAAGGCGTTTGGTTGGCTAGGTTGGGGGCACATAATATTCTGCATATTAACTGTTATATGTTGTGTATGGAAATGTTTTTTTAAAACGGGGGAAGGGTTACATACTGAGTCTTGGTGACTCACCTTCTCCTTTAACATTTTTCAGGTGACTCGTAGATGGCGGTTGAGGAGCCGGTTGGACTCGAGGTGGCCATGCAGTGGACTTGAATAAATTGAACTTTAAACTTAGCTATTTTATTTCATTATTGGTTTATTTTTATTTGGGTTGTAATAAGGCCTCCATAAACTTTACTTTTGGTATTTCTTATAGGTTGGATACTTTGCTTTAAACTATATTATTTAAACTGCATTAAAATCACATGTTTTCTTAAATTAACACGAAGATGTTTTATCGTGCCATCGGGCACATTTGAAATTTGTATAATAACCGGACTCAATTAAATTTCCAAATTAAATCTAAGTATAGTTTCGGCAAGATAACCAAAAACGAGGAGTTTTCAACAAAACTTAAATTGGTTTTAAAATGGTGTTCAAAAGGTTTTCTCCGTAACAAATCAAATTCGGTCGTAATGTTTGGGCCGGGTTTGGGTTGTTACAAAATTGGTATCAGAGCCAGCTCAAAGCTCTTTGTGTGGGCCCAAGGCCCAAAAATGTTTTGGTAGGCCTTAGGGAGTGATTTTTGGTTTTGAACAAAGATGGCCCGAGTCTCCTGGCACCAATCCGCCTGTAAGTATATCTAAACCTCTTGGTGAATTATATTCTGTAGAAGGGTAGGAAGCATGGAACGTAGATAGACTTATAGGACTTGGACCCTAAGGTTAGATTACTTAAACACAAACGAAGCATAAGACTTAAGGAACTAAACCAACCTATGACTTAGTCAATGAGCTAGGGTGTGGTAACCCCGCACGCATGTCTAGGATTGGATCCGGAAGAGCCTCGGTATTTAAGCGGTCCTCGTGACTCACCTCCTCTTCGTAGGTATCCTACAGTGCGTAGCTTCTTCACCCTAACTCGTAGGGCTCGGTGGTGTGGTAACCCCAATGCGCATGTCTAGAAAGGTTCGGTGAGAGCTTGGTATTTAAGCGGTCCGCGTGACCCACCTCCTCTTCACTCGACTCGCACAGTGCGTAGCTTTGGTTCACCCCGACCGGAGGGCTCTCGGTCATAGGCTAAACACAATAATTAAAACCCGAAAAGGGAATTAGCCTTGTTCTTGAAATAGAATGAAACAACAAACCCTAATGTTTTCAAAACTTGTGCAATAACTTTCTCAAATCCTAGAACATTACTTTTACAACATTATTTCTCGAAAAACTTGATGGTGGAAAATTACAGAAATACCCTTAGGAGTAAAATTACCAAAATGCCCTCGGTTCATAAAATATTAATTCAATGGTTTTGCCCAAAAATTTCAATGATTTTACAAATATTCAACAACTTAGCTTTGGAAATCATCATCAAAATATTTTGGTTCGGAAAATTACGAAAAATACCCACAGTAGGAAAAGACGAAAATACCCACAGGATAGAAATGGGCGTAAATGTCCAATGAGCGAATAGGTATGGAAAGTATTAAGGAATGGATGCATGAACTTCTTTGTGTGAACTAGGGAAAGGAGACTGAAACATTGTTTGCTCGAAAGAATCTCTGATTAAACCTTATCCATAAAATTTTTTCGCGAGTAATAAAGTGAAACAAATGCTAACGCATAAAATTTTTCTTAATCGATTAAAAGCGCGTAGATAGAATGAGTTCTAGAGGACGTGGGCGCCGTGGACGTGGTAGGGGTAGGATGACGTTGTCCGAACCCGTCGGTCGACAAGGTTCTGAAAATGAGGTACCATCGCCACCACCACCTCCTACTTTTAGAGTGAGGAGCCGGATCGGGCCGGTGGCGGCGGTATCGCAAGTCGTGTTGCGAGTCTTGGAGATGGTGGCTGGGGCTGGTGGAAATGTGGGAGCTCGGAAATCTGTCCCCGAGCGACTCCGATCTAACGGAGCGGAGGTATTCCGAGGTGTGTCAGGAGTGGCACCCAGTGCAATGAATCATCGCTAGAGTCAACCGAAAGAATCATGGATGATCTTGACTGACCGAGGAAGAAAAGGCTGAAAGAGGCGTGTCGCTTCTAAAGGATGAAGCGTATCAGTGGTGGCTTACGGTTCGAGATGGGGCTACAGCAGATGATCTGACTTGGGAGTATTTCAGAACCACCTATCAGAAGAAGTATGTGGGTACCAGCTACACTGACGCGCAGAGAAAGGCTTTTCTGGGATTAGTGCAAGGAACTAAGTCCGTGTCTCGGAATATGAGGCGGAATTTTTAAGGCCGAGTAGGTATGCTAGAGGCATCGTGGCTACGAACATGAGCGCTGTGTCCACTTTGAGGACGGACTCGAGATGATTTGAGGTTACCGATTGCCCCGCAGCAGTTCGTGAGTTCTCATCTCTAGTGGAAAAGGCTAAGGTAGCCGGGATCAAGGAGGCGGTGAGGCAAAGTTATAGTAGGAATAATCGTAAGAGAGGATTTGGGTCACCGGATCAAGCGGTAGTGTTCGAGAAAAAGGCTAGGCCAAGTGGGCCCAATCAGCGGCAAGGCCCACGACTACTAATCGAGGCCGACTCGGTGTAATAATCGCTGTGGAAAGACCCATTGGGGAGGTTGTTGGACCGGTGATAAAGGATGTTTCGAGTGTGGGTCTTTGGAGCATCGTGTCAGAGATTGTCCCAGGAAATTAGCTAAGAATCAGCCGGAGGCGAATCATACTCGAGAATAGAAGTGTGGGACCACGGAGGGTCGTGGTAATGGCAGAGAGAAACAACGGTCCTAACCGAGGTCGTGGAACTCAAGGCGAGAGGTTCAGGCAACACGAGAGGCTAGGCACTGGCTTAGTTTACGCAAACGAGGTGTCGCGAGGAAGGTGACGCACCGGATGTCATAACCGGTACTTTTCTAATTTTTGATCTTCCTTATGTTGCATTAATTGATGTGGGTTCGACACACTCGTACATTGCTAGTAGTGTGGTAGGAACTATGGACCTAAACTCAAAAGCGCTTCTAGGAGATGACTGTAGTTAGCCCTTTAGGTCACTCTGTAATAGTAGACAAACTTTATAGAGGCGTACCCCTAGAACTTCAAGGGGTAGTATTTGTAGCTGATCTGATGGAACTACCGTTTGGGGAGTTCGATTTGATCCTTGGAATGGACTGGCTGGTTAAGTATCAAGCGAATTTGGATTGCGCGGCCAAGCGCATGGTTCTTAAGACGGCTGAAGGTGATGAAGTGGTTATGATAGGAGATAGAAGGAACTACCTATCCAATGTAGTGACTGCCTTGAAGGCTGAAAAGATGGTCAAGAAGGGTTGTGAGGCGTATTTGGTTCAAATCTGTGCTTTGGAAGCTAAGGGGTTAGTAGTTGGAAAGGTCCGAACGGTTGGGGAATTTGCTGATGTGTTCCCAGAAGAGCTTCCGGGTCTGCCTCCAGATCGGGAAGTCGAATTCGGTATAGACTTGCTACCTGGAACGGCACCTGTGTCTATAGCACCATACCGAATGGCACCAAAGGAATTGGTGGAGCTAAAGGCTCAAATTCAGGAGCTCTTGGATAGAGGGTTTATTCGACCAAGTATATCTCCGTGGGGAGCACTTGTGTTGTTTGTCAAGAAGAAGGACGGTTCTATGCGGATGTGCATCGATTACCGCCAACTGAACAAGCTAACGATCAAGAACAAATACCCGTTGCCTCGGATCGATGACTTGTTTGATCAACTGAAAGGTGCGTCGGTATTCTCAAAGATTGACCTTAGGTCAGGTTATCATCAATTAAGGGTAAAGGCGGCTGACATTCACAAGACGGCATTCCGAACTCGGTATGGGCATTTCGAGTTCTTGGTGATGCCATTCGGGCTGACCAATGCACCGGCGGCATTTATGGACTTAATGAATAGGGTATTTCAACAGTACTTGGACCAATTCATCGTGGTGTTCATAGACGACATATTGGTTTATTCAAAGACAGAAGAGGAGCATGACAAGCATTTACGGATAGTTACTGCAAGTATTGAGGAGAAGCGATTATATGCCAAATTCGATGAAGTGCGAATTTTGGTGAGGAAGTGGCTTTCTTAGGGCACGTGGTCTCGGCGGAAGGAATTAGAGTAGACCCTCGCAAGATTGAAGCAGTATTGGATTGGAAACCACCTAGTTCGGTGGCTGAAATACGAAGTTTTCTGGTTTAGCAGGGTACTATCGGAGATTCGTGGAAGGATTCTCTCTAATAGCGGCAGCCAGTTAACTAAGTTACTAAGGAAAGGTGTCCCATTTGTATGGACGGAGAAGCGACAAGGAAGCTTTGATAAGCTAAGGAAAATTTTGACTGGAAGCTCCGGTTTTGGTACACTGAAGCGGGGAAGTTATTCACGATCTATTGTGATGCATCTCACACCGGTTTGGGATGTGTGTTGATGCAGATGGGAAGGTAGTAGCCTATGCATCCCGTCAGTTAAGACCGCCATGAGGTTAACTACCCAACGCACGACTTGGAGTTAGCGGCGTTGTCTTCGCTCTGAAGATATGGAGACATTACCTGTATGGGGAGAAGTCGATAGTCTACACGGATCACAAAAGCTTGAGGTATCTTCTGACTCAAAAGGATCTGAATCTGAGACAGCGTCGGTGGATTGAACTACTAAAGGATTACGATTGTTCAATCGAGTACCATCCGGGTAAGGCTAATGTGGTAGCTGACGCATTAAGCCGGAAGGTTGTGACGGACTTAAGAGCAATGTTCGCTCGGTTGAGTCTATATGATGATGGGAGTCTTTTGGCGGAACTTCAAGTAAAGCCAACATGGATTGAGGAGATTAAGGAAAAGCAGCTAGTGGATGAAGGCTTGAGCGCTAAGAGGGTACAAGTTCAAGATGGTGGCTTGGAAGGGTACAGTTTGTCAAGTGGCGGAGTGCTTTGTTTTCAAGGACGAGCTTGTATGCCAAGGGATACAGAATTGAGGCAGAAAATTCTCCAAGATGCACATAGCAGCCCATACGCTATGCATCCTGGGGGCAGCAAAATGTATGGAGACTTGCGGAAACAGTTCTGGTGGCCTAGGTTGAAGCGTGAGATAACAGAGTTCGTAGGGAAGTGTCTGACATGTCAGCAAGTTAAGGCTGAACATTAGTTACCATCGGGACTACTTCAACCGATAAAGATCCCTCAATGGAAATGGGAGAGGATCACCATGGATTTTGTTAGTGGGCTACCCCTTACGCCCAACAAGAAGGATGCAGTTTGGGTAATTGTGGATCGCCTGACTAAATCAGCTCACTTCATGCCGGTGAGAATGGATTACTCACTCCAGAAGCTAGCGAAGCTGTATGTGAGTGAAATAGTGAGGTTGCATGGTGTGCCAGTATCGATTATCTCGGATAGGGATCCCAGATTCACGTCAAGGTTTTGGAAAGCGTTGCATCAAGCTTTGGGTACACGGTTAGATTTCAGTACGGCTTTCCATCCACAATCGACGGACAATCGGAAAGGGTGATCTGATTTTAGAAGACATGTTAAGAGGTTGTGTATTGGATTTTAGTGGTAGTTGGGAGGAGTACCTACCATTAGCGGAATTCGCTTATAACAATAGTTATCAAGCGAGTATTCAAATGGCTCCATATGAGGCCCTATATGGACGAAAATGCCGTACTCCTACATGTTGGACGGAGTTGGGGAACGACAAGTTCGGGTCCAGATTGGTAACGGAGACCCGAAGACAAAGTCAAGGTGATTCGGTCTCGTCTCAAGGAAGCATCGATAGGCGTAAGTCTTATGCCGATCTCAAACGCAAGGAAATGGAGTATCTTTGTGGAGACAAAGTCTTTCTCGAAAGTGTCGCCTTGGAAAAAGTGTTAAGATTTGGACGAAAAGGAAAGCTAAGCCCAAGGTTCATCGGGCCATATCACGATGGTAAAGCGAGTAGGACCGGTAGCTTATCAGCTAGAGTTGTCGGCAGAACTGAATCAGATCCATGATGTCTTTCATGTATCGATGTTGAGACGGTATCGGTCAGATCCTTCGCACGTCGTGCCGATGCGAGATTGAGGTGAATTCGGATTTATCATTTGAAGAGGAACCGGTTCAGATAGTAGACCGAGATGTGAAGGTTCTACGTAGGAAGGCAGTGCCTTTAGTGAAAGTGATATGGCGGAACCACGGAGTGGAAGAAGCTACGTGGGAGTCCGAGAAGGTGATGCGGCAGCAATACCCCCATCTCTTTTGATCAAGGAATTTCGAGGACGAAATTTATTTTAAGGGGGGTAGAACTGTAACATCCCAAAAATGGGGTTATTTGGAATTTAATTATTTTTCTTATTATGAACTGCTGTGATATTATTTATGGAATAATAGAGCTTAATTAAGGCTTTGAGTTGGCACGGTTTGGTGGAAAATTTCAGTTTTTTAACTTTAAAGGCAGGGAGCCTTAGCAGGAGGGTGTTATAAGAATAAATGGGGATAATTTGGACATAAGATGAGCCTAGAATAAGTGGCAAAGTAAGCCCACTTAAGAGCTAGCATGTGACGCCACCAAGGAGCAAGGAAGAACCTTGGTTCGAGTCACATAAACCCTCCCTTTTGCTCTTTATTTGGACGGAACAAGGGGAGAGAAATTCTCTCCTTAAGTCCTTTTTATTATTATTAAAAGATAATATGAGCATTTAAAATTAGATTTTTATTTGTTCAATTTTAAGGATAATAAGGAGGCTATTTTATTCATGGATTATCATGGGATTAATTAGAGTTGGCAGAGGAAAAATAGGCATGTGGGTATTCAAATTATTTTGAATACTTACAAAGGGAGTTTGGCCGAGATTTGAACTCCTTTGGAAGGAGTGGACGGCAAGTAAAAGAGGGGGGGGGATGTGCCGAATTTGCTAGTCTCTTCCTCCTAATTTTCGGCTAAGCAATCACCTCTTGTTGTTTTCTTTCATTCCTTCTCAAAACCGATTTCTACATCACCATCTTCCTCTTCTTCTACTTTTGATTTCGACCAAAACACCTACCCTCTCCTTTTCTCTCCTTTCCTTCTCCATTATTGCCAAGCCGATATACCCATTGGAAGTGCCGAATTCCTTCCTCATGTTTTAAACCTCTTTGGCCGAATATTCCCTCTCTTGTTGCCGAAACTCCATCTTCTTCTCCACTGCTTTTATTCTTCTTTTCCAATAGCCAAAACCACACCTTTGGTCGCCAAATTCCCTCCTCTATTTTCAAGTCTTGGCCGAATATTAAAGCAAGGGTAAGTATGTCAAACTCTTTTCCATGTCCCATTCTCTCGATTTACTTGGTTAATAGAAAAGCTGAATTATTTGTGGCTAATCAATGATAGAATCGGTTCTATTTAGGTACCCGGATTTTGAAGTATTCGATCCAAGCCTCGATCCTCAGAAATCGGTTTTGGTAAGGATTTATTCTTTTTGGGATTCGATTAAGCCAAGGGCTACTAATAATGATGATGGCCGATTGTAGGAAGTGAAGCGATTTGTGAAGCAAGTGCCAAGTGAGTACTTAGAGGCAAATAGGTGAGGTTTGGGTTCAATTAGTAACCCCTTTAGATTTATTTGATATGGCCGAATAGGCCATAGTACTAATCCCATAGTTGGCCGAATATAGGTGCAAGAGATCTAGGGTGGCCGACTTCTCTTTTCGGGATTTAGACTTCTCATCGACATCAGTGTGTACATACACACTTATGGCGATTAATGTTTGTGTTAAATATATTTTGTATGTAAATCGCTTGATGTAGATGCGGATTGGTACCTTAACTGTACAAGTGAGGATCCCGTAAGTCTCTCATTAATATGAGATTATTTTAATGCTTTTGGGAAGCATGGCTTATTGATACATGTGATAAATGCATGAGATCCATTGATGATTTGTTTATCTACTGTGGGGTTATATGAGAGGAGGGGGCGGTGATATTTCGTCTTGACGACGAGCACCATGTTTTGGTAACACACTCGTGACTATATGTCACCAGAGGTTTGGTACCTCCGCAGGTTTGGTACCTCATAGCGACTTGTCCCCGTGGTTAACACCACCGTGGGTTGGCCCCACTTGAGATATGGGATCGTCTGCGGTGATTTGGTATCACACGATGGGTTGGCCCCATCACCCGATTTGTGTCTCACGGACACCGATGTTTTGGTAACACATCGTGACTATATGTCACCAGTGGGTTTGGCACCACCAGGTGTTTTGGTAACACATTGTGACTACGGTCACCAATGGTTTGGTACCACATGGGGTAGACGAAGGCGTTTGGTTGGCTAGGTTAGCACATAATATTCTCGCATATTAAGCTGTTATATGTTGTGTATGGAAATGTTTTTTTAAAACGGGGGAAGGGTTACATATCGAGTCTTGGTGACTCACCTTCTCCTTTAACATTTTTCAGTGACTCGTAGATGGCGGTTGAGGCCCGGTTGGACTCGAGGTGGCCATGCAAAGGACTTGAATAAATTGAACTTTAAAATTAGCTATTTTATTTCATTATTGGTTTATTTTTATTTGGGTTGTAATAAGGCCTCCATAAACTTTACTTTTGGTATTTCTTATAGGTTGGATACTTTGCTTTAAACTATATTATTTAAACTGCATTAAAATCACATGTTTTCTTAAATTAACACGAAGATGTTTTATCGTGCCATCGGGCACATTCGAAATTTGTATAATAACCGGACTCAATTAAATTTCCAAATTAAATCTAAGTATAGTTTCGGCAAGATAACCAAAAACGAGGAGTTTTCAACAAAACTTAAATTGGTTTTAAAATGGTGTTCAAAAGGTTTTCTCCGTAACAAATCAAATTCGGTCGTAATGTTTGGGCCGGGTTTGGGTTGTTACATCGACCCTCCTTTCGCTACACTCCATATTGCGGTCTTAGGTCACCGCATACTGTGGTCTTAGGTCACCACTTTCAGATTACTGTGGTCTTAGGTCACCACTTTCAGATATCACGGTCTTAGGTCACCGTGTTCGTGGTCTTAGGTCACCACATTCACTTCCCCTTTCAAACAAAACCATATGCCCCATATAATAATATGCATGATATGCCAGAGTTCACATTCTTATCATATTCTCATGTTACAAATAACATTTTTCATATTCCTAGTAGAAGTAAGAAACGTACCTGAGTACTTTGTACCATAACATGGTACCTTAGCCACTTTCATATACTTAATATCACATATATTAATTAATCATGCCATAAAACATATTATGAGATAGTGTGGGGTACACACTTGGTACACTTAGCGGTTCACTTAAATCCCGAAAAGCTTGATCTAATGCCTTAGATCTTAAATCCCTACATTCGCCAACCTTAATATGTTAGCAAAGAGCCTATTCGGCTATAAGACCAAATCCTAATAGGATTAGTACTTTCAAAACCTACCTTGTTGCTGATTTGGTCACCAACAAATCCCGAAAACTTTGCTTTATTCCTTCTTGTATTCGGCCAAGCATTAAATTAACAAATGGGTTAGTTTTCGGCTTTTATACGAAGTAAGAAATAGATCTGGTTCCAAAATAGGCCTTGGCCGAATGCTATAGACACTTACCTTGTGGATTTTAAATCCCAAAACTCACCGAATAACTAGGGAACACGCGGCCTATGGTGTACCTTCGAAAAGAACTTCTCCTTCCTTGTAGCCGACACTTAGTAAATCCCAAAAGATCTCTTCAAAGTTTCTAAACAAGATATTAATGGGGTTAGTCCTAGATTTCGCAAATCTTAAGAAAAAGGATGAAACCGAATGAGATCTTACCCTTACTTGAAGAAATCGATTGCACCTTCACTTCAACCTTGGAGATTCGGCTATGGCTAGATGATGATCTCTCAACTTTAGGCTTTTGGAGGGATTAGAAAGAAAAGAGAAGGAAGAATAAAGATGGAGGATTCGGCTAGAACACAAGGTATTTCGGCTTGGCAAAAATAAAAGAAGAAGAAGATTTGGTGAAGAGAATTCGACAGAGGCTTTCAAAGAACAGAAAATAATGCAGAATGGCCTCTCTTTTCCTTTTATAGCCGAAATTACTAACTTAGAATCCCTTACTTGGCCATCACTCTTCTATTTTAATAGCTTTATCTCTTTAATTATCACTTAAGATAATTCAACAACTATCCTTACTTAGCCGAAATTATTAAACTCAAAGTCCCTTACTTGGCCATCACTTCTCCCTTATTTTCCTCTTTATCTCTTTATTCAAATTAAAAGAATTTAATCCAACAATTATCTCTTGAAAATAATGATAAATAAATCCCTTATTTATCCACTATTTATAAAATAATAAAAGCTCCTAATTTATAGCCATGTGCCGTCCACCTCTCTGCTCCTTGTAGCAAAATAAAATTTCTTTTATTTGCTTCCCACGTGACTCGAACTTAGGCCCATTCCTCTTGCATATGGCGCCATTTCCATAGGCCCTAAGTGGCATCTTCAGGCCACTTTTCCAAGCCTGTTTGTGTGTCAAATTTCACAAACTTTTTCTTTTAAGGCCACCTTGCCTTAATTTCCCCTTTTAAACCTTAAAACTCGTCATTTCTAGGTCATTTCTAAGTTTCCAAAAATTTTCGATCGGCTCAGAACTTGACATTTCCTTACATTTCCATGACATTTCCTTACAATACATTTCCTTACATTTCCAAGACATTTCCTTACATTTCCATGACATTTCCTTACAAGGCATTTCCTTACATTTCCAAGGTTCTAAAAATGTTCACTTTCCTATTTTAAACTTAACATTTCCATACATTTCCAGGTTTCCAAAAGTGTTCAAAATACATTCATAACACATAAGACATGTCATTTCGTACAGTTAAACCGAAAATGCATAGGCCCTTTTCAGGATGTTACAAATGGGCTAATTACCATTTAAGAACCTTTACTTTAAAATTTCATAGCAATTTGACACCTCTAACTTCTAGAACTCAAGTTTTGCACTTTTTACAATTTAGTCCTTTTGACTAAATTGAGTGGCCAAACGTCAAAATTTTCGAACGAAATTTTCACGAAATCGTTCCGTGAAATTTTAGACCATAAAAATATAATAAAAATAAATTTTCTTACGTCGGATTTGTCATCCCGAAACCACTGTTCCGACAAGGCCCTAATTCGGGATGTTACAGAATAATGCTAGGGAGGTTTTGGTAGTATCATTCATTTTGCTGGCATTGGTTTGGCACTTCTCCTGAGGTCTCTCATTTTTCTTTTTTGACTCTTTTTCCCTCCTTCTTAGCCGAATTCTCTCCTTCCTCTCTCTCTAAGTTCTTTTGACTCTACCAATCCTTCTTTTCTGCATCTTGTGCTTGGCCAATTATTCCCTATTTCGTCCTCTTTCAAATTTTTCTTTTTCTTCCAGTGATAGCCGAATACCCCTTTTCCCTTTTCTCTCTTTTCCTTTGACTCTTTTTGAGTGTCCCTCATTGTATTGCTGAAACCGAATTCCCTCATTTCGTTCTGTCAGTTCTCTACGTTTTGTGTTAGTTGAACATTCCATCTCAGGGGTGCGATTATTCCATTTTGCCTCTATCATTCTCTGTACTTTCGGCTTTTGTGTGGGTGTGGCGATTATTCTTTTCTTCTAATCTGGACTCTACGTTTTCGGTAAGTGACTTCTCGTCTCTAGTTCAAACTGTTCAATTGTTGATGGTTGATAAGTGTTGGTTGGAATGCAGATAACCCCTAAGGCCTATTGATCAATCTCTTACGACGGTTTAAGTGAGTGATCATCAATCGTTCGATCAAGGCAAGTAATAAATCATATCTTGGATAGTGGTATATAAATGGATTGTTTAATCCTGTTGTTAAAGGACTGATGGTGTATCGTGTTGGATATAGGTTCTACGCTCGTGGGCTACTACGTTTTTCTCCAACAAGGTGTGTACACGCACCACTCCAATTGTAGATCGGCGAATGCCGAAATCCCGAAATGCCAAAAAGTCGAAAGGCCAAAAGTACGGCTATGGCTATCGCACGAGCGTACGAATGCGCATGTGGATAAGTCGATACAACGACAGAGGTCACCATGAACATCTCGTGGACTTAGGCCATCTTTGGGGCCAAATAGACTGAAATGGGCCGAGTGGGCCCAATGGGCCCGTGGGCCCTACGCGAGTAATTTTCTTTGATGGATAGGAAATATGAGCCAGCCATGGCGATCACATGGCCAAAGGCAGTTTTGGGCTTAGTGGGCCACACGAGTGTGTGGGCCCACTTGGGCCGAATATTGGGCCTTGGGCCCATTTACACCGTTATGACCATTTAGGTTATCTATGTCGCTCGAGGTGACTATAAACCTTCGGAAAGGTTGTTATCTACACTGAAATACCCCCATAGGGTGAAATGACCGTAATGCCCCCATAGGGTGAAATGACCGTCATGCCCCTGAAGGGCAAAATGACTAAAATGTCCTACATGTTATATGATTGTTATTGTATGCCATTTATGGTATGTTTGCATTCATGTGATATTACGCTGCATGGGGGATGGGATCATTGATTTGGAGGAAGTATATGATTTTTTAGGGTCGCATGGTCGCTTGACGACTGTGGATCCACCGATGGCTTTAAGCTGATTATGTGACTTGCAGCTCTGCTGTAATATTGGTTGGTGCCGCAACCGGTGCTACATAAGGAGTGCAGGGATGAGTGGGTCGATTTAATCCCCACAGGAGTGTAGGGTTGGACGGGATTCGGAGTGTAGGGTTGGTTAGGTATTTGTGCATTACATGATCTGATTTGATTGAGATATGGGCTCAGGCCCAGCTGAGGCTATTATGGGCTAAGGCCCAAATGCCACCGTTATTGTAATAAACCTGATACAGTCTATCTCAGGGAGAGTCGAAAAGTATGCGAGTTGCCCAATCGTCTACGAGGAGGAGATAAGCCTTCGGGAAAATAATCGAAGAATATGAATGAAAATAGATTAAAGTTGCGGAAGCTGTCAAAAAGTGATGATAATTTGACTAAGTATGGAGATGGATTGTTAATGAAAAAAAATGATTAGAGGATAAATGGATATGTTCGGTTTAGAATGGAAAGTAAAGAATATGGTATTTTGATGACTCGGTTTAAGGATAAAACAAAGAAGAAATCTAAGATAAGTGATAATTCGGTGGAAATGGGATATATAACTTAAACAAAGAAGCGATTTCACACTAACGAGTGTCAACCCGGTTTCTATACTTGTTTAAGGTGGAAGGATGGAATTCGATGGCGGACCAAGACCCATTATCTATAAAGATAAGAACCGTTGGTATAATAAAATAGGAGAGTGCGATTGACGCCACAAGCGAAGCTTGATAAGTTGGGATCGAAACTCGTACGAAAAGGAAGAGGAGATAAACTCACTCAAATGAACAACGTTCATATAATTTCATAAATTGGAAAAAGTCCCTCTACAAATGAAAAATAACAACTATTTATAATACCATCTCTTACTAGCCGAATGGTCATTCAAATAACTTAATAACCAAGCTAAATTAATCTAGAAACACTTAGAAATTTCCAGAATTTTGGAGAAGGTTTTCTTATAGTTTCCCATGCATTGAGGACGTCAAAGGCCACTTCTAGAAGGCTTAATTGAGCTGAAAAATCTGGAATAAACTCATTAAGTGGTTATGGGCAGATTCGACTGAATGGGAGTCAAGTGGACAGCTTCTAGATGGAGCAATTAACTTGGTAGATGAATACTTGAAGGAGGTCAATGGACAATTCCAAATTCAACCTCTTGGAACGTCAATAGCCATGCTTCATGAAGAAGAAATTCGTCCAAGTCCATGTACAACCCTTGGGAACTTCATTAGCCATGTTTCTAGAAGAGGAGATGAGTTTTGGGTCACTTGAAAATGCATGCAGCAGCCAGGTACGTCCCATACTTTAATTATGCTCTTTAATTGATGTATTTTGATGAATAATGAGCAGAATTTAAGCCTTGTCCAACCAAACATGCATCTACCAATGCACATGGAAGCATTCGGCCACATACAATGCACTTAATGTGCATGAACCTTTCCTTAATGCATTAGTACATTCGGCTATACCTTGGGGAGCTTGAAGGCCTAGTGACTCTTGGCTGAAAAGGTGTCTTGAGGAGCCAAAAATGAGCAGCAACATGCATGCTTCCAGCCGTCCATGCACCTCCATGGTTCATGGATACATTCGGCTAGGTACAATGCACCTAGGTGCATGTATCTTCTTTAATTCACTCCAAAGGTTCGGCTGAACCTACAAAGACCATGAATCCACATTAAATCAAACCAAATCAGATGAATAACATTAAACACATGCTATGGACACTTCAAGGGACGTTTGGACAACTTAAAGACACCAATATGCTACATTGAAAATTCGGCAGCCCCTAAATGACTAGGAATATTCTGCACTTTAATTCTTAAATTAAAAACACACTTAAAAGGCTGTAATAAAATGACACAAATTAAATTAGACTTAGGAAATTAAATTTGACACTAAATAAAATATTTGGACACATTAATGGGCTGTAGAAAAATAAATAAAAATAAATATTTAATTTATTTTAAAGCATTAAATTTATGTAATCAGCTCAATGAGCTGAAGTGAGCTCGAGTGAGCTCAAATTGAGCTCGAATGAGCTAATCCGGCTCAATTTAGAAGTGCACCAAGTTGCGCACAAGCTCCATGGCACTTGGGCTCAATGACCCGAGCTCATCAGTTCGCAAAATGTTGGAGGCCTTGGGCGTGGCCGTATCATCCCTCCCCTCTTCAAGACGATTCATCCTCGAATCGGCCTGTTGATTTTCCGAATAAAATTTCTTTTGACTCGATTTTCCTCGATCAAATTGGGTGGATAATAATCGTAGTACCTGAAGAAGATAACCACAAGTTAGCAAACATTCTTGCAAACCAAATATAAGCAATACAAGATAAACAGATGGCACGCAAACGGGCATAAACATATTATCATACAAGAGTAACAAAGCCTTATCAAATTTTTGAAACATGATGGAATTAGCTTCAGAACGTGCATACGATTTAAATGAATTCCACAAGTCAAAAATTTCATGCGCATAACACATCAAATGATGGACATACTCGTCACAGGCAAGTAGTGGAGAAAATGCATAAGGCACTCGAAATGGAACAATCAAACCTTACTTTGAACGATACATTAGTTCACTCGCACATGAATTATCGAACACAAGAATCTTTTCATCAATCATTAAAGCAGATAGAACACTCTCAGTCAAAATAGAATGGCTAAGCATTTCATGATCTAAGTGTTTTACAGAAACAAAATCAACACCATGCGTCCTATCAACTTCCGAAGAGAACACTCTCAGTCAAAATAGAATGGCACTCGCTCTTCTCGTTCTCTCGTTTCTTTTTCAACATCACTTTCACTTTCTTTTTCAATCTCATTTTCAATTTTCTTTTCAATTTTCTTTTCTTCATTCTCTTTTTCCCTCATGATTTCTTTTTCCTCTCTTTTATTCTCTTTTTCTTCACTCTCATTTTTATTTTATTTTCTCTCAGACTCTTTTTCGATTTCTTTTTCATTACAACAAGGGGATATTTCAAAAGAATTGAAAAGAGAGGGATTTGACTCAAGGATCGAAGAAATATTTTCGTAGATGTCTTGATCGATTCCTCGTGAAAGATCTTTTGAGCGTGACATCTTTGAATCGTTCGAAGAGTGGCTAGTACTTTCACGTTCATCTTCGTAAAAGGTTTCAAACTCATAACTCGCTTTGCTTTGTCTTGAATACGAATCATAATATGGACCACTTCAAGAATAATCTTTCGTGGACGAGAACTCGTAGCTTTCTTCTCGATGTCTCAGGGGTCTTGACGAATATGAAACTCGATGATAATCCTTTGTTACAAAATCAAATGAACTTTTTGATGAAGAGAAATCTTGATAGAAGTCTCTCGACCTTAAAGTCGATGACGAATGGGAGTCATATCGGAATTCGTTTCTCGAATAATCATCGAAGGTGGGTCTCCGAGATGGTCATCGCTCCATTTCTCGACTCGTTGTAGTGTGCTTTCGTTGAACCTTTTCTTCCGCTCGGTCCAAACACTTTTGAATTGGACTTAGCTTTTTCTCTAGCATTCGGTCCATTTCGTTCACCAAAAATTGGAAGTCATCAGCAGAGAGTTCTTCTTGAAACATGTTTATTGCTGAAAAGAAAGAACGTTATAAAGAAAGGAAATAAATACAAAATTTAAAATGCCTTACCACAAAAACCTCACAAGTCACTCGCAAAGAAAAATCACTCACACTCTTGTTTCACTCGTATTAAGGCTTTTTCTTTGATGAATACTCTCTTACCTTTTACCGCTCTTTCTCGCTCTCGCAAGTTCGTACTTCGTCTCGAAAGACTGATCGCGGCTTGAGGGTCGGCTTCAAAGGGTTTTCAAGGGTAAACGTTAGGTGTACGGGTTGGCTAAAACAAAAGAAAAGACAAATGGATTAAGGGTGGGCGGCGTTGGGTGAAAAGGGGAAATACCAAATGATGGTAGAAGAAAAAAATTTTGGAGGTTGAGGTAGAAAGTTGAGGAGGGTAGAAATGAGAGTCTTGAGATCGGGATCAGAAGAGATGAAAAACAAAGCAAAAACTTTCAAACTTCACACACTTTTTTTTATACTTGATTTTTTTTAGTTTTCGTACTTTTTTATCTCTTTTTTTACATCAAATACACTATATGCTGAATAAACGAAAAAAATAAAAATTATGACTTTTTTTACTTCTTCACGAACCTATTCCGGCTTCACGATGGTCATCAAAATTCCTCGTTTGGTAGCTCTGATACCAGATGATACAGTCCGTCTTGGGGAGAGTCGAAAAGTATGCGAGTTGCCCAATCATCTACGAGGAGGAGATAAGCCTTCGGGAAAATAATCGAAGAATATGGATGAAAATAGATTAAAGTTGCGGAAGCTGTCAAAAAGTGATGATAATTTGACTAAGTATGGAGATGGATTGTTAATGAAAAAAAATGATTAGAGGATAAATGGATAGGTTCAGTTTAGAATGGAAAGTAAAGAATATGGTATTTTGATGACTCGATTTAAGGATGAAACAAAGAAGAAATCTAAGATAAGTGATAGTTCGATGAAAATGGGATATAGGACTTAAACAAAGAAGCGACTTAACACTAACGAGTGTCACCTCGGTTTCTATACTTGTTTAAGGTGGAAGGATGGAATTCGATGGCGGACCAAGACCCGTTATCTATAAAGATAAGAACCGTTGGTATAATAAAATGGGAGAGTGCGATTAATGCCACATTGAAGCTTGATAAGTCGGGATCGAAACTCGTACGAAAAGGAAGAGGAGATAAACTGATACGGACCCGGTTTTATAAGGTTTCGAGCCGTGTAGTTGCCCGATCGATAAACGAGTAGTTTCGTTCGATTATAGAAGTTGAGTCACTTGTGAGCTTCGTATGGTTTCGGGAAGCAAAGGAGTTTTGATGTTTTAATAGGGAAGGAATTTGATTTGCGTTTGGAAGGAAAGGAAGGAAGGAAAATTGAGGTCGGGTTTCAAAGGGTTTCGAATGGATTGGAATCTTAAGGCCTATGTAGAACCAACACTAAATCGAGTGTTGACCCGAACTTGAGGCAACTTAAGCGAGGGGTGAAGGGATAGATAGGACCTTGACCCAATACTTAGGTAAGTATGAACCAGAGGTATAGTTGTTGAATGCCACACTCAGGTTTGGGGAGTGATAAGTTCGAAAAAAACTCGATTGACGCCACTAGTAGCTAGATAAGTCAATCGGGTGATGGACGAAATTTGAGAGAAAGACTTTCTCACAAAATCGGCAAAGATTCATTCAAGTTTTTTTTCTTCAACCAAAAAAAAAGTCCCTCAAAATTCAAAAATGACAAATATTTATAGCCCTTTTCATTGGCTAGCCGAATGGTCAAATTGTCCTTAGAAACTAAGTAAAATTCGGCATTAATTGGAATAGAAAAATCTGGAAAAACTCCCTTAGTCTTCTTCAATATTTGGCTGAATTTAGACCCCCTTTGGAAGGATTTTAGACGTGACCTTTAGCCTACCCGAACAGCCTTGAATGTTGTCCATTGCACCTCACGACAAGCTCCTTGGAAAGGCACCATTTCAGCTCACTTTTGAGCTTCACGAAGCAGCAACAAAAACACATTAATGCCATGTCTCTTGGCCTCCACGAATGTGCACATAGCTTATTGATGCCACCCACCAGCCGATCATTTAATGATGTTTCTTTTTTTTGAATTAAATCCCAATAGCTCCTTAAATGTGGTTCACGTAAGTCCAAGGGTCCCATGAATTCATGCCGTTGCTTTGGCCAACAAACCCCATAAATTCGGCACAATAATCTTAGCTTGGTTAGCTAAAAAGGCATGTGGAAATCAACCAACAAAGACCATTATGCTTGCCGCCGACAAATTTTGAGAACACCAACGTTCAACACCTCTTTGCCCTCCTCATGCCGTCCAAGCTTTAAAAATCTGCAGCAAGAATTTAATTCCATTTAAATGGTCTTAGACAAATTAAATTAGGCTGAAATTAATATTAAAAACATGAATTTAATTTGTCTTAGCATGGACACATTTAATCCATCCTTTAACTACTACTTAATATGTAATAAACTAGACAAATTAAACTTAATTTATTATGTCAAGATTTTGACTTATTAAAAAAAACAAATTAAACACACTTTATTTAATTAAATCTAACACATTTATTTTAAGCTTATTAAGTAAATTAAATGCGGATATTTTAAGTCAAAACTGAATGAGCTGGAAAGGAGCTAAGTTCGGCTCGTAGTAGCATGCGCAAAGGGCTAAATAAGCTAGCCTGATTCTCCCCATTGGTTCCAACCATAGGCACGTTCCATGTTTGCTCAACCAAAGCCGAAGTGGCTTCCTTGAAGCGTTTGGCTCGAGCTCGGGTGACGGGTCCTTGGGGCAACTCCAACGGTTCCTTGTTTGAATCCGACGCATTTTGGGTTGTGGCCGCATCATAAACTCACTCAAATGAACAACGTTCATATAATTTCATAAATTGGAAAAAGTCCCTCTACAAATGAAAAACAACAACTATTTATAATACCATCTCTTGCTAGCCGAATGGTCATTCAAACACTTAGAAATTTCCAAAATTTTGGAGAAGGTTTCCTTATAGTTTCCCTTGCATTGAGGACGTCAAAGGCCACTTCTAGAATGCTTAATTGAGCTAAAAAAATATGGAATAAACTCATTAAGTGGTTATGGGCAGATTCAGTTGAATGGGAGTCAAGTGGACAGCTTCTAGATGGAGCAATTAACTTGGTAGATGAATACTTGAAGGAGATCAATGGACAAGTCCAAATTCAGCCTCTTGGAACGTCAAATAGCCATGCTTCATGAAGAAGAAATTCGTCCAAGTCCATGTACAGCCCTTGGGAACTTCATTAACCATGTTTCTAGAAGAGGAGATGAGTTTTGGGTCACTTGAAAATGCATGCAGTAGCCAGGTACGTCCCATACTTTAATTATTCTCTTTAACTGATGTCTTTTGATGAATAATGAGCAGCATTTAAGCCTTGTCCAACCAAACATTCATCTACCAATGCACATGGAAGCATTCGGCTGAAAAGGTGTCTTGAGGGGCCAAAAATGAGCAGCAACATGCATGCTTCCAGCCGTCCATGCACCTCCATGGTTCATGGATACATTCGGCTTGTTACAATGCACCTAGGTGCATGTATCTTCTTTAATTCACTCCAAAGGTTCGGCTGAACCTACAAAGACCATGAATCCACATTAAATCAAACGAAATCAGATGAATAACATTAAACACATGCTATGGACACTTCAAGGGACGTTTGGACAACTTAAAGACACCAATATGCTACATTGAAAATTCGGCAAATTTCTAAATGACTAGAAAAATTCTGCACTTTAATTCTTAAATTAAAAACACACTTAAAAGGCTGTAATAAAATGACACAAATTAAATTAGACTAAAGAAAATTAAATTTGACACTAAATAAAATATTTAGACACATTAATGGGCTGTAGAAAAATAAATAAAAATAAATATTTAATTTATTTTAAAGCATTAAATTTATGTAATCAGCTCAATGAGCTGAAGTGAGCTCGAGTGAGCTCAAATTGAGCTCGAGTGAGCTCAAATTGAGCTCGAATGAGCTAACCCAGCTCAATTTGGAAGTGCACCAAGTTGCGCACAAGCTCCAAGGCACTTGGGCTCAATGACTCGAGCTCATCAGTTCGTAAAATGTTGGAGGCCTTGGGCGTGGCCTTATCAAAACCATGATTGGAAAAAAAAACAAACGCAACTGAGGTTTTGTACGAGTTTTGAATGGCAAGAAGTTTTAAATTTCAAGAAGGGTTTTCAATGAAAACATGGTTTTCAAAAAACACTTCAATGTGACACGCCAGATTCGGTCATAATGTCTGGGTCAGGTTTGGGGTGTTACATTTAGTGGTATCAGAGCCAAGTTACAAAACTAGGCTGTGGAATGGGTTTTTAAATCTTGGATTACAATAAGTTATTTTTCAATATGTGAAGGGTTTGAAATATTTCCTCTGAAAAGTGTGGCACACCAAGTCTCCGACGTTGAACCAAGTAAGTTCTCCTGATACTGAAATCTATTTTAAAATGTTATACTGTAAATAGTTACTGGGCTTACTTTAGATGATAGACTATACTGAGACTCTTTAGCTAGAGTAAACTGAGAAACTATAGGAAACTAAAACTGTAGTGAGCTTGCGATTGCGAAAACAACTCTTAACTACTACTTCCAAAAAACATTTGTTTAATTATTGAAACTATGAGCTAAATTCATAAAATTTCTAATTCAGATAATACGTGAAGCGTTAATGAGCACTAGAAGAGGTGTAAGAGGCCGTGGCAGAGGCCGTGGAAGTGCTAGGGCTGGATCTTTGGCATCATGCCATATGCCCAACGTTGAAGCGCGAGAGGCTCCGGCTTCATCGGTACCCGAGACAGGGTCGTATGATCGGGCAGCTGGGGATGACGCATTGTCCCAAGCAATGCTAAGAATTCTAGAAAGGGTCGTTGGGCCCAATAATAGAGCGACTTCGATCAAATGGAGCAGAGAGTATCGCGGGAGTGGCCCCTAATGTGGCTGAATATTGGTTGGAGGCCACCGAAAGGATAATGGATGACTTAGATTGCATTTCGAAACAAAAACTGAAAGGTGCAGCATCGTTGCTGCGAGAGGAAGCCTACCAGTGGTGGCTTACCGTGAAAGAGGGCACTCAGCCTAACCGAGTCACTTGGGAGTTTTTCAAGTCCACATTTCAAGGGAAGTATGTGGGCGCAAGCTATGTGGATGCTCAGAGGAGGGAATTCTTGAGCTTGACTCAGAGAGACAGATTTGTGGCAGAATACGAGGCGGAGTTCCTACGACTCAGTCGATATGCTAAAGGAATAGTGGCAACAGATTATGAACATTGTGTTCAGTTTGAAGATGGCCTCAGAGACAGTCTTCGAGTACTGATTGATCCCCAAAGGTAGCGGGATTTTGTAGCATTGGTGGAGAAAGCAAAGATCACTGAAGATGTGAAGCACTCTGAGCGCCTAAACCGAGAAAGAGAAAGGGGCAGGAACAAAAGGGATTCTGAGCACTCCAATTCTAATCAGAGACCTAGGAGAAGGGCCAGAGTGGATGGGCCAGTCAGAGCTGGGCCCCCTGATGCTACTACTGGGTTACCACCTTGTGCTATTTGTGGGAAAGGTCATGGGGTCGAGTGCTGGAGGAGGACGGGAGCTTGTCTGAGTTGTGGTTCCATGGAACACCGTCTCAGAGAGTGTCTCAGAAGACCAGATCAGATACAAGTTTTTGGTAGGGGTGATGTATAGCCACCTAGGGGTGGACAGCAGCCGTCTAGAGGCCGTGGACAGGCCAGGGGTGGAAATGGTTTGGGTCGTGGAGCTCCAGGTAGAGGTGTTGGTCATGCGGAGGCCAGACAGCTAGCTTTGGTTTATGCAGCACGTCGCCGAGAAGATGAAGACGCTCCAGATGTGAATACTGGTACGTACTTTACCCATAGTGTACTATTTACCTAATTTGCAAATAGGATTAGAGTGCGCAGCAAAAGCGTAGTGGTGTAACTTGTGATGTGCGAATATTAGATAGTTGGAAATTTTGAGGACAAAATTTCTTTAAGGGGGTAGAGCTGTAATGCCTCGAATTTTGGGCCTAGAAGAATTGGGCCTTGCGCATGGGAGCGTTTAAAATTTTTATCAACAAGAGAACGACACAATTGCATGTTAGATCTATTGGGTGAGTGATTTTAGAAGGTTAAGGGGCTTCTATGAAGTCTTGGGTCCAAGCCATGTCATATGGAAAATTTTTATTTTTAAGCATTAGGGGAACCATGACTCCTGGTTTTAAGCCTTTTAAATAATTGAGATTAAAAAGAGACACAAAAGAGCCTGTGGTGTAGTGGCAAGGTGGCGACACATGTGTGGTAAGGAGGTCAGAGGTTCAAGTCTCACTGTATGCAAATGGGATTATTTATTTTGCTCATGTGTGGGCAAGAGTTTGTGTTGGATTTGAACTCTGTGTTGGAGACTTTGAATGCGTCAAATGAGTGATTTAAGGAGTGGATCATGGAGGAAATTAAGGAGGGGATCATGGAGAGGTAAGGGGAGGAAATCAAGAAGATTTGTGGTTGGAGAAGAGTTGGTGCTGAATGGGATTTGTGGCACTCAAGGCTTTCGATTTTGGGGAGTTTAGCCACTCTATTTTTGAGAGCTATGAGCATTTTGGCACTTTTTTTCTGTTGAGGCCGAAAAATGCTAGGGAGGTTTTGGTAGTATCATTCATTTTGCTGGCATCGGTTTGGCACTTCTCCTGAGGTCTCTCATTTTTCTTTTTTGACTCTTTTTCCCTCCTTCTTAGCCGAATTCTCTCCTTCCTCTCTCTCTCAGTTCTTCTGACTCTACCAATCCTTCTTTTCTGCATCTTGTGCTTGGCCGATTACTCCCTATTTCATCCTCTTTCAAATTTTCCTTTTTCTTCCAGTGATAGCCGAATACCCCTTTTCCCTTTTCTCTATTTTCCTTCGACTCTTTTCGAGTGTCCCTCCTTGTATTGCTGAAACCGAGTTCCCTCATTTCGTTCTGTCGATTTTCTACGTTTTTTGTTAGCTGAACATTCCATCTCAGGGGTGCGATTATTCCATTTTGCCTCTATCATTCTCTGTACTTTCGACTTTTGTGTGGGTGTGGCGATTGTTCTTTTCTTCTAATCTGGACTCTGCGTTTTCGGTAAGTGACTTCTCGTCTAGTTCAAACTGTTCAATTGTTGATGGTTGATAAGTGTTGGTTGGAATGCAGATAACCTCTAAGGCCTATTGATCAATCTCTTGCGACGATTTAAGTGAGTGATCATCAATCGTTTGATCAAGGCAAGTAATAAATCATATCTTAGATAGTGGTATTGAAAGGGATTGTTTAATCCTGTTGTTAAAGAACTGATGGTGTATCGTGTTGGATATAGGTTCTATGCTCGTGGGCTACTGCGTTTTTCTCCAACAAGGTGTGTACACGCACCACTCCAATTGTAGATCGACGAATGCCGAAATCCTGAAATGTCGAAAAGCTGAAAGGTCGAAAGTACGGCTACGACTATCGCACGAGCGTACGAACGTGCGTGTGGATAAGTCGATACAATGACAGAGGTCACCGTGAGCATCTCGTAGACTTAGGCCGTCTTTGGGGCCAAATAGACTGGAATGGGCCGAGTGGGCCCAATGGGCTCGTGGGCCCTACGCGACTAATTTTCTTTGATGGATAGGAAATATGAGCCAGCCATGGCGATAACATGGCCAAAGGAAGTTTTAGGCTTAGTGGGCCACACGAGCGTGTGGGCCCACTTGGGCTGAATATTGGGCCTTGGGCCCATTTACACCGTTATGACCATTTAGGTTATCTGTGTTGCTCGAGGTGACTGTAGACCTTCGGAAAGGTTGTTATCTGCACTGAAATACCCCCATAGGGTGAAATGATCGTAATGCCCCATAGGATGAAATGACCGTTATGCCCCTAAAGAGCAAAATGACTAAAATGTCCTACATGTTATATGATTGTTATTGTATGCCATTTATGGTATGTTTTCATTCATGTGATATTATGTTGCATGGGGGATGGGATCATTGAATTGGAGGAAGTATATTATTTGTTAGGGTCACATGGTCGCTTGACAACTATGGATCCACCGATGGCTTTAAGCCGATTATGTGACTGGCAGCTCAGCTGCAATATTGGTTGGTGCCGCAACCGGTGCTACATAAGGAGTGTAGGGATGGGTGGGTCAATTTAATCCCCACAGGAGTGTAGGGTTGGACGGGATTCGGAGTGCAGGGTTGGTTGGGTATTTTTGCATTGCATGATCTGATTTGATTGAGATATGGGCTCAAGCCCAGCTGAGGCTATTATGGGCTAAGGCCCAAATGCCACCGTTACTGTAATGGGCTTAGGCTCGGATTGATGTGTTGAATGCTTTATGATCGATGAGGGTTGTGCACACTGAGTTTTCGTAAACTCACCCCCTCTTTTTAAATTTTTCAGGTAATCCTCAGTAAGCAGTTCGACGTACTGGAGGACTTGGAGGTGGCCACACTACGAATAGCTTTAAATTTTAGTATTCTATTTTACCTTACTTAAAATGCTTTCTTATTGGGTTGTAATAAGGCCTCTTTTAATTTCTGGTTTTTAATTTGGGAGTTTCAGTTTATTACGTATTCTATCTGTTATAAGTAGATCGCAGTTTTCCAAAACAATAACCATTTTCTAACACTACGTTTCCGCAACTCAATTTTTAAATATCACGTTTTCGTAAAGCATTTTGTTTTAACTTAGGCTTCCGCAACAATAAGGTTTTAAAGGGAATAACTTTTTAATAAACCACGGTTGGAAAAAAAACAAACGCAACTGAGGTTTTGTACGAGTTTTGAATAGCGAGAAGTTTTAAATTTCAAGAAGGGTTTTCATTGAAAACATGGTTTTCGAAAAACACTTCAATGTGACACGCCAGATTCGGCCGTAATGTCTGGGCCGGGTTTGGGGTGTTACACTGGCCTTGGTGATCCTTCTATTTTCTTCATCATTTTTCAATCTCAGTCATCCTCTTTAGTAATTAAAATAATCATATTTCCCTATTTCCTTTATTTTTAATTTAATTTATTTAAATATTGTACTTTTGACTCACTTATTCAAGAGACCAATTTCTCTAGATTTGATTTCCTCTCCAACTCAAGACCCCAGTGACCCATCATTCCTTCCTAATTAATCGAGTGAGAATAAGTATGGTAGTGGAATGAAAACCACTATTTCTTCCCTACTTTTTCTTTAGGCCGAATGTTCATTAAGGGATTATAGTGTTTTTTCTTTCGTATATTAACACACTGTATTCTACTTTATATTGAAGGGTCAATCGATACCAACTTGAAGAGTCACTAATGTTTGAAACGAGATCTTATTTTGATTGATTTTTATAAGAGTAAGTGATGAGCGGAGTATTATTAAATTGACTTATTCCATAAAATGTGTAAAACGACCTCCCTAATGAAAGTTCACTTTTGTTGATAAGTAGGTAACTTGTCGATTAGATCCAAGCATGAACATTCTTATAGTGGTTTTGCTTTGGATCTACAATCAGATGTGGTTCTAATCTAAATAAAAATAGGGATAAGTTAATTCCAGTATTTAAATAATATGTATTTATTTAAAATTTAAACCTTGTTAAAAATCTCCATAATATGAAATATTGAGAATAAACTATGTGTTCAAAAAGGGATTCTAAATCCGTAAAAAGGGTGATACTCAAGTAAGTACTCAAACTAATCATTTTATGATTGTATGTGTTAATTGATGTGATTTAATGAATGTTGTGAAATTATGTGTATATTCCCATTTCTCATGATGTGTGATATGATGACATTATATGATAGGCATGATATATAAATCATGCCACTGATATTGAAATTGAGATATGATTTGCATGTTAAGCATGCCCACAATATTGATTGTGAGGTAAATTCGATTCGCATGTTAAACATGCCCTACATGATATTATCCGATTTGCATGTCTCAACATGCCCAATGTGACAAGTGATATCTTGAAATGAAGAATATGTTTATATATGTTCATTGTGGCCATATCACATGCATGGGGTGGGATAATGTAAGGAGGAAGAATTGGTGGCTTCGTCCACAACATGTCTGTGAATATTGGTGGCTTCGTCCACATTGGAGTGTTTGGATGGATGAGTTATGTGGAACTCTTTTTAGAGTGTAGCGGTGATGGGTAGGATGTTTTATAAAAACTTGCATAATTGTTTTACAAAATTGCACTGCCATGATCATGTGCATCAAATTTGATTATGTTGTATGATTAGTATGTGTTATTGTTATTTAACTTATTGTTATTCAACTTGTTATAAGACCCACACTAGGCTTTAAAAGCTCACCCCTTTAGTTTCATAACCTTTCAGGTAATACACGGACTTAGGGCTTGGACTCGACATTCGGAGGAGCCTCTCGGATGAATAATTTTTAATAATGGGTTTAAAAATTATATTGGATGTTATTTTGGACATTGGAATTTTTATTGGATTGTTTCTTTATTTTACAACTTTAAACTACCATGCATGCATGCTTGATGAGATTACAAATATTTTAAATTATTTATGATTCTTTTACTTGATTTTAAATAAGCTTATAAAATTGTGATTTTTCTAGATATTTTCAAAAGTCCACTGCGAAAGATTTTTATCAAAATCATTTTAAAGAAACAATTAAAAATATTACAAAACCTTTGCTTAAATGATTTATGACGACATTTTGATATAATAATGAACTTCTCAAATATTCATGTTTTAATAAGTGTTTTCCAAAAATAAAATTGATCGATATTTAAATTTTTGAGTTTTCATAAAAACAATCGAAACCTAGATACCTTCAATAAGTAAATGTTTTCCAATGGTTTTAATGTGGCTTCTGATATTCGACCATAATGTCTAGGTTAGGTTTTGGGGGTTACGATCCAAGCCTCCTTAGGACATCTACATGCCACTCTAGTCTTTTCCTAACTTTCTTTTCTCTTTCCCTTAATTTGCAGTTTCGTTCTTATCTATTGGTTTCTAATATTTTATTTATTTACTTTGAAATAATGAATCAACAAGCAAAGACATTCTTCCTTATTAGTACACCAAAAATCATTCAAAACTAGGTGATCTCCATTTTTCTTACTATGCTGATTGCTTTTATCATAAAACAATTTTATTATAGCTTAAAAATCCATTCTAACAATGTGTTTTGTTCTTTTGATTTTAGATTTGGTTGGAGGCCTTCTTTTGGTTCAAGAATGGTTTCTTCTCATTCAAGAATCCCTACCCCACTCATTCTTGGACTCCTCTTTGGCCGCCTCTCTCTTTCCTTACTGTTTGGTTTTCTTTTTCATTCTTTTAACCAGAAATCTAATTTGTTTTGTTTCTTTTGTTTAGATCTCAATTCAACAGCTTCTTTTCATCCAAGAACGGCTCAAATCATCTAAATATACTTGATTCTTCATGTTCTTGGCTGGTCGGGCCTTTCTTTAATATTTATTGTGATTTCATTCGATTTTGATCTTTATTCTTCAAATCTATCTTTATAACACCCCTAACCCGTATCCATCGACGGACTAGGGTTACGAGGTATTACTAGTCGAATCATAACATTTAAACAACAATTGCTTACACATCAGCATATCATAGTTAATCAATAACACAAAGTCCCTTTAGAAGGTTTACGAGATCTTAAACATGCTTTTGAAGTGGTTTGGGACTGAACCGATCACATTTAAAACTTTTACAAAACTTTGAAATTTTTTCTCTTCGAAACAAGGCACACGCCCGTGTGGCTAGGTCGTGTGCATCACACGGCCATGCCTTACACCATGTCTTACCCCATGTGCAATACTGACTTGGGTCAAACGGCCTATCACATGTCCATGTGTCTGGCCAGTGTGCAACACTGACTTGAATCACACGGGTTGTCACACGCCCGTGTGTCTGGCCCGTGTGCAAGTCTGACTTGCTTCAGATTGGGACATTGAAGGACACGGTTGAGACACACGCCCGTGTGCTCACCCTTGTGGACAATTATAGGCCATTTACAAGGCCAATTTGCCACTAAATTTTGGGTCATCCCTACATGTTCAATTCCAACATCAAATAACATACAAATCATTCACCATCTCAAATACCAAACCAAGTATGAAACATGCCATAATGGCCATTCACACAAGACCATATAAACACATCACATACACCATTTTCACATAGCAAAACATATACCAAAATCAATCCAAAGTCTCATCCATTATCAAGCCATATCACATGGAAAGATTTATACATCTCAAAACATTCCACAACTTCACTAGCCTATACATGCCATATACCATATATATACAACTTTCAAAAGGTACCAAAATAAATGTCTGATAGTGTGATTGAGTTGCTGACGATCCCCAGATCCGAGCTAGCTTTAAATACCACTATAAAACAGAGAAAGACTTCACACAGTAAGCTTTAAAGCTTAGTAAGTTCGTAATATAACACAATTAACTCAACAATTCTAATTCAATATGTAAAATCAACTAACACTTAGTTCAATTCACATAACTACTCAATCTCATCCATGGCTATTACCCACTTTCATACCATACCTATAGTTTCATATACAAGCATTTACAATGCTACTCAATCCAACTCTTTACATCATTCATTCACATAATCTTCCATTTATCTCATACACAATATCATCAACCACATAGGTTCTGTACATACCTGTACCATCACGTATTTATCTATCACATTTACCACTTCAATGCTCAATGCCATAATTCATTCAATCCTCTTTAAACGTTCGATAAACTCACACACTTAGTGCCTATTAATTAGCTGAAGCTATAATAATATCGCACACTTAGTGCCATCACATAAAATTGAATTTATCTCGGTATCGCACACATAGTGCCAAATAATACAGCCGATGCTTCTTTTATCTCGCACAATTAGTGCCATTCATCATTGTAACTATTCTATTTACGCACACTTAGTGCCTCATGTCTTCGAACTCACATTTCTCATTATCAAACTCCACAATAACATTTCCATTTGTTTCATCACATATGAACATTATGTAAATAATACGTATTATATACGAACTTACCTCGGACGTAGAAATAACGATACTAGTTGATCAATCGAGCACTTTGTTCTTGCCTCGATCTAGGTCTGAATTTCTCTTTTCTTGATCTATATAATATCAAATTCAACTCATTCAATCTCATCTTTACTCAATCCAATTCACAAACACACAATTAGGGCATTTTGCACTTTAACCCTTATAATTTCACACTTTAGTATTTTAGTCCTTATTTCAAAAATACATCAAATTCACAAAATCCAATTTAATCCATGCTTAGCAGAATTACCATAGTGCCCCTAGCAGCCCATATTTCACATTTATTTCACATTTTAACACAGTTTTCACATTTCTCAATTAAATCCCAAAAATGCATTTTTACTCAAAATCACTTTAGAAAATATGTATATCATTCATCAAACAATTAGTTTTCATCATCAAACATCACAAAGCTCACAAAATCAACAATGGTACTTCACAAAATCTTCAACAAATTCAAAAATTAAGACATAGGCTAGCTAGTACTCAAAGCAACGATCACAAAAACATGGAAATCATCAAAAATCGAACAAATTTCATACCTCAATCAAGATGAACAAGGGCCAAATAGATAAAAACTCAAAACCCTCTTTCTTTTGCTGATTTTGGGCTATGAATGATGATAATATGGCTTATTTTCACTTTGTTTTATTTAATATTTACTTAATAACCTAATTACCATTTTAACCTTAATATAAAACATTTAATAATCCACTAACTAATGTCCAACCATGCCATTTCATGAATTTAATGGCCCATTTACAACATAAAGACCTCACATTTAAAGAGAAACATCAAATAAGCACTTTTAACTACTAGCACACAGCTTTTGCATTTTTTTGCGATTAGATCCTTTTTCACAAATCGGCACACAAACGATAAAATTTTCACACAGAAATTTCACACATACTTTATCACATGCCATAAACATCAAAAATAATATTAAATTATTTCTCCGACCTCAGATTTGTTGTCCCAAAACCACTATTCCGACTAGGGTCTAAACCGGGCTGTTACAACTCTCCCCCCTTAGGGATTTTCGTCCCCGAAAATCTTACCAGTGAATATATTCGGGTATTGCTCTCTCATAGCATCTTCAGGCTCCCACGTAGCCTCTTCAACCCCATGTCTGTGCCACAACACTTTCACTAAAGTAATTTTCTCATTTCTCAACTCTTTGATCTCACGAGTGAGAATTTGAATTGGTTATTCGCTATACGATAGATCAGACTGAATCTCAACTTCAGTAGGGGCAATCACGTGCGATGGGCCAGATCTATATCGCAGAAGCATCGATACGTGAAATACATTATGAGTCTTCTCTAGCTCAGGTGGCAACAGCAATCTATAAGTAACTGGCCCAATACGCTCAGTAATCTCATACGGCCCGATAAACCTCGGACTCAATTTGCCTTTTCTACTGAATCAGAGTATTTTCTTCCACTGAGATACTTTCAAAAATACTTTATCACTGATCTCAAATTCAATATCTTTTCATTTCAAATCTGCGTATGATTTCTGTCAATCAGGAGCTGCTTTCAGACTATTTCGTATCACTTTTACTTTCTGTTCAGTCTCTTTAATCAAATCAACCCCGTGAATTTTATTCTCACTAAGCTCAGTCCAGTACAATGGTGTTCTGCATTTACGACCGTAAAAGAGCCTCATATGGTGCCATTTTAATGCTTGATTGAAAGCTATTATTATATGCAAATTCAATCAACGGCAGGTACTTTTCCCACGTACATTCAAATTTAAGAATACAACATCTCAACATATCCTCGAGAATCTGAATGGTCCGCTCAGATTGACCATCCGTTTGCGGATGAAAAGTAGTATTGAAGTGCAACTTCGTACCTAAAACCTCTTACAGTTTCTTTCAAAATGGTGAAGTAAACCTCGGATCTCTGTCAGACACAATAGATAATGGTACCCCATGCAATTTCACAATATCAGAAATGTATAACTCAGCTAATTTATCAAACGAATAATCTATTCTCACCGGAATAAAATGAGCTAATTTTTTCAATCTGTCAACTATCACCCAGATTTCATTTTTTTTTCTCAGAGATAGAGGCAATCCTGACACAAAGTCCATCGTGATTCTCTCCCATTTCCACTCAGGAATTATGATCGGCTGTAATAAGCCCAAAGGTACCTGATGTTCAGCTTTGACTGGCTGGCAAACTAAACATCTCGAAACAAACTCTAAAATATTCCGTTTCATACCAGGCCACCAATAAAACTATTTCAGATCATTGTACATTTTCTTACTTCCCGGATGAATAGATAAACGACTGTTATGTGCTTTATTCAAAATCAATTGAATCAACTCTGGATTTCTTGGAATACAAATTCTGTCTCAGAATCTCAAACAATCATCATAATCAACTCAAAATTCTGAATCAGGAGTCAAATCACATTGAGCTCGTTTCATTAACATTTCATTGTCAACTTTCTGGGCATCACAAATCTGCTGTATAAACAACGGCCTCGCTTTCAACTCAGCTATAACCGAATCATCATCACACAATTCTATCTGAGTATTCATTACTCGTAAAGCGAATAAAGACTTTCGGGTCAAAGCGTCAGCAACAACATTTGCTTTTCCCGGATGATAATCAATCACAAGCTAGTAGTCTTTTAACAATTCTAACCATCTTCTCTGTCGCAGATTCAAATCTTTCTGAGTCATCAGATATTTTAGGCTTTTATGATCTGAAAACACATGACATTTCTCACCAAAAAGATAGTGGCACCAAATTTTTAGAGCAAACACGATCGCAGCTAACTCAAGGTCGTGCGTTGGGTAATTCTTTTCGTGTGGTTTTAACTGTCTCGAAGCATAGGCTATAACTTTGCCTTCTTGCATCAACACACGGCCTAAACCATTCAACGATGCATCACTGTAAAATATGAATTCTTTACCTGATTCAGGTTGAACTAACACTGGTGCCTCTGTCAACAATGCTTTCAACTGTTCAAAACTCTGCTGACACTTTTTTGACCACTCAAATTTAACATCTTTCTGTAGTAATTTTGTCACCGGAGTTGCAATCATCGAGAAGCCTTTTACGAACCGTCGGTAATAACCAGCAAGTCCCAAAAAACTGTGGACTTTAGACACATTTCTCAGAGGTTTCCAATCTAAAATTGCTGAAACCTTACTCGGATCAACTTGTATCCTCGCAGCTGACACTATATGTCCCAGAAAACCAACCTCGTGCAACCAAAACTCACATTTACTAAACTTTGCATATAATTGCTTATCACGCAGGGTCTGTAACATAATTCTCAGGTGCTCGACATGTTCCGCCTGATCACAAGAATAAATCAAAATATCTTCAATAAACACAACGACAAATCGATCCAAATACGGCCTGAATATCCGATTCATCAAGTCCATAAATATTGCAGGGGCATTCGTTAGTCCAAAAGGCATGGCTAAAAATTCATAATGCCCGTACCTCATTCTCGAAATCGCTTGAGAATGTTTGAATCTTTACTCATAATCGATAGTATCCCAATCTCAGATCTATCTTTGAAAACACAGTAGCTCCTTTCAGCTGATCGAACAAATCATCGATTCTGGGCAGCGGATATTTATTCTTTATCGTCACTTTATTCAGCAGTCGGTTCAATGCACATCCTCATAGTACCATCTTTCTTTTTCACAAACAATACAGGAGCACCCCAGGGCGAGAAACTTGGTCGTGCAAATCCTCTGTCTGTCAACTCTTGCAACTGAGATTTCAATTCTTTTAGCTCTGTCAGAGCCATTCTATACGGGGCTATTGAGATAGGGGTCGTCCCCAGAACTAACTAAATGTGATACGCCCCAACCCGGGGCAACCCAAGTTTCACCTACCAATTCTCTTGAGCTCATTGAAGGCCAATCCATGAGCAAGCCGTACACCTTAATGCAAGCTAATTCAAGCTTGTTTCAGCTCCTTTCCAGCTCATTTGAGCTCGATCCAGCTTGCTTGAGCTACACCGAGTTCATCTGTAGCTCACTCTTAGCTCAATTCAGTTTGATACAAGCTCATTGAGCTTGGTTTGCATTTGGTTTAATTTTATTTCAGTTCATTGAGCTGAATTAATTAAGTTGCTTAATTTAACATGTTTGAATAAATTGAACTTTTATTTTATTTATTTTTACTACAGCAAATTAATGAGTCCTAATATATTATTAGTGCCGAATTCAAGTTGTCTAAGTTTAATTTAATTTGTCACATTTTATTACAGGTTTTTAAGTGTTTTAATTCTAGAATTAAATGTGCAGCTTTTTCTAATTAAGTTGCTGCCGAATTTCAATGTGTCCTAAGTAGTGTATTTAATTTGTCTAAAGTGTTTATTAATTATGTCTAATTGTTATTCAGCTGAATTGGAATGATTTAATGTGATTTGTTTGTGCATGTAGGTGCAGCCAAATTTAACAAGGCATTAAAGAAGATACATGTACCTAGGTGCAATGTATGTGGCTGATTCATGGGATGCATGTTGAGGTGCATGTTCGGCTGGAACAAGGCATTTATGCTGCTCACTTTTGGCTCCCCAAGACACCTATTCGGCCAAGGAGTGTCCAGCCCTTAAATTCCCAAAATTCTTTTCACATTGCTATCCACATTGGAGGCTATTCGGTTCAGCATGTTCACACTCAAAATGGTTGCTCAGCTAACCTTTTAATGCTGATCATTTTTCATCAAAAGATAACAATTTAATAGCTCATTCAAAGTAAGGGACGAACCTAGCTGCTGCATGCATCTACAATTGATCCAAAATTCCTCTCTTCTTCTAGAAAGCTGCCCCTTGACGTCCCAAAAGCTACACATGGACTTGGAAGATTTTTGGAATTATTCCTGAACAATCAGCCTTCTAGAAATCGTCCATTAGAGTTCTCTTGCTTCCAAATACATTCAGCTGAATTCATCCAACTAAAAGCTGTCCATTTGTCTCACATTCAGCTAAATTTTGCCAAGGAGTTCAATAGATTTTATTCCAAATTTTCCCAGCATTTTCTAGCTGAATTTACTTAGTCTTTAAGCTATGTTTAGTGACCATTCGGCTAGCTAGATATAGGCCTATAAATACTTTGCTATTTTCATTTGTGATAGACTTTTGATCGTTAAACAAATTTATGAACTTTTGTTCTAGAGTGAGATTTACTCCTCTCTATCTTTTGTACGAGTTTCGATTTCGACTTATCAAGCTTGCTTGTGGCGTCAATCGTTCTCAACCATCCTATTATACCATCGATTTTTATCTTTCTAGATAACGGGTCGTGGTCCATCTTTGATTTCCATCTTCCACCTTAAACATCATAGAAACCGGGGTGACACTTTCATATAGTGTTGAATCGTTTCTCGTTTAAGTTCATTCTCCATCTCCACCAAACTATCACCTATCATTTATCCATCTTCATTCATTCCTAGCCAACCGAGTCATTTCCAAACACCATCTTCCTTTCTTTATTCTAGCCAAACCTATCCTACTCATCTTCCCAAATCATTTCCAACACTTATTCACCTCCATTCCTAACTTAAATCCAATTTTAAAAGCAAACTTATTTCAAAGCTTCCGCAAACTCATCCATATTTTCCTATTATTTTCCCGAAGACTTATCCTCTCCTCGTAGACGATCGGGCAACTCAAATATGTTTCGACTCATCCCGAGGTGGACCGTATCACAATGCCAAACTCAACTTCTCATATCAGAGGTAATCTCAGTAATTCTTTAGGAAATACATCAAGGAACTCACAAACCACAGGCACAGATTCAACTTTCTTTTCTATCACTTTCGTATCAATCACATACGCAAGATAAGCTTCACATCCCTTTTTCACATAATTCAGAGCTTTCATTGAAGATATTACGGCCGGTAACCCATTCAAGTCACTGGATTCAATTCGAACTATCTCGTCATTCTGACTTTTCAAATCAATAGTCTTCCGTTTGCAATTCACAATAGCATTATGCAAAGTTAGCCAATCCATACCCAGAATTATATCAAATTCATAAAAGGGTAGTAACATCAGATTAGCCAGAAAACAGATATCTCAAAATATCAAAGGACAATTCTTGCACACTTTGTCAACCAGAACACACTTGCCTAAGGGGTTGGTTCGATACTCTAATTACAAATTCAGTAGACTCAACAGGTAGAGTCTTACTAGATACTAAGTTCACACACACATATGAATGAGTAGATCATGGATCTATCAATGCAATGACATTAGTATCATAAAGAGTGAAAGTACAAGTAATGATGTCTGGAGATGACGCTTCTTCACGAGCGCGAATAGCGTAGGCTCTGGCAGGTGCTCTTACCTTCAATCTCACAGTTGTATCCGTTGTTCCTTTCTGACTACCACTCACAATTCCAGTGTTTCTGGGTGGTCTACCCCTAGTTGTCGTGTTACTCGGCCTCACACATTGAGTATTATCTTTCTCAGCCAACTCTAGGCAATCTCGAATGAAGTGATCTTGTGATCCACATTTATAACAAACTCTATTATTATACTTGCCCCAGCATTCACCAATATGACGTCTTCCACACTGTCTACACTCAGGCTTATTATTTCTGACACTGCAAACATTGATTCTATTGGAATTTGAGCTTTAGAACTCGTATATTATTTCACACGATCTTTACTCAAATGTCCAATCGAAGCATTTCATCAACTGGTTGCATCTCTGAATCTCTTTGATGAAGAGTGATACGACTTACTCATCGACCTTTTTCTCTCGTCTCTAGCTTCCGATTCTGCTTTCTTCGTTTCTTTACTAAGTTCCTCAGCTTTACAAGCTCTTTCAACCAATACCACAAATTAAGTCAAGTCCAGAATTCCGACCAGAAGTTTAATATCTTCATTCAACCCTTCAATGAATCGTTTACACATAGTAGTTTCTGTCAAAACACATTCTCGTGCATACTGGCTCAATCTCACAAATTCTTTCTCATATTCCGTAACAGACCTACGGCCCTATTTTAACTCAAGAAACTCTTTGCGTTTCTGATCTATAAACTGTTGACTGATATATTTATTCCAGAACTCAGTTTGGAAGAAATCCCAGGTGATTCGTTCTTTCAGAACCACAGATATCAATGTTTTCCACCAATGATATGTCGTATCTCTCAACAGTGAAATAACACACTTAAGGCATTCATCAGGAGTACATGATAATTTATCAAACACTCTAATGGTATTCTCAAACTAGAATTCAGCTCGCTCGGCATCATCATCAACTGTGGCCCTGAACTCTTCGGCCCCATACTTACGAATCTTATCAACTGGAGGTTTACTCAATCGAATTGGGTCTATAACTTGTGGAGCTACAGGAACTTGCGGGGGTGGAGGTTGTTGAGCAGCCGGATTCGTTCAAACGAACTCTGCGAACCACTCGTTCATCATTTGGAAGAAGGCTTGCTTTGCCTCTCCCTCATGACTACTAGAAATCGACCTAGATTCAGCCGGTGCTATCCCTTGAGCGGGAGCAGGCGCATTACTCTCAACATTATCAGCTACAGCTCGATCGGGATCCATTTTCTATACAAAAACACACTTTATCTATCAGGATTCATCACACTATCATAGTTCGTATATATGGCATGTATAGCTAGACTCTCACATGCTACATTAGTCCTAGAATCGACTAAATCGTAGCTCTGATACCAATCAAATGTAACACCCCTAACCCGTATCCATCGACGGACTAGGGTTACGAGGTATTACCAGTCGAATCATAACATTTAAACAACCATTTCTCACACATCAACATATCATAGTTAATCAATAACACAAAGTCCCTTTAGAAGGTCTACGAGACATTAAACATGCTTTTGAAGTGGTTCGGGACTGAACCGATCACATTTAAAACTTTTATGAAACTTTGAAAATTTTTCTCTTTGAAACAAGGCACACACCCGTGTGGCTAGGTCGTGTGCCTCACACGGCCATGCCTTACACCATGTCTTACACCGTGTGCAACACTGACTTGGGTCACACGACCTGTCACACACCCGTGTGTCTGGCCAGTGTGCAACACTGACTTGAATCACACGGCCTGTCACACGCCCTTGTGTCTGGCCTGTGTGCAAGTCTGACTTACTTCAGGTTGGGACATTGAAGGACACGGTTGAGACACACGCCCATGTGCTCACCCGTGTGGACAATTATAGGCCATTTACAAGGCCAATTTGCCACTAAATTTTGGGTCATCCCTACATGTTCAATTCCAACATCAAATAACATACAAATCATTCACCATCTCAAATACCAAACCAAGTATGAAACATACCATAATGGCCATTCACACAAGACCATATATACACATCACATACACCATTTTCACATAGCAAAACATATACCAAAATCAATCCAAAGTCTCATCCATTATCAAGCCATATCACATGGCAAGATTTATACATCTCAAAACATTCCACAACTTCACTAGCCTAAACATGCCATATACCATATATATATACAACTTTCAAAAGGTACCAAAATAAATGTCTGATAGTGTGATTGAGTTGCTGACGATCCCCAGATCTGAGCTAGCTTTAAATACCACTGTAAAAAGAGAAAGACTTCACACAGTAAGCTTTAAAGCTTAGTAAGTTCGTAATATAACACAATTAACTCAACAATTCTAATTCAATATGTAAAATCAACTAACACTTAGTTCAATTCACATAACTACTCAATCTCATCCATGGCTATTACTCACTTTCATACCATATCTATAGTTTCATATACAAGCATTTATAACGCTACTCAATCCAACTCTTTACATTATTCATTCACATAATCTTCCATTTATCTCATACACAATATCATCAACCACATAGGTTCTATACATACCTGTACCATCACGTATTTATCTATCACATTTACCACTTCAATGCTCAATGCCATAATTCATTCAATCCTCTTTAAATGTTTGATAAACTCACACACTTAGTGCCTATTAATTAGTCAAAGCTATAATAATATCGCACACTTAGTGCTATCACATTAAACTGAATTTATCTCAGTATCGCACACATAGTGCCAAATAATACAGCAGATGCTTCCTTTATCTTGCACACTTAGTGCCATTCATCACTGTAACTATTCTATTTACGCACATTTAGTGCCTCATGTCTTCGAACTCACATTTCTCATTATTAAACTCCACAATCACATTTCCATTCGTTTCATCACATATGAACATTATGTAAATAATACGTATTATATATGAACTTACCTCAGACGTAGAAATAACGATACTAGTCGATCAATCGAACACTTTGTTCTTGCCTCGATCTAGGTCTAAATTTCTCTTTTCGTGAACTATATAATATCAAATTCAACTCATTCAATCTCATCTTTACTCAATTCAATTCACAAATACACAATTAGGGCATTTTGCACTTTAACCCTTATAATTTCACACTTTAGTATTTTAGTCCTTATTTCAAAAATACATCAAATTCACAAAATCCAATTTAATCCATGCTTAGCCGAATAATCATAGTGTGTAATATCCCGAGATAGGGGCTATTTTGTTGTTGCATGAAATTGCATGTGTTTAGTGTGCTGTGTTGCTATTTCGGTGTTTTAGGGGCTTAATTGTGGGCTAGGAGTGTGCCTGAGGGAATGGGAAAATTTTGGTTTTTGGGTGTTAAGTGAAGGGAGCTGAGGAAGCTGGGGTTTAAGAATTTTACTTGTTGTTTTGTTGCACAAAAAGTGAGCTGGCAAGGTGGCAAGCATGCGCTTCATGGGGAGCTTGGGGTGGCGTCATCTACATGGAGTGGAGGTCTAGTGTTCGAGCTGCGAATTCCTCATTTTGGCTACATTTTGGGACGGCATGGAGGAGAGGTAGAAGGCTAGTGAAATTCTACCTTGGACCAAGTCATACTTTTCAAATGAAAGGTGGAGAGCATTTGTAGGAGGGAGACTTGGTCTTGTTGGTTTGAATGTGTGGATGTGAGTGAATGGGGATTTGGCCGAATGTTGGGGGAGTGGTGGAGTGTATGGCGGTTTTGGGAAGTGGGGAGAGAGAGGCCGAATTATTCCTTTTGGAATTTGGTGAATATTCGGCCATTAGGAGACCAAATGAAATTCTTTTCTTTTGACAAACCAAAGCCGAAATTCTAAAGAATTCTCTCATCTTTTCTCACTTCTTGAACCGAGATACCAAGTCCCTTTAGTTGCCGAAATTGTCTTGTTCACATGGTTTGTGTGTAGCCGAATACACTCTTGCATCTATCCTTCTTTCTTCATTTGTGTAAGCTGAATCTGGTATCCTTTCTTCTCACACTTTCATTCATTTTCTTTTGTCATACTTGTGCCGAAATCATACTACTTCTAAACCAAGTTCTCTATTTTTACTTCTCCATTACTAGTAAGTCAAAACCATATCATCTTCTTCCCTCAAACTCTCATTTGCTTTTCTCAATAATCCTAGCCGAATCTTTCATTTGTGCCTTACCATATCATTAAGCGAAACACTAGTTCCCAAAACACATTTTTATCTCTTTTTTTCAAAACCGTAAGTACTTGTCCCCATCCATTTTCTATTTTTCTTTCTTTCTTTCTTCCATTTCAAAAGCTCTTGAGCCGAATCTCCCTTTCTCCTAGGGGTTCTTGTGGCCGAATTTTTGGTGGTTGGTAAGTAGGGGTAAGTATTTGGTATTGTTATTATTTCAATCTTTTAGGTTCGATTAAGGCAAGGGTAACAAAAGATTAACAGCTTCTCTTTTGAAGGTGTAGACGATTGTTGGAAGGAGAACCTTTGTGGTTCGGGTTTGATAAGAAATCAAACCATTAGCAAGGTAAGGGTTCGATATTAAACCCTTTGGTTTATTTGGTCTTAGCCGAAAGGTGGGGAAGGCTAACCTATGTTTTGACCGATTGTTATAGGAACAAGATAATCGGGGGGCTTAGATCGGTTAAGTGAGGTTTAAGGCTTTTGTTACTGTGTGTGTAAACTAACACACCGATACCTAGTAATGTTATTAATAAACTGTTTGCTCGTTAAAAACTATACCAAGATGACGGATAATTGGATACCCAAACGGGGTATGTGTACGTATCCGGTAAGTCTAATTTATTACAAGTTCTATTATGGATACCTTGGGTATTATGATCTATGTTATGTATGCTATGAGATGTAATGCTAGACATGTTGGCATGATATGCATGACTTGTATGATATGCATGATCACATGAGTCGGTATGATGATGGGTGATATGAGTGGAGGGAGCAGTGATATTTTGTGTTGACGAGCACCAGTGTTTTGGTAACACACTTTGTGACTTTGGGTCACCAGAGGTTTGGCACCTCCGCAGGTTTGGCACCTCATTGCGACTCGTCCACGTGGTTTGACACCACCGTGGGTTGGCCCCACTTTGAGATATGGGATCGTCTACTAGTGATTGGGTATCACACGATGGGTTGGCCCCATCATTCGATTATTGTGACTACGGTCACCAAAGGGTTTGGTACCACATTTGTGTCTTTGGGACACCGAGAGGTTGGGCACCTCATTGCGACTCGTCCTCGTGGTTTGACACCACCGTGGGTTGGCCCCACATGAGATATGGGATCGCTGCTAGTGATTGGGTATCACACACGATGGGTTGGCCCCATCATTGGATTTGTGACTTCGGTCACCAGTGCTTTGGTAGCACAAACGTGTCTTTGGGACACCAGTGGTTTGGCACCACATTGATGGATATTGTGTCTTTGGGACACCAGTGTTTTGGTAACACATTGTGACTATATGTCACCAAGTGGTTTGACACCACCAGGTGGTTTGGTACCACACGGGTAGAAAAAGGAGATACGGATGGTTAGGATCGGGTTGCATTAATTATGTTGCTATGTATGATGTGTGTTAGCATGTTGTTTCATCGGGAGCGGGATTTATGCACTGAGTCATTCGACTCACCCTCTCCTTTGACATTTCAGTGACCCTTAGACGCGACATGGAGCCTGGTGGACTCGGGGTGCACATGCCATGCTTTAATAAAAGTTTTGCTCGGACTATTCACTTTGGGTACTTTAGCTTATTTATTTTTATTTGAGATTTAATTTGGATTTGTAAAAGGCCTTTAAATTATGTTTTATGATGGTTATGTTTTAATTAGATTCTCAACCTGCTTAACAAATAACTTGGTATGAAATTTTACTAAAAATTTGGTAAGATAATGTTTTCAAAACTATAACGCAATGTGTTTTAAACTATACCATCGGGTATCTCACTATGTTTTGCTATAAAGTAAACTCAAATGATTTTCAAACCAAACTCGATATTCTACTAAGTCAAAAATGTTTCAAAATAGTACTAAGAAACTATTGGAAATGCTAAATGAAATCAACTCGTTTTTAACTATATACTTTGGATAAGTTTTCAAAATCTAATCAAACAGGCCTACTCCAATTTTCTTCAAGTTCACTATGTTTTCACCCCGCTTTTAAACGAAAAATCTTATCTCTCAAAAACGTTTTCCCCGTAACATACCAGATTCGGACGTGGTGTCCTGTCCGGGTTTGGGGTGTTACAATTGTGGTATCAGAGCCAAGTTCAAAGGCTTTCTACCAGGGCCTGAGGCCCAAAAAGTTTTTAAGTGTTTGTATGGTTTGAAAGGCATGGCACCGAGTCTCCGGCACCAGTTCGCCCAGGTAAGTACCCTTACTATTGCTTGTGAATTGATTGGATGTGATATGATTTGATGAATAGCAATAGTATACTACTTTAGAGATTGAAACTGATAGGATTCAGTGAACTCATGAGAACAAATCTCCTTAAATATTCATAAGATTTGCCTTAAAATAGTGGAATATATCTTTGATGCATAAAACTCTTAAATCGATCACGTAGAAAGATTAGTCATGAGCACTCGAGGCGGACGTGGTCGTAATACTCGTGGTAGAGGTAGGGGTAGGATGACGCTTTCGAGCCCGTAGGATCCGGTCGTGGTTCGAAAATGAGATACTGGTTCCGCCACCACCGGAGGTGGTGAGTTCCAAGATCGATCGAGATGACGCAGTGTCTCGAGATGTTGCGAGTGTTAGAAAGGGTAGCCGTGTAGGTGGTGGTGCGGGAGTTAGGAAATCTGTTCTGGCGACTTCGCAAACGGGGCCGAATTCTTCCGAGGTGTTTACGTGTGTTGCTCCCAAAGATCGCTTGAATATTGGCCGGAGGCAACAGAGCGGATCATGGATGATCCGGACTTGACACCAAGAGAAGTCAAAGGGCATCGTGTCGCTTCTCCGGGATGAGTCATATCGGTGGTGGCTCACGGTTCGAGATAGTGTGGCAAAGAGGATCCGACATGGGATTATTTCAGGTCGTGCATATCAAAAGAAATACATCGGAGCTAGTTATATTGACTCCCAAAGAAGGCATTTCGAGGCTTGTTCAGGGGAGTAAATCTGCTTCGAGCACGAGGCCGAGTTCCCGGCCGAGTAGGTATGCCGTGGGGCATTGTGGCCACCGAGCATGAGAGGTGTGTTCGCTTCGAGGATGGGGCTGCGAGACGAGTTGAGATCGCTGATTGCTCCTCAGCGGAGCGCGAGTTTGCTTGTCTTAGTTGAGAAGGCTAAGGTAGCCGAGGGTGTTAAGGAGTCGGTGAGAGACAGGGCATGGGCGAAAATAGGCATAAGAGGAGCTTTGGGTCTTCTCGGATCGTTGGGTAATCCGCAGAAGAGAGCTAGACCGAGTGAGCCGAATCAGTCTGCTAGGGTTGTTGCCGCTGGCGAGACCGCCGCAGTGTAATCAGTGTGGGAAATCTCATTGGGGTGGTTGCTGGACTGGAGGAAAGGGTTGCTTTGAGTGTGGTTCTCTGGAGCACCGTGTGAGGGACCGTCCGCGTAGGTGGGCGAGATTCGATCGAGTCGTGGCCGTGTCGCCTGAAGTAATAGACCGCCACCGCAGAGGGGCCGTGGTAATGGTTCTCGTCGGGGCCGTGGAGCACCGCGCAGGTGCGGGTAGTTCGATGCCGCATACCGGATTAGTGTATCTTTGAGGCGCCGGAGGAGGCGACGCGCCGGACGTCATAACCGTGACGTTTTTGATTTTTGGTTCTCCTTATACCGCTTTGATTGATGTGGGTTCAACGCACTCTTATGTTGCCGAGTATAGTAGAGACCATGGATTTAGACTATGAGTTATCTTCTAGGCGGATGACCGTGATTAGCCCTCTAGGTCACTCGTAGTAGTAGATAAACTGTTTAGAGAGGTACCCCTAGAACTCCAAGGGGTAGTGTTTGCCGCCGATCCGATGGAACCGCCGTTTGGAGAGTTCGATCGATTCTTGGGATGGACCGTTGGTCAAGTACCAAAGAGGTTGGATTGCGCGCCAAGCGCATGGTTCTTAAGACGGTTGAGGGTGATGAGGTGGCTATGATAGGTAATAGGAGGGATTACTTATCAAATGTGGTATCTGCTCCGAAAGCGGAGAAGATGGTCGAAGAAGAAGGCGTGAAGCATATGTAGTTCATGTGTATGCCTTGGAGGCTAAAGAGTCTCATCAGAGAGAAGGTTCGCATCATAGGGAATTTGCTTGATGTGTTTCTGAGGAGCTTCCGGTTTGCCACCGATCGCGAGGTAGAGTTCGGGATAGATCTATTACCCGAATCGCGCCGGTGTCTATTGCTCGTATAGGATGGCGCCAAAGGAATTGGTGGAGCTTAAGGCTCGAGATCCGGGAGTTATTGGATCGAGGTTTTATTAGGCCTAGTGTTTCGCCGTAAGTGCGCGGTACTCTTTGTCAAGAAGAAATATGGCACGATGCGGATGTGTATAGACTACCGCCACTGAATAAGCCGACGATTAAAAACAAGTATCCGCTGCCACGGATAGATGATTTGTTTGATCACCAAGGGTGCTTCGCGGTATTTTCAAAGATCGACTTGAGGTCCGGTATCACCGATTAAGAGTTAAGGAGGCTGATATCCATAAAACAAATGCGTTCGGACTCGGTATGGGCACTACGAATTTACTCGTAATGCCGTTCGGGTTGACTAACGCACCGGCAGGCGTTTATGGATATGATGAATAGGGTGTTTCAACGATGATCCGGATCGGTTCGTGTCGTGGTTTTCATAGACGACATCTTGGTGTACTCAAGGGCGAGAGGAAGAGCATGATAAGCATTTGCGAGTGGTGTTGCAGATTTTGAGGAAGAGCGACTCTATGCTAAGTTCGGTAAGTGTGAGTTCGCTTAGGGAAGTGACTTTCTTGGGTCATGTAGTGTCGGTGAGGGGATTCGAGTAGATCCTCGTAAGATTGAGGCGCTTTTGGATTGGAAGCCGCCTAAGTCGGTGGTGAGATTCGGAGTTTTCTGGTTTGGCCGGATACTACCGAAGGTTTGTTGAGGGTTTTTCGTTGATAGCAAATAACGATGACCAAGTTGCCGAGGAAAGAAGTTCCGTTTGTATGGACCGAGAAACAAAGCAGAAAGCTTCGATAAGTTAAAGAAGATTTTGACCGAGGCTCCGGTTCTAATTCAACCCGAGAGGTGGTAAGGAATTCACGCTTTTTGCGACGCATCACATACGGGCTTGGGTTGTGTGTTGATGCAAGAAGGTAAGGTTGTGGCTTACGCTTCTCTGCACCGAGACCACATGAGGTCAACTATCCGACGCACGATTTGGAGCTAGCAAACCGTAGTCTTCGCTTTAAAGATTTGGAGGCACTACTTGTATGGAGAAAGATCGATAGTCTACACAGATCATAAGAGTCCAAGTATCTCCCGACTCGTAAGGATTTGAATTTGAGGCGTATGAGATGGGTTGAGTTGCCTTTGAAGATTACGATCGCTCGATTGAGTATCATCCGGCAAGGCTAACGTGGTGGTGTGACGCGTTAAGCCGCAAGGTTGTTTCGGACTTAAGAGCTTTGTTTGCCCACTTGAGTTTGTATGACGACGGGAGTGTTTTGGCAGAGTTGCAGGTTAAGCCTACTTGGGTTGAGCAGATCAAAGAGAAACAGTTAGAGGATGAGGTTCTGAGGGCGCGAAGGTTGCAAGTGCGAATGGTGGTTTGGAGGGTTACAAATTGTCTAGTGATGAGGTTCTGTGTTTCCAAGATAAGGCTTGTATGCCTAAAGATGTTGAGCTAAGGAAAAAGATTCTTCAGGACGCACATAGCAGTCCTTATGCTATGCATCCTGGAGGTAGCAAGATGTATAGGGATCTTAGAGAGCGCTTTTGGTGGCTCGGCTTGAAGAAAGAGGTGACAGAGTTTGTTGGGAAGTGTTCGACTTGTCAACAGTCAGTCAAGGCCGAGCATCGCTTGCCGTCGGGTTTGCTTCACTGTGAAGATTCCTCGATGGAAGTGGGAAAGGATAACCATGGATTTTGTCGGTGGGTTACCGCTTACGCCAAGCAAGAAAGATTCGATTTGGGTAGTGGTGGATCGATCGACTAAATCACCTCACTTCATTCCAAAGTGAGGGTTGATTATTCGCCTGAAGCTAGCGAAGTCGTATGTGTCGAGATAGTGAGGTTGCACGGTGTGCGGTTTCGATAATCTCGGATAGGGATCCTAGATTTACGCTCAAGGTTCTGAAAGCGTTGCATCAAGCTCACGGGTACTCGTTTGGATTTCAAAGACGGCTTTTCACCCGCAATCGACGGTCAATCAGAAAGGGTTATTCAGATCTTAGAGGATATGCTGAGAGGTTGTGTCCTGGATTTCAGGGGTAGTTGGGAGGAGTTTTTGCCATTAGCTGAGTTTGCCTACAACAACAATTACCAAGCGAGCATCAAGATGGCACCGTATGAGGCGTTGTATGGTAGGAAATGTCGCTCACCTACGTGTTGGACGGAGTTGGGTGAACGCCGCTTGTTGGGACCCGAGTTGGTTGGTTTGAGACCAAGACAAGGTTAAGTTGATTCATCTCGATTGAAGGAAGCTTCGGACCGGCAGAAGTCTTATGCCGATCTTAAGCGAAGAGATTTAGAGTTCATTTGTGGGGATCGAGTTTTCTGAAGGTCTCACCTTGGAAAAAGGTGTTGAGATTCGGGAAGAAAGGCAAGCTAAGTCCGAGGTTCATTGGGCGTATAAGGTTCCGAGACGAGTTGGACCAGATGGCGTATCGCCTGAGTTGCCGCCAGAGCTTAGTCGATTCACGACGTTTTTCACGCTTCGATGCTTGGAGGTATCGTTCAGATCCGTCACATGTGGTAGCAGTGGAAGAGATCGAGGTGAATCCAGATTTGACTATGGAGGAGGAACCTGTGCAGATTCTTGATCGAGATGTGAAGGTTCTGCGTAGGAAGTCTGTGCCTTTGGTTAAGGTACTTTGGCGGAATCATGGCGTAGAAGAAGCTACGTGGGAACCCGAGGATATGATAAGACAACAATACCCGCAACTCTTCTGATCAGGTAATTTCGAGGTCGAAATTATATTTTAAGGGGGGTAGAACTGTAATATCCCGGGATAGGGGCTATTTTGTTGTTGCATGAAATTGCATGTGTTTAGTGTCTTTGTGTTGCTATTTCGGTGTTTTAGGGGCTTAATTGTGGGCTAGGAGTGTGCCCGAGGGAATGGGAAAATTTTGGTTTTGGGTGTTAAGTGAAGGGAGCCGAGGAAGTCAGGGTTTAAGAATTTTACTTGTTGTTTTGTTGCACAAAAAGTGAGTCAGGCAAGGTGGCAAGCATGCGCTTCATGGGGAGCTTGGGGTGGCGCCATCTACATGGAGTGGAGGTCTAGTGTTCGAGCTGCGAATTCCTCATTTTGGCTACATTTTGGGACGGCATGGAGGAGAGGTAGAAGGCTAGTGAAATTCTACCTTGGACCAAGTCATACTTTTCAAATGAAAGGTGGAGAGCATTTGTAGGAGGGAGACTTGGTCTTGTTGGTTTGAATGTGTGGATGTGAGTGAATGGGGGATTTGGCCAATGTTGGGGAGTGGTGGAGTGTATGGCCGGTTTTGGGAAGTGGGGAGAGAGAAGGCCGAATTATTCCTTTTGGAATTTGGTGAATATTCGGCCATTAGGAGACCAAATGAAATTCTTTTCTTTTTGACAAACCAAAGCCGAAATTCTAAAGAATTCTCTCATCTTTTTCTCACTTCTTGAACCGAGATACCAAGTCCCTTTAGTTGCCGAAATTGTCTTGTTCACATGGTTTGTGTGTAGCCGAATACACTCTTGCATCTATCCTTCTTTCTTCATTTGTGTAAGCTGAATCGGGTATCCTTTCTTCTCACACTTTCATTCATTTTCTTTTGTCATACTTGTGCCGAAATCATACTACTTCTAAACCAAGTTCTCTATTTTTACTTCTCCATTACTAGTAAGTCAAAAACCATATCATCTTCTTCCTCAAACTCTCATTTGCTTTTCTCAATAATCCTAGCCGAATCTTTCATTTGTGCCTTACCATTTCATTAAGCCGAAACACTAGTTCCCAAAACACATTTTTTATCTCTTTTTTTTTCAAAATCGTAAGTACTTGTCCCCATCCATTTTCTATTTTTTCTTTCTTTCTTTCTTCCATTTCAAAAGCTCTTGAGCCGAATCTCCCTTTTCTCCTAGGGGTTCTTGTGGCCGAATTTTTGGTGGTTGGTAAGTAGGGGTAAGTATTTGGTATTGTTATTATTTCAATCTTTTAGGTTCGATTAAGGCAAGGGTAACAAAAGATTAACAGTTCTCTTTTGAAGGTGTAGACGATTGTTGGAAGGAGAACCTTTGTGGTTCGGGTTTGATAAGAAATCAAACCATTAGCAAGGTAAGGGTTCGATATTAAACCCTTTGGTTTATTTGGTCTTAGCCGAAAGGTGGGGAAGGCTAACCTATGTTTTGACTGATTGTTATAGGAACAAGATAATCAGGGGGGCTTAGATCAGTTCGTGAGGTTTAAGGCTTTTGTTACTGTGTGTGTAAACTAACACACCGATACCTAGTAATGTTATTAATAAACCTGTTTGCTCGTTAAAAACTATACCAAAGATGACGGATAATTGGATACCCAAACGGGGTATGTGTACGTATCCGGGTAAGTCTAATTTATTACAAGTTCTATTATGGATACCTTGGGTATTATGATCTATGTTATGTATGCTATGAGATGTAATGCTAGACATGTTGGCATGATATGCATGACTTGTATGATATGCATGATCACATGAGTCGGTATGATGATGGGTGATATGAGTGGAGGGAGCAGTGATATTTTGTGCTGACGAGCACCAGTGTTTTGGTAACACACTTTGTGACTTTGGGTCACCAGAGGTTTGGCACCTCCAGAGGTTTGGCACCTCATTGCGACTCGTCCCTGTGGTTTGACACCACCGTGGGTTGGCCCCACTTTGAGATATGGGATCGTCTGCTAGTGATTGGGTATCACACGATGGGTTGGCCCCATCATTCGATTATTGTGACTACGGTCACCAGTGGTTTGGTACCACATTTGTGTCTTTGGGACACCGTGAGGTTGGGCACCTCATTGCGACTCGTCCCCGTGGTTTGACACCACCGCGTGGGTTGGCCCCACATGAGATATGGGATCGTCGCTAGTGATTGGGTATCACACGATGGGTTGGCCCCATCATTGGATTTGTGACTTCTGTCACCAAAGCTTTGGTAGCACAAACGTGTCTTTGGGACACCAAAGGTTTGGCACCACATTGATGGATATTGTGTCTTTGGGACACCAGTGTTTTGGTAACACATTGTGACTATATGTCACCAGTGGTTTGACACCACCAAAGGGTTTGGTACCACACGGGGGTAGAAAAAGGAGATACGAATGGTTAGGATCGGGTTGCATTAATTATGTTGCTATGTATGATGTGTGTTAGCATGTTGTTTCATCGGGAGCGGGATTTATGCACCGAGTCATTCGACTCACCCTCTCCTTTGACATTTCAGTGACCCTTAGACGCGGACATGGAGCCGGGTGGACTCGGGGTGCACATGCCATGCTTTAATAAAAGTTTTGCTCGGACTATTCACTTTGGGTACTTTAGCTTATTTATTTTTATTTGAGATTTAATTTGGATTTGTAAAAGGCCTTTAAATTATGTTTTATGATGGTTATGTTTTAATTAGATTCTCAACTCCGCTTAACAAATAACTTAGTATGAAATTTTACTAAAAATTTGGTAAGATAATGTTTTCAAAACTATAACGCAATGTGTTTTAAACTATACCATCGGGTATCTCACTATGTTTTGCTATAAAGTAAACTCAAATGATTTTCAAACCAAACTCGATATTCTACTAAGTCAAAAATGTTTCAAAATAGTACTAAGAAACTATTGGAAATGCTAAATGAAATCAACTCGTTTTTAACTATATACTTTGGATAAGTTTTCAAAATCTAATCAAACAGGCCTACTCCAATTTTCTTCAAGTTCACTATGTTTTCACCCCGCTTTTAAACGAAAAATCTTATCTCTCAAAAACGTTTTCCCCCGTAACATACCAGATTCGGACGTGGTGTCCTGTCCGGGTTTGGGGTGTTACATAGTGCCCCTAGCAGCCCATATTTCACATTTATTTCACATTTCAACACAAAGTTTGTAACAGCCCGATTTAGGGCCTAGTCTGAATAGTTGTTGTGAGACCACAAATTTGAAGTAGAAATATGTGTTTTATGGCTTTTATGAGGTCTATTACATGGTTGCATGATTTTGTGAAAATTTCATGAAGAAATTTTATAATTTAGTGATCAATTTATCCATTAGGACTAAATTGCAAATATGGAAAAATATGATATTCTAGAAGTTTTAAGTATGAGATAGCATTAGAAAATTTATTAGAGGTCCTTATATAGCAATTAGACCATTATGTCTTATGATGGACAAAAATGGACATGGGAAGGAAAAATCTCAAGAAAGGGGCCTTGAGGGTATTTTAGTCATTTGGTTAATAAGTTAATAAAAAGGGAAAAAGAAGTCAAAAATTTTGTCCATCTTCATCCTCCATTGCCAAAAATCTCAAGAAGCCATAGCTAGGGTTTTGCTTCACTTTCAAGCTTGATTGTAAGTACCTCCTAGCCCCATTTTTTATGTTCTTCGAATTTTTGAGACTCTCGTAGCTCTATTTAGCTATTTCTACCACTATTTTGAGCTAGAGTTCATGTTCAAAAATTTACCCATGTATGATATGCATGTATTTTTATGTTTAATGGAGGAATAGGAAAGTTTGATGTGTGACGAACATCCTTTTCTAAGTGATTTTCATGGAAAACTCATAAAAAGGACTTATTTGTAAAGGTGATAAAATGTGTAGTAAAAATTAGTTTTGAAGGAAAATATGAGCTATTATAAGCTTAAGATGGGTTCGGCTAGGCTTGGGTAACCAAGGAAATGAGTACATTTCATTATACGAGCCTAGGGACCATTTTGTAAATATGTGAAAGTTTAGGGGCAAAATTATATTTTTTCCAAAGTGTGATATATGGGCTGTTTTAGTCAATGTGATCATTATATAAGTGAAATTGTCATTATAGATCAAGAAACACGAAGTCTGGACCGAAATCGAGGAAAGAACAAGGTGGAGGACTAAATTGAACAATTATACATATTTTGGTACCGAGATAAGTTTGTGTGTAATAGTTCAACATCAAGTTACTATGCTTTTAAATGCTTGACATTTTGTGAAATGTATATTATTTCTATGAAAATGGTTATTCAGGTCTCGATGAAAGTATGATGAAGTTATATTATGTTGAAATCCCGGTTGAACCTTATGAAAAAAAAGGATACCCTTGTCAAGACATGAGATTTATAAGGTCCCGTATAAGACTGATACGGCCACGCCCAAGGCCTCCAACATTTTACGAACTGATGAGCTTGGGTCATTAAGCCCAAGTGCCGTGGAGCTTGTGCGCAACTTGGTGCACTTCCAAATTGAGTCAGATTAACTCATTCTAGCTCAATTTGAGCTCACTCGAGCTCGTTCCAGCTCATTGAGCTAATTCGTTAATTTTAATGCTTTAAATAAATTGAGTATTTAATTTATTAATTTTTTTTCCTACAGCAAATTAATGCGTCCTAATATTTTATTTAGTGTCTAAATTAATTTGTCCTAGTCTAAATTAGTTTGTTACATTCTTATTACATGTTTTAAGATGTTTTAAAATTAAAATCAATGTGCAGATTTTTTTTTCTACTTAAATAGGGGGCTGCCGAATTTAGTATGTGTGCTAAGTGTCTGTTTAATGTGTCCAAAGTGACTATTGATGTGTCTTGGACGTGATTAACTGTTATTCAATTCATTTGGCTTGATTTAATATGCATTCATACCCTTTTGTAGGTACAGCCGAATGTACATGAAGCAATTAAGAGATACATGCACCTAGGTGCATTGTACTTGGCCGAATACATCCATGTATTTGGTGGGTGCATGGACGGCTGGAACATGCATGTTGGCTGTTCATTTTGGCTCCCTAAAGACACCTATTCGGCCAAAGAGTCACCAGCCCTTCAAGTCTCCAAGGTGGCCGAATGACTTCCCCAAAACACATTAAAAACGTTTCAAATTTGCTGTACAAATTCAAGGGCTGTTCGGTTGAATTAGTTCACACCATATGACCCTTCCAACGCCATTCTTTTCACATTTTCAAGGCTGATCAAGTTCAAGATCAAATGCTACTCACTAATCATCCAAAGACATCCATTTAAGAGCCTAATTAAAGTAAGAGACGTACCTAGCTGCTGCATGCATCTTTAAGTGGCCTAAAATGCATTTATCCTTCTAGAATGCTGCCCCTTGACGTCCCCAAAGCCCTCACATGGATTTGGACGAATTTTTGGACCAATTAATCTTCTAGAAATCGACCAATGGAGTGCCATTGCTGACCAAATACAATCAGCTCATTTCCTTCTCCATTAAGGTGGCTATTGGCATTCCCAAAGGATGAACAAAGACATATCTTCAAGCCTTCATTTACCAAGTGAATTCAACTATCTAGAAGCTGCCCTTTTGCCTCCAAAATCAGCCGAATTTAGCAAGCTATCCAAGGACCATGTTCAGCTAAACCTAGCCAAGCACATTAAGGATTTTCATTCTAGATTTTTCTACCCACATCTTACTTAGTCTTTAAGCTTGTTAGTGACTATTCGGCTAGCCTTTGTTGACCTATAAATATTTGTTATTTTTATTTGTTAAAAATAGACTTTTGATCATTAATCTTATTTTATGAACTTTTGTTCACCGAGTGAGTTATTCTCCTCTTCATTTTCGTACGAGTTTCGATTCTAACTTATCAAGCTTGCTTGTGGCGTCAATCGTACTCTTCCATTTTTTTATACCAATGGTTCTTATCTTTATAGATAACGGGTCTTGGTCCGCCATCGAATTCCATCCTTCCACCTTAAACAAGTATAGAACCCGGGGTGACACTGACATAGTGTTGAATCGATTCTTTGTTTAAGTTCTTTAATCCATTTCCACCAAAATATCAACTATCTTTTATCCATCTTCTTTCATCCTTAAACCGAACCATCAAACATCATTCCCTTTACTTCCATTATTCCCGAACATATCCTATTATTTACTAAAACTGTTTCCATCATTTCTCAAACCTCCATTCCTAACTTAATTCTCTTTTAAAAACCAATTCATTAAAAGCTTCCGCAACTCATCCATATTTTCCCATAATTTTTCGAAAGGCTTATCTCCTCCTTGTAGACGATTAGGCAATCCGCATAGAATTCGACTCTCCCCGAGGCGGATCGTATCATCTTGTATCAGAGCTATAAAAATGTGGAATTTTTGACGACGACGAGAGCCGAAATAGGTTCGTGAAGAAATAAAAAAAGTTAAAAAAATTTGAAATTAAAAAAAAAAAATTCAAGTTGTAATTTTCGTTTTTTTTTGTATTCCATTTATATTGTATTTGAAGTGAAAAAAAAATAATTACGAAAACTGAAAAAAAAGTTCCCTTCTTCGCCCCAACGCCACCCATACTTTTGTTTTCTTTGTCTTTAAGCCTCCCCGATACCCAACGTCAAACCTTTGTTAACCACTTTGAAGCCGACCCTCAAGCCACAATAAGTCCTTTCGAAACGAAGTACAAACTTGCGAGAGCAAGAAAGAGCGGTAAAAGGAACGAGTGTTACATCAAAGAAAAAGCCTTTTACGAGTAAAACACGAGTGTGAGCGAATTTTCTTTGTGAGAGACTTGTGAGGTTTTTTTTTGTGGTAAGGCATTTTAAATTTTCTATTTATTTTCTTTCATTATCACGTCTTTTCTTTTCAGCAATAAACCATGGCTCAAGAAGTGTTCTCCGAATCTGACTATCAATACTTGTTGAACGGAATGCGAAGCATCGTGAACACCAAGTTTGACAAGTTGCATGAGCGTTTGGATCGAATCGAGGAACGAGACCGGTAAGAACGGCTTTCTTCAAGTCGAAGGACGAAATAAAGGTCGTCTCAGAGACACACTTTCGAAGAACATTCGAGAAGAGACTGTGATCGAGATTCTTATTCCTCAAGAAGTTCAAGACGATATGAATCAAACCACAAATTTGAAACTTTTCAAAGTTACCAACGAGGAAGTGAACATGGTTCATATACATCCAAATATTCCTCTACAAAAGATCGTTCTCGAAGTGGTTCAAATCATTCGACGAGGAATGCAAGGCGAAACAAAGCGACTAACGAGTGTGAAGCCTATTACAAAGATGAATACGCAAGCATGAGTTATACTTCTTATGATTCAAAGAAGTCCCGTTCGAAGAATCTTTCACGAGGAATTGATCAAGATATCTATAAGAACATCACTTCAATCTTAGAATCAAATCCTTGTATTTTTGATTCTTTTGAATCAATCTCTTGTTGTTATTAAAATGAAAAAGAATATGAAAAAGAAAACGAGAGAAAAGAAAATCAAAATGAGAAAAAAGAAAATCGAAATGAGAGAAAAGAAAATAAACATGAGAGTGAAGAAAAAGAAGAAAAAAATTTGAAAGAAAAAAAGAAAATGAAGAAAGAAAAATTGAGAAAGAAAAAGAAGTGGAAAAAGAGTTGGAAAAAGAAATGCGAGGACAAGATGAGCAAGAAAAAGAGTGTGGTTTTACAGCTAACCCATCAGAACTTTATTCTTCTTCTATTTCTTCTTTTCAGGAATCTGAGAAGCCGAGCAATGAAAATCTTCAACTTCAATACCTTCCCGATGAGCGACGATTTTGTTTGATTGACAAAGGTAAAGTTGAAAGTGAAATAGAACCGCCCACACCGGAAGGTAAGAAAGGTAAAGAAAGTACGTGTTTTAAAACTAGTCCTTCTCCATCAAGTTTCCATAATGTTTGCGATTGTGTGGATAATGTTGTTGATTGCCATCCTTCGATCATTTTTGATGTTTTAAGTGATGGTAAAATGAATTTCTCTACTAATAATCAATGCGATGCAAAGTATGATGATGGAGAGACGCATAGCCGACAAATACAAGACTCGAGTAAGTATGACGATGATTTTTCTCTTAATCCCAGCCTGTTTGATTGTGGTTATTACGAGATTAGTTCATTGTCCAATAAGGAAACTTTAAGGTTTTGTAAATCTGTTTTGAAGCACGTCAAGAGCTTTGATCGCTCGATCTTGAGTATGCATTATTCATATTGGTTTAATATGTTTAAAACATCGAAACCATTGATTCATTTTGACTCAAATAATCAAAATCAAGTTTTTAAACCGGGAATACGTTCTGATTTGTTCTGTGGAAAACTCAAGTGTCATATGGTATGTTTGAAGAATTTCTCTTATTTCGATACTTGGTTTTTGAGTAAGGTGGCGAGATTTGTTCATTTTGTTTTCAATTTTTATTCGCTCTGTAAACAAATTCTGTGGTTGTACTTGAAATTTACGTTTCATTCAAAAAGGATTGAATCGAACGCGAAGTATCGACTACACTACATGCCCGAAGAAAGAAGGTTTGTAAAGCTCAAACAAGGTAAGAATGATCCTTGTCCTTCTGTGCACAAAGGTAAGTCTTCTGAAATTGTTGATGCATTTTTGCTCTCTTCGGATGGTGAAAACTTTGCGTTGCTGACTTCGTTTTTGCAAAACATTTAGGTCATGACGAGCTTAATCGTTCTATTTTTCCTATTTCTGATCTATCTGTCTTCATGACTAATGAAAGGATTCTTGAGTTTGACAATTTTGATAGTTTTCATGTGAAAGAGTCCATATTGCATCACATGTGTGACCCATTTGAAGTTTTTGAGATGACTTCATTCTCCTTGAATGTTGATAAAACATATGTTGCTAATTTTCATCATTTAGATCATAAAGTGTTTGAATGTTTCATTCTGATGAATGATGATCTATTCGGTTTGTTCATTGACAAAGAGAATTTTGTATTTGATAATCTTTGTTTATGTACGAGTGATTTCATACATCATTCAATGCAAGGATTGAATGTTCAATTTCGAGTGCCATATGCATTTTCTTCATTACTTGCTTGTGACTACTATATCTATCACTTGATATGTTATTCGCATGTTGGTTTTGACTTGTGGAATCCATTCGAATCGTATGCATGCCATGAAGATAATTCAACTCAGTTCCAAATGTTTGATAAGGCATTGTTCATTTTGTACAATAGTGTGATTATGCCTGTCTGCATGAGATTCATTTGTTTTGTCTTGCTTATATTTGGACTACAAGTTTATTTAAAATCTATTTTGCTAATTCATGGATGCCTTTTGCAGGTGTTGCGATTATCATCCATCCCGTTTGATCGAGGAAAATCGAGTCAAAAGAAATTTTATTCGGAAAATCAACAGGTCGATTCGAGGACGAATCGTCTTGAAGAGGGGAGAGATGATACGGCCACGCCCAAGGCCTCTAACATTTTGCAAACTGATGAGCTCGGGTCATTGAGCCCAAGTGTCGTGGAGCTTGTGCGCAACTTGGTGCACTTCCAAATTGAGCCAGATTAGCTCATTCTAGCTCAATTTGAGCTCACTCGAGCTCGTTCCAGCTCATTGAGCTGATTCGTTAATTTTAATGCTTTAAATAAATTGAGTATTTAATTTATTAATTTTTTTCCTACAACAAATTAATGCATCCTAATATTTTATTTAGTGTCTAAATTAATTTGTCCTAGTCTATATTAGTTTGTTACATTATTATTACATGTTTTAAGATGTTTTAAAATTAAAATCAATGTGCAGATTTTTTTTCTACTTAAATAGGGGGCTGCCGAATTTAGTATGTGTGCTAAGTGTGTGTTTAATGTGTCCAAAGTGACTATTGATGTGTCTTGGACGTGATTAATTGTTATTCAATTCATTTGGCTTGATTTAATAAGCATTCATACCCTTTTGTAGGTACAGCCGAATGCACATGAAGCAATTAAGAGATACATGCACCTAGGTGCATTGTACTTGGCCGAATACATCCATGTATTTGGTGGGTGCATGGACGGCTGGAACATGCATGTTGGATGTTCATTTTGGCTCCCTAAAGACACCTATTCAGCCAAAGAATCACCAGCCCTTCAAGTCTCCAAGGTGGCCGAATGACTTCCCCAAAACACATTAAAAACGTTTCAAATTTGCTGCACAAATTCAAGGGCTGTTCGGTTGAATTAGTTCACACCATATGACCCTTCCAACGCCATTCTTTTCACATTTGCAAGGCTGATCAAGTTCAAGATCAAATGCTGCTCACTAATCATCAAAAGAAATCCATTTAAGAGCCTAATTAAAGCAAGGGACGTACCTAGCTGCAGCATGCATCTTTAAGTGGCCTAAAATGCATTTATCCTTCTAGAATGCTGCCCCTTGACGTCCCCAAAGCCCTCACATGGATTTGGACGAATTTTTGGATCAATTAATCTTCTAGAAAACGACCAATGGAGTGCCATTGCTGACCAAATACAATCAGCTCATTTCCTTCTCCATTAAGGTGGCTATTGGCGTTCCCAAAGGATGAACAAAGGCATATCTTCAAGCCTTCATTTTCCAAGTGAATTCAACTATCTAGAAGCTGCCCTTTTGCCTCCCAAATCAGCCGAATTTAGCAAGCTATCCAAGGACCATGTTCGGCTGAACCTAGCCAAGCACATTAAGGATTTTCATTCTAGATTTTTCTACCCACATCTTACTTAGTCTTTAAGCTTGTTAGTGACTATTCGGCTAGCCTTTGTTGACCTATAAATATTTGTTATTTTCATTTGTTAAAAATAGACTTTTGATCATTAATCTTATTTTATGAACTTTTGTTCACCGAGTGAGATATTCTCCTCTTCATTTTCGTACGATTTTCGATTCTGACTTATCAAGCTTGCTTGTGGCTCAATCGTACTCTTCCATTTTATTATACCAACGGTTCTTATCTTTATAGATAATGGGTCTTGGTCCGCCATCGAATTCCATCCTTCCACCTTAAACAAGTATAGAACCTGGGGTGACACTGACATAGTGTTGAATTGATTCTTTGTTTAAGTTCTTTAATCCATTTCCACCAAAATATCAACTATCTTTTATCCATCTTCTTTCATCCTTATATCGAACCATCAAACATCATTCCCTTTACTTCCATTATTCCAGAACCTATCCTATTATTTACTAAAACTGTTTCCATTATTTCTCAAACCTCCATTCCTAACTTAATTCTCTTTTAAAAACCAATTCATTAAAAGCTTCCGCAACTCATCCATATTTTCCCATAATTTCCCGAAAGGCTTATCTCCTCCTCGTAGACGATTGGGCAATCCGCATACAATTTGACTCTCCCCGAGGTAGATCGTATCAAAGACCATATTTGGGATATGGTCTCGGCACTGAATTGAGATCCCGTATAAGACCATATCTGGGATATGGCATCGGCATCGAATAGTGATTTTGTGTAAGACCACGTCTGGGACCTGGCTTCGGTATGAAATCGTGTAAGACCTTGTCTGGGACATGGCATCGATACACGATCTAGTATAAAACCATATCTGGGATATGGCGTCGACATCGATAAGAGATCCCGTATAAGACCATATCTGGGATATGGAATCGGCATCAACAGTTGATCCCATGTAAGACCATATTTGGGATATGGCATTGGCATCTTATTACGTGTATGATGAATTCTGGGTATCCTTCGATATTCCAAGTGGTTCAACAGGGTAAAGAGCTAAGTTTATGTTCAAGATGGTAAAAGTGCTAAAGTTATGTGATGAAGTGATACAGGTACATATGAGAAACTCACGAGAAATGAGTTCGATATGTGTTATGTGATTGGTAAGAGTAAGCATGAGTAAGCTATATCAATGTGCTTGGTAACTTGTGTTATTACTTAAAGTAAAGTATGAATGTATTACAAGATTTTTATTTTTGATACAGTCCGCCTCGAGAAGAGTCGAAATGTATGCGAATTGCCCAATCGTCTACGAGGAGGAGATAAGCCTTCGGAAAATAATAGGAGATATCGTTAAGTTGCGAAAGCTTTTTGTTTGAATTTGTTTAGAAAATGGATTAAGTTAGGAATGGAGGTTATGAGAATGAGGGAAACGGTCTAGATGAAGGTAATGATAGGTTCGAAAAAGATGAAGAAAGAAAATGGTATTTGATGGTTTGGTTTAATAATGAAAACAAAGGATAGATGATAGTTTGATATTTTTGTGGAAATGGAAGAAAGAAATTAAACAGAAACGATTCAACACTCAATGGTGTCACCCCGGTTTCTATAGTGTTTAAGGTGGGAGTATGGAAATCGATATGGACCAAAGACCCGTTATCAAGATTGATAAGAACCAATGGTATAGTTAAATGGAAGAACAAGTGATAGACGCCACAAGCACAGCTCGATAAGTCTATGAAACTTGTACAAAATCAAAGAGGAGATAAACTCACTCAATGAACTAAAGTTCATATATTTTTTTTTTATCAAAGATTAACCAACCTACAAAATGAAAATTAACAACTATTTATACTAAATAGCTAGGGTGACCGAATAGCCATCTTAAAGGCTAAGTAATTAACTTGAAAATTCCAGAATTTTGGAGAAGGTTTCCTTGTAGTTTCCCATGCATTGAGGACGTCAAAGGCCATGCTTCATGAAGAAGAAATTCGTCCAAGTCCATGTACAGCCCTTGGGAACTCATTAGCCATGTTTCTAGAAGAGGGAATGAATTTTGGGTCACTTGAAAATGCATGCAGCAGCTAGGTACGTCCCATGCAATAATTGACCTCATAATTAGCTTTCTTTTGGCTGAAAAATGTCCAGCAATAATGATGAAGATTAAAAGCTCTTTTGGATGTGTAAATTCAGCCATTTGGGACGTTTTGAAGACATCTTAATGAAGAAGAAAGTGGCCAAACGAATTTGGACAGCAAAGGAGCTGAAAAAGCTTGTCTAGGTTCGGCCAACATTGGAGATGAGCTGCACCTTTTGTTTGAGAATTTTCCAGCATTTAATCATGTTTTTGAATGGCTTGCCTGTGGTTTAATTCAGCCTTTAAATCCCCTTGACCTTTGCATTTCACGAACAACCCCTTGGAAGATGAATGAGCTGCTGTCTTGTTTTAATTTTCAGCTTAAAAGTCCTCAATAAATTCGTCCATGCACTTGTGCTTTCTTCCAACGAATGGTAGCCTTGAATGGCCAAAATTTGGCAGCCATGGTGCATGCTTCCAGCCGTCCATGCACCTCTATGATTCATTAGAGCATTCGGCCAGGTTCAATGCACCTAAGTGCATGCACCCCCCTTTAATGCATTGGTACATTCGGCTGTACCTACAAAGTGAATGAACTCACATTAATTCACTCCAAATCAGATGAATTACATTAAACACATGCTATGGACACTTCAAGGGACGTTTGGACAACTTAAAGACACCAATATTGATACGGGCACGCCCAGGCCCTCCAACGTTTTGTGAACTGATGAGCTCAAATTCAAATACCCAAGTGTCGTGGAGCTCAAGTGCATCTTCATGCACTTCCAAATTGAGTCGGATTAGCTCAATCGAGTTTAATTTGAGCTCACTCGAGCTCGCTCCAGCTCATTGAGCTGATTGCTTTTTAATTTAATGCTTTAAATAAATTGGACAATTTAATTATTTAATTTTCTACAGCAAGTTAAATGTCTAAATATTTTATTTAGTGTCAAATTTAATTTTCCTAAGTCTAATTTAATTTGTGTCATTTTATTACAGCCTTTTAAGTGTGTTTTAATTTAAGAATTAAAGTGCAGAATTTTTTTCATTAAAATAGGGGCTGCCGAATTTAGTATGTGTGCTAAGTGTGTGTTTAATGTGTCTAAAGTGTCCATTGATGTGTCTTGGACGTGATTAATTGTTATTCAATTCATTTGGCTTGATTTAATATGCATTCATACCCTTTTGTAGGTACAGCCGAGTGTACATGAAGCAATTAAGAGATACATGCACCTAGGTGCATTGTACTTGGCCGAATACATCCATGTATTTGGTGGGTGCATGGACGGTTGGAATCATGGTTAAATGCTGCTGATTTTTGGATTATCAAGGTGCCTATTTGGTTAAAAAAATAATTCCATGAAGACACATGCATGGAGGAGTTAAATGCATGATGCATGAACAAACCGCTTCAACGAATGAAGAAATACATGCATGGTTGGAGTCATGAACGTCCAAGGGAGTTTTAATGGCTGAATTAAACACTTTCAAGACATTCAAAGACATGTTTAAATGCTGGGAATTCTTCAAACAAAAGGTGCAACTCATCCCCAATGTTGGCCGAACCTAGACAAGCCTTTTCAGCTCCTTTGCTGTCCAAATTCGTTTGGCCACTTTCTTCTTCATTAAGATGTCTTCAAAATGTCCCAAATGGCTGAATTTACATATCCAAGAGGGCTACTCATGTTCTCCCTTATTTCTGGACACTTTTCAGCCAAAAGAGACCAAATTAATAGCTTAATTATTGCATGGGACGTACCTAGCTGCTGCATGCATCTTCAAGTGACTTAAAATTCATTTTCCCTTCTAGAAAGCTGCCCATTAACATTCCCAAAGGTTGCACATGGACTTGGACGAATTTTTGGGACCATTAATCTTCTAGAAACCCATCCATTAGAGTGCCATTGATGCCATATACATCCAAACGAATTTGCAAGCACATCAAGGCCACATTCAGCCGAAATTTGCCAAGACACTAAGAGACTTCGTTCTAGATTTTTCTAGCTTATTTTAGTTTAATTTTTACTTAGCCTTTAAGCTATGACCATTCGGCTAACTCCTTCAGTTGGCTATAAATATTTGTTTTCATTTGTAAAGGGAACAACTTTTAGAACTTTAATCAAATTATATGGACTTTTGTTCATTGAGTGAGTTTATCTCCTCTTCATTTTCGTACGAGTTTCGTCTTTGACTTATCAAGTTTTTCTTGTGGCGTCAATCGTTTCTCATCCATCAAATTATACCAACGGTTCTTATCTTTTTAGATAACAGGTCTTGGTCCATACTCGATTTCCATATTTCCACATTGAACCATATAGAAATTGGGGTGACACTAACTTGTGCTGAATCATTTCTTCGTTCAAGTTCATTTTGCCATTTCCACCAACTATCATATTTTACCATCTTCTTCACTTCCATCCTAAACCGAACTTACCCATTTATCAACTAGCCATTTTCATTACAAATACATTTCCATAACTTTCTCAATTATCATTCCTTTGATAGCTTCCGCAACTTTAATCTATTTACATCCATATTTTACTATTAATTCTCGAAGGCTTGATTTACTCCTCGTAGACGATTGGGCAATTCGCATACATTTCGACTCTTCCCGAGGTAGACTGTACCATCTGGTATCAGAGCTACCAAACGAGAATTTTTGACGACGTACGTGAAGCCAGATTAAGTTCGTAAGTTGAAAAAAAATTATTTAAAAAAAAATTCTCAAGTTGTAATTTTCGTTTCTTGTATTACATAATAGTGTATTTGGAGTAAAAAAAATGAAAATTCAAAAAAAAATTGAAAAAAATTTAAAAAAAATACGAACAAAAAAAAGTGAAGTTCTTGAAGTATATGCAAGTTTTTTGTTTCCATCTTTTCTATTCCGTGTTCCGATCATCGAAAATCAATCTTCTACCCCGACCCTCAACTTTCTGTTACCATTGATGGTACTTATTCTTCTACCCCATTTTCCTTCTCTTTTGTCTAGCCTACCCGACACCAGACTTTTCCTTGTTTCAGCTTCCCCTATACCCGACATCAATCCCTTGTTACCCACTTTGAAGCCGACCCTCAAGCCACGATTAGTCTATCGAAACGAAATACAAAATTGTGAGACAAGATTGAGCGGTAAAAGGCACGAGTGCTACATTAAAGAAAAAGCCTTTATACGAGTGAAAACACGAGTGTGAGCGAACTTTTCTTTGTGAGTGACTTGTGAGGATTTTGTGGTAAGGCATTTTAAATTTTGGATTTATTTTCTTTCTTTATAACGTTCTTCCTTTTCAGCAATAAATATGTTTCAAGAAGAACTATCCGCCGAAGACTTCCAATTTTTGGTGAATGAAATGGACCGAATGCTCGAGAAGAAGCTAAGTCCCATACAAAGGCGTTTGGACCAAGCAAAGGAAAAGGATCGACGAAAGCACACCACAACGAGTCGAGAAACGGAGCGGCGACCATCTCGGAGACCCACTTTTGATGAATACTCGAGAAAAGAATTCCGTCATGACTCCCATTCTTCATCGAGCTCAAGGTCAAGGGACTTCTATCAAGATTTCTCTTCATCAAGAAGTTCATTTGATTATGTGAGAAAGGATTATCATCGAGATTTGTATTTGTCAAGACCCCCGAGACATCGAGAAGAAAGTTACGAGTACTCATCCATGAAAGATTATTCTTGAAGTGGTACATATTATGATTCGTATTTAAGGCGAAGCAAAGCGAGTTACGAAAACCTTTGACGAAGATGAACATGAAAGCACTAGCTACTCTTCAAACGCTTCAAAGATGTCACGCTCAAAGGATCTTTCACGAGGAATCGATCGAGACATCTATAAGAATATTGCTTCGATCTTAGAATCAAACCCGTCTATTTTTTATTGTTTTGAATCTACCTCTTGTTGTACTCAAAATGAAAAAGAAAACTCAAATGAAAAGGAAAAAGAGAAAGAATAAAAAGAAGAAAAAGAAAGAAAAATTGAAAAAGAAAAGAAAATTGAAAAGAAAATTGAAATTGAGAAAAACATTGAGAAAGAAAGTGAGAAAGAAAAAGATGTTGAAAAAGAAACGAGAGAAAAGAACGAGCGAGAAAACGAGAGTGAATTTTCAACTAACCCATTTGAAGTTTTCTCTTCTTCTGTTTCTTCATTTCAGGTTTTTGAGGAACCAAGCGACGACTACCAACTCCAATACCTTCCTGATGAGCGACGTTTTTATTTGGTTGAAAAAGGTAAGATTGAATCACGCGAGCTGGAAGGTAAGGAAGGTAAGATTTTGAAGAGTTTCAATCTCCACCGAATTTTTTGAATAATTGTGATTATGTGGATAGCTTCGTCGATTGCCATTCTTTGATTAATTGTGACGACTTAAATGGTGGTAAGACGAGTTCATCTCATAATAATCATTGTGATGCAAAGCGTGACGGTGGAGTAGTGTCTATCCGACAAATGCAAGACTCGTCAAGGTATGATGATGACTTTTCTTTTAATCCCAATTTGTTTGATTGTGGATATTACAAGATTTGTTCGTTGTCTAATACGAAATCTTTGAGTTTTTGTAAATCAGTTTTGAAACATGTTAAGAGTTTTGACCGTTCGATCTTGAACATACATAATTCTTATTGGTCTAACATGTGTGATTTTTCGAAACCATTGTCCCATCTTGACTTAAATAGTCAAACCCATGTTTTTAAACCGGGAATCCGTTCTGATTTACTTTGTGGGAAATTCAAGTATCACCTGGTAAGTTTGAAAGACTTCTATCTTTTTGATACTTGGTTTTTGAGTAAGGTTGCGAAATTTGTTTATTTTGTCTACAATTTTTATTCGCTCCTTAAGCGAATTTTGTGGTTGTATTTGAGATTTACAATCCATTCGAAAGGTGTTGATTCAAACGCAAAGCTTCGACTACATTACTTGCCCGTGGAGAGAAGGTTTGTATTGCTCGACCGAGGTAAGAATGATCTTTATCTTTCCGCGCATCAAGGTAAGCCTACTGAAAGTATTGATACATTTTTGCTCTCTTTGGATGGTGCTAAGCTTTGCGTCGCTGATTTCGTCTTTGTGAAACATTTAGATCATTACATGCTTAATCGTTCTATTATGCATGTTTGTGATCTACCTGTTTTCTTGATTGATGAAAGGATTCTTACGTTTGGTAATTTTGATAATATTCGTGTGAAAGAGTCCAAATTTCGTCACATGTGCAATCCACTTGAAGATTTTGAGACGTTTTCGTTCTCTTTGGATGTTGATAGAGATTTTGTTAATGAATTTCATTTTATAGATCATTTAGATCACGAATTGTTTGAATGCCCTATTCTGCTTAATGATGATCTATCCATTTTGATCATTGACAAAAAGAATCTTGTGTACGATAAATTTTATAACTCATGTGCGAGTAATTTCATAAATCGTTCAAGTATAAGATTTGGCTGTTCAATTTCGTGTGCCATGTGCACTTTCTCACATATCTGCTTGTGATGCTTATATCTATTATCTGATGAGTTACTCCCATGTTGATTTTAACTTTTGGAATCTGTTTAAATCATATGCATGCCAAGAAGCCTATTCACTTTTGTTGCAAACATTTGATAAGGCTTTGTTCATTTTATATGATAAAATGTTTATGCCCGTTTGCGTGCCATCTATTTGTCTTGTTTTGCTTATAATTGGTTTGCAAGAATGTTTGATAACTTATGGTTATCTTTTTTAGGTAATGCGATTATCATCCGTCCCGTTTGATCGAGGAAAATCGAACAAGGAGAATTTTGTTCGAGGAAATCAACAGGTCGATTCGAGGACGAATCGTCTTGAAGAGGGGAGGGATGATACGGGCACGCCAAGGCCCTCCAACATTTTGCAAACTGATGAGCTCGAATTCAAATACCCAAGTGCCGTGGAGCTCAAGTGCATCTTCATGCACTTCCAAATTGAGCCGGATTAGCTCAATCGAGCTTAATTTGAGCTCACTCGAGCTCGCTCCAGCTCATTGAGCTGATTGCTTTTTAATTTAATGCTTTAAATAAATTGGACAATTTAATTATTTAATTTTCTACAGCAAGTTAAGTGTCTAAATATTTTATTTAGTGTCAAATTTAATTTGCCTAAGTCTAATTTAATTTGTGTCATTTTATTACATCCTTTTAAGTATGTTTTAATTTAAGAATTAAAGTGCAGAATTTTTTCATTAAAATAGGGGTGCGAATTTAGTATGTGTGCTAAGTGTGTGTTTAATGTGTCCAAAGTGTCTATTGATGTGTCTTGGACGTGATTAATTCTTATTCAATTCATTTGGCTTGATTTAATATGCATTCATACCCTTTTGTAGGTACAAAAATTAATGTACATGAAGCAATTAAGAGATACATGCACCTAGGTGCATTGTACTTGGCCGAATACATCCATGTATTTGGTGGGTGCATGGACGGTTGGAAGCATGGTTAAATGCTGCTGATTTTGGATTATCAAGGTGCCTATTTGGTTAAAAAAATAATTCCATGAAGACACATGCATGGAGGAGTTAAATGCATGATGCATGAACAAACAGGTTTCAACGAATGAAGAAATACATGCATGGTTGAGTCATGAACGTCCAAGGGAGTTTTAATGGCTGAATTAAACACTTGCAAGCCATTCAAAGACATGTTTAAATGCTGGGAATTCTTCAAACAAAAGGTGCAACTCATCCCCAATGTTGGCCGAACCTAGACAAGCCTTTTCAACTCCTTTGCGGGTCCAAATTCGTTTGGCCACTTTCTTCTTCATTAAGATGTCTTCAAAATGTCCCAAATGGCTGAATTTACATATCCAAGAGGGCTACTCACGTTCTCCCTTATTTCTGACACTTTTCAGCCAAAAGAGACCAAATTAATAGCTCAATTATTGCATGGGACGTACCTAGCTGCTGCATGCATCTTCAAGTGACTTAAAATTCATTTTCCCTTCTAGAAAGCTGCCCATTAACATTCCCAAAGGCTGCACATGGACTTGGACGAATTTTTGGGACCATTAATCTTCTAGAAACCCATCCATTGGAGTGCCATTGATGCCATATACATCCAAACGAATTTGCAAGCACATCAAGGCCACATTCAGCCGAAATTTGCCAAGACACTAAGAGACTTCATTCTAGATTTTTCTAGCTTATTTTAGTTTAATTTTTACTTAGCCTTTAAGCTATGACCATTTGGCTAAATCCTTTAGTTGGCTATAAATATTTGTTTTCATTTGTAAAGGGAACAACTTTTAGAACTTTAATCAAATTATATGGACTTTTGTTCATTGAGTGAGTTTATCTCCTCTTCATTTTTGTACGAGTTTCATCTTTGACTTATCAAGTTTTGCTTGTGGCGTCAATCGTTTCTCATCCATCAAATTATACCAACGGTTCTTATCTTTTTAGATAACGGGTCTTGGTCCATACTCGATTTCCATATTTCCACCTTGAACCATATAGAAATTGGGGTGACACTAACTTGTGTTGAATCATTTCTTCGTTCAAGTTCATTTTGCCATTTCCACCAACTATCCTATTTTACCATCTTCTTCACTTCCATCCTAAACCGAACTTACCCATTTATCAACTAGCCATTTTCATTACAAATCCATTTCCATAACTTTCTCAATTATCATTCCTTTGATAGCTTCCGCAACTTTAATCTATTTACATCCATATTTTACTATTAATTCTCAAAGGCTTGATTTACTCCTCGTAGACGATTGGGCAATTCGCATACATTTTGACTCTTCCTGAGGCGGACTGTATCAAATATGCTACATTGAAAATTCGGCAGCCCCTAAATGACTAGAAAAATTCTGCACTTTAATTCTTAAATTAAAACACACTTAAAAGGCTGTAATAAAATGACACAAATTAAATTAGACTTAGGCAAATTAAATTTGACACTAAATAAAATATTTAGACACTTAACTTGCTGTAGAAAATTAAATAAATAATTTGTCCAATTTATTTAAAGCATTAAATTAAAAAGCAATCAGCTCAATGAGCTAGAGCGAGCTCGAGTGAGCTCAAATTGAGCTAGAATGAGCTAATCCGGCTCAATTTGAAAGTGCATAAAGATGCAAATGAACTCCTCGGCACTTGGAACTTTGGGCTTGAGCTCCATAAGTTTGAAATTTGATAGTCACCCGAGCGTGCCCGTATCATCCCTCCCCTCTTCAAGACGATTCGTCCTCGAATTGACCTGTTGGTTGTCTGAACAAAATTCCTTTTGGCTCGGTTTACCTCGATCAAATGGGATGGATGATAATCTCAACACCTAATAGATATAACCATGGATTAGCAAATAAAACTTCACACTAGTTCGCAATCCAAATGTAAGCAGCACCAAACAAATAAATTGCATATGATCAGGCAGCATCAAATCATCGTACAAAAGAAGTAATGCCTTGTCAAACGTTTGCAACAAAATTGAAAAGACTTTAAGGCATGCATAAGATGTTGAGGGATTCCACAAGTCAAAATGATCAAGCGAATGATAAAGCAAATGATAGACATATATGTCACAAGCAAGTAGTTGAAAAGAGTCACTTTGCACACGATATTCAATAACTAAACCTTGCATTGAACGATATAAGGAATCACTCGCACATGAATTATAACAAGTATCAAACACAAAATACTTTTTATCAATGGACAAAATAGATAGATCATCAATAGGCAGAATAGGACATTCAAACAATTCATGATCTAAATGATTTACAGAAGAGGATTCATTAACAAAATTTCTATCAACATCCAAAGAGGATGAAAACATCTCAAAATCTTCAAGTGGATTGCACATGTGACGCAATATGGACTTTTTCACACTTGAATCAAAATTATCAAACACAAGAAGCCTTTCATCATTCATCAAAATAGATAAATCACAAACAGGCAGAAAAGAACGATTAAGCATTTCATGATCTGAATGTTTTACAACAACGAAATCAGCAACGCAAAGCTTTTCACCATCCGTAGGGAGCAGAAACGCATCAACAAATTCAAAAAACGCACCTTTATGCGCGGAAGGACAAAGATCATTCTTACCTTGTTCGAGCATTACAAACCTTCTCTCCACGGACAAGTAATGTAGTCGAAGCTTTGCGTTTGAATCAACACCTTTCAAATGGATTGTAAATCTCAAATACAACCACAAAATTTGCTTAAAGAGCAAATAAAAATTGTAGACAAAATGAACAAATTTCACAACCTTACTCAAAAACCAAGTATCAAAAAGATAGAAGTATTTCAAACTTACCAGATGATACTTGAGTTCTCTATAGAGCAAATCAGAACGTATTCCCGATTTAAAAACATGCGTTTGATTATTTAAATCAAGATGTATCAAGGGTTTCTTTAATTCAAACTTGTCAAACCAATAGGAATTGTGCATGATCAAGGTCGAGCGATCAAAACTCTGGACGTGCTTCAAAACAGACTTACAAAAACTCAAAGATTTTATTTTAAACAACGAACAAATCTCGTAATAACCACAATCAAACAAATGAGGATTAAGAGAAAATTCATCGTCATACTTACTTGAGTCTTGCACTTGTCGAATAGACGTTACTCCACCTTCACACTTTGCATCACAATGATTATTATGGGATAAACTCATCTTACCATCATTTAAAAGATCACAAGGAATGGGGGATGGCAAATGACGATATCTTTCACATAATCACAATCATTAGGAAAATTTGGTAGAGACGGAATCACTTCCAGACACTTACCTTCCTTACCTCCATTACCTTTTTCAATCAAATGAAAACGTCACTCGTCGGAAAGGTATTGAAGCTGAAGATTTTCATTGCTCGGCTTCTCAGAATCCTGAAAAGAAGAAACAGAAGAAGAACAAAGTTCTGATGAGTTAGTTAATTCAACGCTCACTTTTTCTCGCTCATTTTGTTCTTTTGTTTCTTTTTCAACATCTTTTTCTCTTTCAATTTTCTTTTCAATCTTTTCTTCTTTCTCTTTTTCTTTATTTTCTTTTTCTTTCACAATCTCTTTTTCTTTTTCAACTTTTTCATTTTCTTCTTTTTCACATTCTTTTTCACATTCTTTTTCAATTTCGTTACAACTCGTAGTTGTTACAAAGGAGTCGAAAAGAGAAGGGTTTGACTCAAAGAAAGAAGTCATTTTCTCGTAGAAATCATTTGCTATCCTTTGTGAGAAGTTCTTCGATCGTGACTTCTTTGAATCATACATCGAATAACTTGTACTCTCCCATTTGTCGCCTTAAAAAGGATCGTACTCGTAACTTTCTTTGCTCCGTCTCGAAGATCTCGTTGAGTAGGAGTCTCGATAATAGTCACTTCTTGAATAGTCATCAGAAGGGGTTCTTCGAGAAGAATACCTCGTGGATGTTTTCTTGGAAGTTTCTGAACGGGTATATCGATCAACTTGCTCGTCATCTTAAAAGGAGTAAGAATCATAATCAACTTCTTGTCTCGGAATTGATGGCGAAAAGGAATCACGTCGGGACTTCTTCAAGTAGTATTCGATGGTATATCTCCGTGGGGTTCTTGTTTCCGATTTTCGATTTGAAGAATCTCGTTCGTAAAGGGCTCCTCTTTCCGCACGATCAATTCTTTCGTGCAACTTGTCGAATTTGGAATTCATGACTTTTCGCATCCCGTTCAATAAGTATTGATAATCAGATTCTGACATCGCTTCTTGATTCATTTTTTTATGTTCTACAAAGAAAGATCATTAAAAGAATAAAATCGAAAAGTAAAACCTCACCACAAAAACTCACAAGTCACTCACAAAGAAAAATCGCTCACACTCGTGTTTTCACTCATATAAGGCTTTTTCTTTAATGTAACACTCGTGCCTTTTACCGCTCAATCTCGTCGCACAATTTCGTACTTTGTTTCGAAAAGACTTATCGCGACTTGAGGGTCGGCTTCAAAATTGGTTAACAACGGATTGATGTCGGGAATAGGGAAGGCTGAACAAAAGAAAATTTTGGTATGGATATCGCGTTGGGATGGAAAGGATGAAGATGGTAGGGGGTTTTGAAGATCGGGTAGAAGAATAAGGGTACCTAACGATGGTTGAAGAAATTTAAGGGTCGGGGTAGAAGAATGTTTTCGATGATCGGGACACGTAATAGAAAAGATGGGAACACATAACTTGTAAAACTTTCACCTCTTTTTTTTTTTACTCAAATTTTTTTTTAACTTCGATTTTTTTTCTTTTCTTTTTTTTTAAATTTTTTTTAACACTTCAAATGCATGAAAATAAAATACAATAGAAATGAAATTACAACTTGGAATTTTTTTTGATTTTTTTTTCTATTTCTTCACGAACCTATTTTAGCTCTCGTCGTCGTCGAAAACTCCTCGTTTTATAGCTCTGATACCAGATGATACAGTCGACCTCAGGAAGAGTCGAAATGTATGCAAATTGCCCAATCGTCTACGAGGAGGAGATAAGCCTTCGGAAAATAATAGGAGATATCGTTAAGTTGCGAAAGCTTTTTGTTTGAATTTGTTTAGAAAATGGATTAAGTTAGGAATGGAGGTTATGAGAATGAGGGAAATAGTATAGATGAAGGTAATGATAGGTTCGGAAAAGATGAAGAAAGGAAATGGTATTTGATGGTTTGGTTTAACAATGAAAACAAAGGATAGATGATAGTTTGATATTTTGGTGGAAATGGAAGAAAGAACTTAAACAGAAACGATTCAACACTCAATGGTGTCACCCCAGTTTCTATAGTGTTTAAGGTGGGAGTATGAAAATCGATATGGACCAAAGACCCGTTATCAAGATTGATAAGAACCAATGGTATAGTTAAATGGAAGAACAAGTGATAGACGCCACAAGCACAGCTCGATAAGTCTATGAAACTTGTACAAAATCGAAGAGGAGATAAACTCACTCAATGAACTAAAGTTCATATATATTTTTTTTATCAAAGATTAACCAACCTACAAAATGAAAATTAACAACTATTTATACTAAATAGCTAGGGTAATCGAATAGCCATCTTAAAGGCTAAGTAATTAACTTGAAAATTCCAGAATTTTGGAGAAGGTTTCCTTGTAGTTTCCCATGCACTGAGGACGTCAAAGGCCATGCTTCATGAAGAAGAAATTCGTCAAAGTCCATGTACAGCCCTTGGGAACTCATTAGCCATGTTTCTAGAAGAGGGAATGAATTTTGGGTCACTTGAAAATGCATGCAGCAGCTAGGTACGTCCCATGCAATAATTGACCTCATAATTAGCTTTCTTTTGGCTGAAAAATGTCCAGCAATAATGATGAAGATTAAAAGCTCTTTTGGATGTGTAAATTCAGCCATTTGGGACGTTTTGAAGACATCTTAATGAAGAAGAAAGTGGCCAAACGAATTTGGACAGTAAAGGAGCTGAAAAAGCTTGTCTAGGTTCGGCCAACATTGGAGATGAGCTGCACCTTTTGTTTGAGAATTTTCCAGCATTTAATCATGTCTTTGAATGGCTTGCTTGTGGTTTAATTCAGCCTTTAAATCCCCTTGACCTTTGCATTGCACGAAACAGCCCCTTGGAAGATGAATGAGTCATTGCCTTGTTTTAATTTCAGTTTAAAAGTCCTCAATAAATTTGTCCATGCACTTGTGCTTTCTTCCAACGAATGGTGGCCTTGAATGGCCAAAAATTGGCAGCCATGGTGCATGCTTCCAGCCGTCCATGCACCTCCATGATTCTTTGGAGCATTCGGCCAAGTTCAATGCACCTAAGTGCATGCACCTCCCTTTAATGCATTGTTACATTTGGCTACCTACAAAGTGAATGAACTCACATTAATTCACTCCAAATCAGATGAATAACATTAAACACATGCTATGGGCACTTCAAGGGACGTTTGGACAACTTAAAGACACCAATATGCTACATTGAAAATTCGGCAGCCCCTAAATGACTAGAAAAATTCCGTACTTTAATTCTTAAATTAAAACACACTTAAAAGGCTGTAATAAAATGACAAATTAAATTAGACTTAGGCAAATTAAATTTGACACTAAATAAAATATTTAGACATTTAACTTGCTGTAGAAAATTAAATAAATAAATTGTCTAATTTATTTAAAGCATTAAATTAAAAAGCAATCAGCTCAATGAGCTAGAGCGAGCTCGAGTGAGTTCAAATTGAGCTAGAATGATCTAATCCGGCTCAATTTGGAAGTGCATAAAGATGCACATGAACTCCTCGGCACTTGGAACTTTGGGCTCGAGCTCCATAAGTTTGAAATTTGATGGTCCCCTAGGTGTGCCCGTATCAATGTTGCTATCTATTACATGCAAACTTACAAAGCTTTATGCTTACTCTCTCTCTTTTCCCTTTCCTTGTAGTATCGCCAAGCTAGCTCGGGGATCGTAGGACGTTGGAGCTCGATTCACACTATCAAGCTATTCTTCTGGTATAGTAAAGTTTGATTATTTTGGGTATGGCATGCATAAGAACTTGGTCATTTTGTTATATGTCATATTGGTTAGCCAAGGTATTGGCTATTAATGTTACTCAATTCATTTTGTAAATGGCCATTGGAATTGGCCGATACTAGTTAAGTTATATCTATTCGATGATAATGAAATTCATGAATTACAAGCTTGGGCAATTGAATGAGTAATGTGTGAAGTATATGCATGTTGAACGCAGTGTGAAATTAAGGTGTAGATGTCTTGATTCTGGATATTAGAGGTGCCTTATTGTCATGTTGTGTGTTACATTGAAATGATATAAGTGCGGTGGCTTTTCAGCGTGGCAAATGGCTTGGTAAATAGCCTTATAATTGTCCACACGGGTAGACACACGGGCGTGTGTCTAGGCCATGTGTGACACACAGTCTGCCTCATGGGCGTGTAGTTTGGCCATGATACGAGCACACCCGGGGCACCAGCGATTTACAAATTGATGGAGCTCGGATCAAATGACCCAAGTGCCGTGGAGCTAATGTGCACTTTGGTGCACTTCCAAATTGAGTTGGATTAGTCCATTTGAGCTCGATTTGAGCTCACTCGAGCTCACTCCAGCTCATTGAGCTGATTATTTAAATTTAAAGCTTTAAATAAATTGAACATTTCATTTATTAATTTTCCTACAGCAAATTAAATGTGTCTAAATATTTTATTTAGTGTCAGATTTAATTTGTCAAAGTCTAATTTAATTTGTCACATTTTATTACATGGTTTTAATTAGTTTTAATTCAAGAATTAATGTGCAAGTTTTTTCTATTTAATTAGTGGCTGCCGAATTTTCAATGAAGCATAAGTGTGTGTTTAGTGTGTCTAAAGTGTCTATTAAGATGTTCTAGTGTGTCCTTAATTGTGTTCAGCTGATTTGGAGTGATTTAATGTAAGTTCATTCCCTTTGTAGGTTCAAATTAATGTACATGCTTGCATTTAAAGAGATACATGCACTAGGTGCAATGTATGTGACCGAATGCATCAATGAACCTGGTGGATGCATGGACGGCTGGAAACATGCATGATGGCTGCCAACTTTTGGCTCTCCAATGACACCTATTCGGCCAAAGAGTCACCAGCCCATTCAAGTCCCCAAGGTGGCCGAATGTCTCCCCAATGCACATCAAATACATTTCACACTTGCTGCACAAGTCAAGGGCTGATCGGTTGCTCACTTTTCATCAAAGACATCCATTTAAGAGTTCAATTAAGGCATGGGATGTACCTAGCTACTGCATGCATCTTCAAGTGACCCAAAATACATTTCTTCTTCTAGAAAGCTGCCCCTTGACGTTCCCAAAGGCTGCACATGGACTTGGACGAATTTTGGTTTTAATTCTTGAACATTCAGTCTTCTAGAAACTGACCATTGGAGTTCTATTGCTGCCAAATACATTCAGCCAAATTTTGCAAGCATTGAAGGCCACATTCAGCCGAAACTAGCTAGGCAAATCAATGGTTTTCTTTCAAGAATTTTCTAGTCATTTCTAGCTTAATTTAGCTTAGCTCTTAAGTTAATTAGTGTCCATTCCGCTAGCTCCTTGATAGCCTATAAATACTTGCTATTTTCATTTGTAATGAGTGAACTTTGAACTTTGATTAAACTTTATGAACTTTTGTTCTAGAGTGAGATTTACTCCTCTCTATCTTTCGTACGAGTTTCGTCTTTGACTTATCAAGCTTGCTTGTTGCGTCAAACATTTCTCAACCATCCTATTAAACCATCAGTTTTTATCTTTCTAGATAATGGGTCGTGGTCCATCATCGTATCCCATCTTCCACCTTAAGCCATTTAGAACCGGGGTGACACTCTCAATAGTGTTGGATCGATTCTTGGATTAAGTCCTATCCTTCATCCCCATCAAATTACTTTCCTTATTGTTCTTACACCGAACTTCATTCACATATCCATTATCTATCTATTATCCAACTATCTTCCATTCGACTAAACCAATCCTGATTCTTCTGACTTCTAAGCCAAACCCCATCTCTATCTTTATACCACCATTCCTAACTTAAACAAATATATTCCTCCAACTTAACCCAAAAGCTTATGCAAATCAACTCCTCAAACTCCTATCTTTTCCATATTTTTCTAATATCTCCCGAAGGCTTAATTCCTCCTCGTAGACGATTGGGTAATTCGCATACGAATCGACTCATCCCGAGGTGGACTGTATCATCTGGTATCAGAGCTACAAAACGAGGAGCACCGACGACGTTCGTGAAACCAGAATAGGTTCGTAAGTTGAAAAAAAAACAAGAAAAAATTGAAATAAAAAAAGTTTCAAATTGTATTCAAAGTGTTCTTTTGTATTTAATTTCATGCATTTGATATAAAAAAAAAAAGATAGTGAAGTTTTGTTTGATTCATTTTTCTACCCCGATCTCCAAAATCCCTTACCATCTTTTGGTACCCTTCATATACCCAACACCACACATACCCCATTTGCCTTTTCTTTGTTTTAGCCTACCCGTACACCCAACAATTACCCTTTGTACCCAATTTTGTAGCCGACCCTCAAGCCGCGTTAAGTCTAATCGAGACGAAGTACAAATGTAACACCCCATACCCGAGTCTGAGGCTCAGACCGGATACGATACATTACTATGCTTGAACTTGCTTAATCATGACATTACGGGCTATAAAATTTTGTTCCGAAATTAAAACTTCTTATTCTTAAACAATTCGTACATTTCATGGGCCTACGAGGCCTTAAACTTGTATTGGTAAACTTTCGGAACCTTATCGAAAAACTTTTCTTTGAAACAGGGGCTACACGCCCGTGCAATATATGACACGCCCGTGCATAGGCATACACGCCCATGTCCTCAGATCGTGCCCTAAAACTCAGTATTCTGCCAATTTCCACACGTCCATAGCACGCCCGTGGTCCTAGCCCGTGTGAAAAACCTTAGCATTCTGACTTATAACACACGGCCATGGCAGGCCCGTGGACTTAGATCGTGTACTACATCTTGATATATTGACTTATTTCACACGGCCGCACACGCCCAAGTTCTAATCAGGTGTCATGCACGCCTTTAACACACGGTCGTGGGATTAGTCCGTGGCCTATTCTTACTTATAAGACTAAGGTGCAGTTTATGCACGGCCTAGACACATGCCCGTGTGTCTAACCGTGTAGGCACTTAGAGGCTATTTACCAAGCCAATTGCCATCCTGAAATTAAGACCAAACTCAAGCTCAATTCAGCAACTCAATTATTACATCTTTCATGAACAATATAACATGCTTCATTGATATTAATAACATACATACTTAGTCAAACTTTGCCAATCACTTAGCCATTTACAAAAGAATAATAAACTTGACAGCCCATACTTTTGCCCCTTTCTAAGGCATATACTCAAAATGAAATGTTTCCTATACATGCCATACTTAAAATCAACTTGGCTATACCAAAATGGCGATTGATAATGTGCTACGAGCTCCGACTTCAATGATCCACAGTTTAGCTTGGCGGGACTACATGAAAAGAAAGAATTAAAGACGTAAGCATTTAGCTTAGTAAGTTTGCATATGAAACACATATCAACATACTTGCTTAAATAAACCATTTGACATAATCAATGGTATCATAATTTCAACTATAAAGCTTATTTGCTCATACTTGGTTCTTACATGCCTTGTAATACTTACTAGTCTCATACTTGTGAAGTAAACAAGATACTTGTATCACTTGATCACATTGATCAGCATACTTTAACATAGTAATCATAATCTCTATTTTATCATTCATAATATGACTAATATTTGTCCCCACTTGATAATGATTTTGCTTACTAAACTTTCTTGTTATCTCTTGTGAGCTTATCTCATTTGCTCGATGAATTCCTATGAATAACCGAGAATACCAAATCTCTTACCATGAACTTAATGCTAAAGCCATATTTTGGATATGGTCTTACATGGGATATCTCATCTTGGTTTCAAGGCCATGTCTTGACATGGACTTATATGAAATCTTCCTCTTGATAACTTGTTCAATGCCAAGCTTGGATCCTTGGACTTACATGATAACTTGTTCAATGCCAAGCTTGGGTCCTTGGACTTACATGATAAACTTGTCAATGCCAAGCTTGGGTCCTTGGACTTACATGATAAACTTGTCAATGCCAAGCTTGGGTCCTTGGACTTACATGATAACTTGTTCAATGCCAAGCTTGGGTCCTTGGACTTACATGATAAGCTTGTCAATGCCAAGCTTGGGTCCTTGGACTTACATGATAAACTTATCAATGCCAAGCTTGGGTCCTTGGAATTACATGATAAGCTTGTCAATGCCAAGCTTGGGTCCTTGGACTTACATGATAAACTTGTCAATGCCAAGCTTGGGTCCTTGGACTTACATGATAAACTTGTCAATGCCAAGCTTGGGTCCTTAGACTTACATGATAAACTTACTTGATTGCCGATGCCATGCCTCGACTTAGTCTTATACGGACTTTCTCATACTTGATCTCATTAATTTCATTGTTTAACTTAACGTTAAACAATTTCATAATAACATTGTATATTATACTAAGCAATTCAATGATATAAATCATAAAGCTTAGAAATCATACAAACTTACCTCAATATACAAAATGTAGCTAGGTATGCAATTTAGTCCTCGACCTTGTTCTTGCCTCAATTTTGATCCGGGCTTCGTTTTTCTTGATCTATAGTCATAAATAGATCATTTAATACTCACATTGACTAAATTGACTCTTGAATCATACTTTTGCAAAATTACTATTTTGCCCCTAAACTTTCTCATATTTGCACTTTTGCCCCAAGGCTCGTAAAATAATTTTCATTCAACTTTCTTAAACTTCATGCTTAGCTGAATCATTTTCTATACTATAACAATCATCAATTCTTGCTATTTTTAAAATGCATGACCAATTTTCATAACTATTACAAAATGGTCAATACTATCATCTTTCATGAAATTCACTTAGAAAAAGATGTTTATCTAACATCAAACTCTCATAAACTTCCATAAAACATCATTTAACATGCATATCAATCATGGGTAGATTTTTGAACATGCACTTTAGCTCACTTTATAGCTAAAAATAGCTTACTCATACTACCGAGACTTCAAAAATACGAAGAATATCAAAAACGGGGCTAAGATGAACTTACTAGCAAGCTTGAAAGATGAACAAACCCTAGCTATGGGTTCTTCAAAATTTTGGCACACACAAGGAAGAAGATGAATGATTTTTATCATATTTTTCCTTTATTAATCATTTAATAGGTAAATGACCAAAATGCCCTTCTCTTAAAAATATCACCATTTACTAGCTCATGTCAATTTTTGTCCAAAAATTATGATTTGGGAAAATTACTATTTAAGGACTTATAATTGCTATTCTAGAGCTATTTCATACAAAATGCTTCTAAAAACTCACATTTTACAACTTTTGCAATTTGGTCCTTTTTGACCAATCAACTTCAATTTAGCAAAATTGCTTCATGAAACTTTCACACTAACATGCAAACATGGCATGAACCTTAAAAACTCATAAATTCACCTCGAATTAGTGGTCTCGCACCACTATTCTTACTAGGCCCTAAATCAGGCTATTACAATGAAATTGTGAGACGAGATTGAGTGGTAAAAGGCACGAGTGTATTCATCAAAGAAAAGCCTTATACGAGTGAAACACGAGTGTGAGTGACCTTTCCTTGTGAGTGACTTGTGAGCCTTTGTGGTAAGGTTTGTAAATTTTCTTCTCTGTTTTTATCAATTATCTTTTGCACTACTAACATCATGAATCAAGAAGTGTTGTCAGAATTCGATTATCAATACTTGAAGAACGAGATGTGTAAAATCATGAACTCTAAGTTTGATAAGTTGCATAGGCGATTGTATCAAATCGAGGACCGAGACCAACAAGAACGACTTTCTTCAAGTTGAAAAACAGAACCGAAAACCCCACGAAGATATACCCCCGATTACTATTTGAAGAAGTCCCATCGTGATTCCCTTTCGCCATCGATTTCGAGACAAGGAAATTAATGCTATGACTCCTACTCCTTAAAGAGTTCGAGAAGAAATATCGATCAAGGATCCTATTCATCGAGGAACTCAAGGTGAAGAGAAGTTGACTATGATTCTTACTCCCTCCAAGATGACGTGCGAGTTGATCGGTATACTCGTTTAGGAACTTCCAAGAAAACATCCATGGAGTGTTCGTCTCGAAGAAATATTCGTGAATCCAATGAAAATAATTATGATTCTTTTGTAACGTCATGTAATAGAAAAGAAAAAAAAAAGAAAAAGAAAACGAAATAAAAAGAAAAGAGGCAAGAAAGAGAGAAAATGAGCAAGTCTTGAGAGAGCTTAAAAAAGCCATTGAGAAGGTTTTTGAAAAAGAGAAAGAACAAAGAGAAATTGAAAGAGAAAACGAGAGTGAAGAAAAAGAGAGTGAAAAAGAAAATGAAAATGAGAGTGAAGAGAAAATTGAAAAAGAAAGAAAAGAAATCGAGATCGAAGAAAGAAAAATTTAAAAAGAAATCGAGATTGAGAAAAAAAGTGAAAAGGAAAAAGATGCTGAAAAAGAAACAAAAAAACAAGATGGGCGAGAAAAGAGAGAGTTGATTCCACTAACTCACTTGAAGTTTTCTCTTGTTCTACTTCTTCTTTTTAGGTTCCCGACATATCGCACGATGACTTTCAGCTCCAATACCTTCCCGATGAAAGACATTTTAATATGATCAAAAAAGGTAAAGTTGAAAATAAAGTTGAATCACATGAGCCAGAAGGTAAGGAAGGTAAGTGTCCTAAAAGCATGTTTGTTTTTACCAACTTATTCGAATGATTGTGATTATGTGGATAGCATTGTTAATTGCCATTCTTTGATTAATTGTGATGTTTTAAATGACGGTAAGGTGAGTTTATCTCATAACAATCATTGCGTTGCAAAGTATGAAGGTGGAGTAACGCACATCCGACAAATGCAAGACCCGATTAAGTATGACGATGAATTTTCTTTTAGCTCCAACTTGCTTGATTATGATAATTACGAGATTTGTTCATTGTCCTATGCAAAATCTTTGAGGTTATGAAAATCTGTTTTAAAACATGTCAAAAGTTTTGATTGCTCGATCTTGAGTATGCACAAGTATTATTGGTTTAACATGTTTGATTTTTTGAAACTGTTGCTACATCTTGGTTTAAATAATTAAACACATGTTTTTAAACAAGGAATATGTTTTGATGTGTTTTGTGGGAAAATCAAGTATCATCAATTGTGTGTGAAAAAATCCTATTGTTTTGATACTTGGTTCTTGGATAAGGTAGCGAAATTTGTTCATTTTGTTTTCAATTTTTATTCGCTTCTTAAACAAGTTTTGTGGTTGTACTTAAAATTCACATTCCATTTGAAAAGTGCTGATTCAAACGCGAAGCTTCGACTACGTTATATTTCCGAGGAGCGAAGGTTTGTGCTAACAGAGAAAGGTAAAATCGATCCTTTTCTTTATGCTCATAAAGGTAAGACACTTGAGCCTTTCGGAACATGTTTGATCTCCTCGGATGATGGCAAAATTTTTGCTAGCAATTTGATCTTTGTAAAACATTTAGATCATGATATGCTTCATCGTTCTATTTTGCCTATTTATGATCTACCTATCTTGATGATTGATGAAAGGATTCTTGTGTTTGATAATTTTGATAATTCTCGTGTGAAAGAGTCCATATTTCGTCACATGTGTAGTTCACTTGAAGACTTTGAGATGTTTTCGTTCTCTTTGGATGTTGATAGAAATTCTGTTAATGAATTCTCTTTTGTAAATCATTTAGATCATGAATTGCTTGAATGTCCTATTCTACTTATTGATGTTCTATCTATTTTGTTCATTGACAAAAAGAATCTTGTGAACGATAAGTTTTATAATTCATGTGCGGGTAATTTCATATATCGTTCAATGCAAGGTTTGGTTGTTCAAATTCGTGAGCTATGTAAACCATTTCAACTATCTGCTTGTGACGAATATATCTATCATTTGATGTGTTACTCGCATGATGATTTTGACTTGTGGAATCCCATTAGATCATATGCATGCCTTGAAATCTATTCCATCATGAGTCAAACATTTGACAAGGCATTATATATTTTGTATGATAATTTGGTCCTATCCGTTCACATGCGATTTATTTTTTGGGTGCTTGAATTACAAGTGTGTTTAAAACATTTCTTGCTAACTCATGGATATCTTTTTCAGGTGATTCGAAAACTATCCGCCCCATTTGACCGAGGTAAACCGAGCCAAAAGGAATTTTGTTCAAAAAACCAGCGGGTCGATTCGAGGACAAATCTCTTGAAGAGGGGGGGATGATACGGGCACGCCCGGGGCACCAGCGATTTACAAATTGACGGAGCTTGGATCAAATGACCCAAGTGCCGTGGAGCTAATGTGAACTTTGGTCCAATTCCAAATTGAGTCGGATTAGTCCATTTAAGCTCGATTTGAGCTCACTCGAGCTCACTCCAGCTCATTGAGCTGATTATTTAAATTTAATGCTTTAAATAAATTAACATTTTATTTATTAATTTTCCAACAGCAAAATTAAATGTGTCTAAATATTTTATTTAGTGTCAGATTTAATTTGTCTAAGTCTAATTTAATTTGTCACATTTTATTACATGGTTTTAATTAGTTTTACTTCAAGAATTAATGTGTAGGTTTTTTCTATTTAATTAGTGGCTACCGAATTTTCAATGAAGCAGAAGTGTGTGTTTAGTGTGTCTAAAGTGTCTATTAAGATGTTCTAGTGTGTCCTTAATTGTGTTCAACTGATTTGGAGTGATTTAATGTAAGTTCATTCCCTTTGCAGGTTCAGCCGAATGTACATGCTTGCATTTAAAGAGATACATGCCCTAGGTGCAATGTATGTGACCGAATGCATCAATGAACTTGGTGGGTGCATGGACGACTGGAAACATGCATGATGGCTGCCAACTTTTGGCTCTCCAATGACACCTTTTCGGCCAAAGAGTCACCAGCCCATTCAAGTCCCCAAGGTGGTCGAATGTCTCCCCAATGCACATCAAATACATTTCACACTTGCTGCACAAGTCAAGGGCTGATCGGTTGCTCACTTTTCATCAAAGACATCCATTTAAGAGTTCAATTAAGGCATAGGACGTACCTAGCTACTGCATGCATCTTCAAGTGACCCAAAATACATTTCTTCTTCTAGAAAGCTGCCCCTTGACGTTCCCAAAGGCTGCACATGGACTTGGACGAATTTTGGTTTTAATTCTTGAACATTCAGTCTTCTAGAAACTGACCATTGGAGTTCTATTGCTACCAAATACATTCAGCCAAATTTTGCAAACATTGAAGGCCACATTCAGCTGAAACTAGCTAGGCAAATCAATGGTTTTCTTTCCAGATTTTTTTAGTCATTTCTAGCTTAATTTAGCTTAGCTCTTAAGTTAATTAGTGTCCATTCGGCTAGCTCCTTGATAGCCTATAAATACTTGCTATTTTCATTTGTAATGAGTGAACTTTGAACTTTGATTAAGCTTTATGAACTTTTTTTCTAGAGTGAGATTTACTCCTCTCTATCTTTCGTACGAGTTTCATCTTTGACTTATCAAGCTTGCTTGTGGCGTCAAACATTTCTCAACCATCCTATTATACCATCGGTTCTTATCTTTCTAGATAACGGGTCGTGGTCCATCATCGTATCCCATCTTCCACCTTAAGCCGTTTAGAACCGGGGTGACACTCTCAATAGTGTTGGATCGATTCTCGGATTAAGTCATATCCTTCATCCCTATCAAATTACTTTCCTTATTGTTCTTACACTGAACTTCATTCACATATCCATTATCTATCTATTATCCAACTATCTTCTATTCGACTAAACCGAACCTGATTCTTCTGACTTCTAAGCCAATCCCCATCTCTATCTTTATACCTCCATTCCTAACTTAAACAAATATATTCCTCCAACTTAATCCAAAAGCTTCCGCAGATCAACTCCTTAAACTCCTATCTTTTCCATATTTTTCTAATATCTCCCAAAGGCTTAATTCCTCCTCGTAGACAATTGGGCAATTCTCATACGAATTGACTCATCCCGAGGCAGACCGTATCACCGTGTGTCCCCCGTATTTAATTTGCGAAAAATCCAGTTCGTCACACGGGCTAGCACACGGGCGTGTGACTCGGCCGTGTGACCCTGAATGTTTGTTGACATCATAAACAGAATGTCAAGGCTTCCATACACTGGCGTGTCATGGCCGTGTGAAGGACACGGGCCATAGACACTGGCATGTGCCAGGCCATGTGAAAACCCCTATAGGTTCAAAATGAAAAATAAGATCCGCACGGACTAGGGACTTGGGCGTGTGTGACCACACGGCTTGCCCACATGGGCGTGTTCCTTTCCACATGGGCGTGTGGCCTTGTTTTGAGTAAAAAAATTCTAAGTGTTCGTAAGCTTTCGATTCAGTTTCGATTCACTCTATTTGTATGTTTTGGGTCTCGTAGGCCCGTAATAAGGACTATATGATTATGAATGAAAAGTTTAAAATTCAAAAGAAAAATTTATGGTCGATTTTGTATGATTTAAGTAAGTTAAGATCGATAATGCCTCGTACCCGGTTCCGGCATTGAATACAGGTAAGGGGTGTTACATTTAGTGGTATCAGAGTTACGGTCTAGTCGATTCTCAGACTAACGTAGCGTAAGCACGAGTCTAGCTATAGATGCCATACATATGAGTATTTATATAATGATAGTGTGATGACTCATGATGATTTAAATTATGTTTTTATATA